>CM020508.1:15894014-16324014 GCA_009823395.1 Thamnaconus septentrionalis | reverse complement strand
TGTTTTTTTTTATCTCCTCCGGCTCCTCCACTCATCTCCCTGTCACATTTCAGCATGGACGGGTTCAAAGCGCTGGGCTTTGACCCTCACACCATGAAGAGCTCCCAGCCAGCTGGAGGTCCTCCGCCGTCCCAGGACGCCCTGCTCTGTTTGCACAAACTGTCCTCCATGGTCTCGCAGCTGCTCCAGGCCTTCAGCAGGTACCGCAGCCCCTCGTCTGGACTTGGACCGCCTGACACCGTGTCACCCCCTGCTCCCCCCCTTTCCATCCCCCCCTTCCCTGCCGTCACACTGCTGCTTTTTCCACGAAAGAGCTCATACGTGACGCATGTGTAGTAGATACCGTTTCATCTGGATTTGCAGCGCTGAGGCGCAGCAGACTGGTTGTCTTTCCCGCTTTAGTCTGCCCAGGAATTAAAAAAAAAAAAAAAAACTTGCATATGCTTATGCATATGCAATGTAGATTCACCCCAATTGCATATCAAGTATGAGCCAAAATTTCAACAAGACTGCATGAAACAGCAGCAGAGTGAAAGAGACTTTTTCCCACCTCGGTCTGATTCTCACGCTGGGCTGTTAACGAGGGATTCCTTCACACTCCTTTATCTGTATTTTTAGACACGGAAGATTTCAGTCTGTCAGCGCCGCTCTTCCCCTACAAAAGCGCAAAGCTCTTGTTTTCCTCCAGGCTTTTGTTTAGACGTTCCACAGAAGACGCCCGTCAGCGTCGTGTTTCTCCGATGGTGAGATTAGCTTGGAGAAAATGGCCCTTATCTTAGTGTAGGACTCGGTGTAGGGGTAGGTCTATGTTCAAGCTGGTATCCAGCAGTCTGAAGTCCCACTAATGACCCTCTTTCAAATCCACAAATAATCCACTAATTACATTAGAGACCTACTGTGGTTACGTAAGCGTGGGGTGGACTGAGCAGTCTGCTGGATTCTTGATTTCACTGATTGACTCATTCCAACATTCAGTCCATAAATCGTCTCTATCGACGACACGTCTTGCGTCTTGAGTCGTCCGGCTGTCCCTCAGCGAGTCGCCCCGAGGCCCCCTGTGCACAGCGTTCACTCTCCCCACGACCCGTCTCCGTCTGAGGAATCTTGATTGAGTTGAGTTTTTGGTCACGTGCGCAGCGTGTCTTGAATTGCTCGAGCGCCGTTGCCACGGCGACGGCCGTGGCTCGTTGTCGTTGTCGCGCGCTCAGAGCGTTGCCGTGACTCACTCGGCGAGGCCGCCTCCAGCCTTCATTCCTTTCATTCAGAGGGTTCAGCGCTTTCATCCAGGTTATCGCCGCGCGTCATTGCTCACTTGTTGTCTTGTCCCCGAGAGTCCAGTGAGGGTCGGTTGCGGCGTGACAGATTCATCTTGAGAACTTGGATGTCAAATGGTGGTCGGCGCCAATGCAGAGATTTATAGACATGTAATATAATATAATATAATATAATATATTATAATATAATATGAATGTAGAAAAATACAGAATGTGGATTGTCTTGCATGTGCACTGCATGCAAATCTTTGTGATGAACAGCAGTGTTACGCATTTACTTGAACAAACAATCATCAGGCTTTTTTTATTTATTATCCTCAGTCTGCATTTTTCTAATTAACTGACCATAAAATGAACCCATCTTTTTCTTTTCTTTTTTTTAATTGTGCTGCCTTTAGTGACGTCCAGGTCTCCGTCTGCCCGGCCTTATGTTTGCACTGGGACGAATCATTCATTAAGAATAAATACTTGTATATGCTTGCATATATAATTGCCTAAATGAAAAAGAAAAAAAATGGGAAGCAGTAGATAAGAAGTACTCTGGAATTGGGGGGGGGGGAATCTGTACTAGTAGTTGCTCTTGAACGACTTTATTTCATTTCCTTGCAGTATCCTGTCCTCAGAGTGCAGCCTGGAGGAATATCAGTCTTTGCTCAGCGTTCTCCACTCTTATGAGGTTGGTGTCACATTGCTGTTCTTTCCCCAGCAATAGATGTGAGAGCCGTTGTTTGAAGTGATGTGAATTTCTCCTCTGCTGCTGCCGCTGCTGCCGGTGTTGAGTTTATTTTCCATCTGACTGTTGTGCATTGTTTTAGATCGTTAATGTGGATTCCAGACTGACAGCAAAAGACCTTCGTGATTGTTTTTCACAGCAAGACTACCGGTATGACAGGCACACCCACGCACACCCACGCACGCACACGCACGCACACACACACTCACTATTAACAACAGCCAACATAAATGTTGACTTCCATCTCCCTAACCTGGAATGCCTGGCACAGAACCAAGAGAAAGTGTTTGGAAAGGATGAACTTGCAGGATGATGGTGTGAACAGTCCACCTCCTTCAAGTTTGAACAGTGTTTACAACTCGTCCTAGCTTTGTTCTTCCCACTCTTCTTCCGTGCTTCTTCATGGCAGCTTCCCAATCTTTTACCCTCCCAACTTTTGATCCCTGAAGGAAGTTGTTTGGTTGTGGAAGTCAACGAATCCCCCCAACTGTTAATAAGACAAAATAAGAAAACTAAATCCTTGTAGTTCTTGTACTCTGCATGTGTTGCAAGGGACGCCATCTTGCTGAAAAATCAGTTTCTGTGCTGGGTGAAACCATGCACGTCCAGCGTTAAGATGAACTGCACTAAAATGAACTGCACTTGTAGACTAAAGACCAATTCTTCAAGTATCAACATCATATGAGGTGTCAAAAAAAACTTTTTTCCACCACTGTACATCTATGAAATGATTTCTTATGAGCGAGCTGTGCAACCACATTTACTAAAATCCTGGAAATGGGATCATTATTCTTGAGTAGTTCGCACACATTTGATTCAACCGGAGAATCGTAAGTCTCAAATACAGCAGGAATGCGTTTCAACACTTGAGACAAGGCCCGAATACACTTTGATTACCCTCTGCAGACTCGACCATTACCCGTTAGAACTAGCAGTACCGATGCGGTGCCCCGTCCTTCACTGACTTTGATCTGTGCATGTGGCAGCAACAATCAAACAAACCAACAATCTCAGGTTCAGTGTTTGTTGCGGCATGTCCATGCACGTCTGCGGCCTGGTTGTCCAGCATCGTCTCCAGCCCTCCTCACCACACACACACACACAAAAAAAAAAATCCACAACAGAACTACACAATGGGACGGCGACGTCCGCAGCGCAGTTGCTTGGCGATAAATAATTTGGTCCGTAAGATGCTGAAATGGGATCCCACGTGTATTGTCCATGCACGGCCGAGGTGCTGCTGGTTGTGCGCTTGAATGTCCTCTCAAAGCATCGGCGCGAAGGTAAATATTTAGCAGCCTGATGGCTTTATCTGAGTCATTGGAGGTTTAACGGGCACAGGGATTGCGGCGAAACAAATAAAAGGTCATAAAGTTACGCAAGGCTCCCTTAGAATGGCCGCTCAAGGGTCTGATAGGTCACGATGTTAATGTCTCTGTGTGAAGGAAGTTGTGTGTGGGCAGATTGAAAGAGAG
Source organism: Thamnaconus septentrionalis (assembly GCA_009823395.1). Taxonomy (NCBI): domain Eukaryota; kingdom Metazoa; phylum Chordata; class Actinopteri; order Tetraodontiformes; family Monacanthidae; genus Thamnaconus; species Thamnaconus septentrionalis. The sequence goes on along the minus strand of CM020508.1, from coordinate 16,320,532 downwards.
AGCGCTAAATTACATATCAACAGTCAGCTCTAGTTTTTAACTCTTGCCTGTCAATTTCTCAAATATAATCGCACCTTATTTTGGAATACAGGTTGTTGTATTTCTGCAGTTCAACTTAAAAGGTGAATTTGACATATTATATAAACAAATAATATGCAAATCAATATATTTCAAGTTTTTATTTCTTTGGATTTTGCTGATCAGGTCTTGCAGCTTAAAAAAACCCTCAAATTTTATAATAATTTTCTGGGTTTGTGGGTTTGTGGTTTTAATAAGCTGAAAATCTTAATCAGCAAAGTTACAACAAGGAACTGCTTGAGATGCCAATTTGTGTGTAATGGCTCAATAAAATTTGTTGGTTTCATCTTTTATGTTAAATTGCCAAAATAAAACAACTTTCACTTGATATTCTAATTTTCCGGGTAGTACCTGTATACGCCGACACGTACAAGCGCATAAATATCCTGATCATCCTGCTCAACCCGGGCTAATGTCTCCTGCTGGTCGATGGTGGTATCATCGATGCTGCTCTTTTGCTGGAGCGACAGCGGCGACATTTTTTTCTATGAAACCTGTACGACAATACGATAATCTTATTTCTGAAATCATTAATCCTGCTGTCCAGACATTCTAAACCTGGTGGCGGCAGCAGCTCTCAGCTCATAGCTTCCGTGGAAACAAGCTTCATTTCTGTACATTCAACTGAGTATTCACGCTCTAATCTAGTCTCGCAGCGTGACATTAGGGGGTTTCTCTCTGGTACTTTTGCTGCTTGGTGCCACACTTGACCTCGGCCGCAGGTGTTTTCTCAATGGGCAACAACCATCAGTGGCAAAGCCTAATCGTTCATGATGACCGCATGTCTCTCTAGATGAAATGCAGCATTAAAAGACAACATCTGCCGCGTCGCTTCGTGGAAGAGCTTTTGCGGGCACTTAGCAGTCACGTCATCCCCGCCTCTGTTACAACAAGTCACCGCCGGAAACTACGGGATTATAGTCGACTGGCCCGGTGTTTGTAAATATTTCATTTGCGACGCTCGCTGCGAGCCGAGTGCATTATCTTCGCCGCTAAATATTTGATTCCTGGGCTGAAAGCGATGGTATGTTGTCATGAGTTACGTAAGGCCTCAGGGGCGCCCCATTCAGGAGCCTGTGTGCTCATATATACAGTATGTGTATATATTTGTGTGTGTGTGTGTGTGTGTGTGTGTGTGTGTATTATCATATATTGTATGTATGTATGCATGAATGTATGTATGTAAATATGTTTATAAGTGTGTGTGTGTGTGTGTGTGTGTGTGTGTGTGTGTGTGTGTGTGTGTGTGTGTGTATAAAGTGCAGTGTTCCTAAAAAATAAAATAAGGCACTGCTGAAGTGGTTTTGCTGTTTTTCGAGGCGCTACTATCACGTACAACGTGCACCTACAATTGTTTACATACGTGGGAAGGAAGTGGGACAAATACAAAAGGCGCTACACTTCCGCTTTCACTTGCCTTCGTTGTGCTTCCCGCTCCGTTGTTCTTGTCGACGCCAGGTGACTTCAGGTCGTGTGTGTCGGCGTCAACTCGTTCCGGCCTGCGTGCCGTGTGACAGACGACAGAAAAGTTGTCCGTGCCCCGCGGAAACGATCACCTCCCCGCCGCGCCGTCCGACAGCACCGCCGCTGCCTATGGGGAATTTCGCGTCCGTGTTTGTTCTTCACAAATCATTTCCTGAACAAACGAGTGATTCAAACCCCACGCCCTTAAACACCACAGCCATTTTTCCACAGCAGCCACCGCTTGCGGCGTCATTTATGTCAATATTAGCTCATTTGCATTACGGCAGAAAAGGATGTTTGCGTAAAGTAACCAAGTCATGAGGAATGGAGGAAGCCGGACGCAACACATTTTAAGCAAAAGTAAATAGAAAGTTTTCTTATTGTGTGGGGAAAAAACACTTTCATTAAAAACAAAACACACGCACACAAGGTAGTCGTATTAGAAGGAGCTTTTTTGCACTCTAAAACTCACTACCTAAAGACTTATTTAAAATGCACATTAAATTGAAGTACTGAAAAGCTAATGATGCTAATGCTAAGTAACGCTGTTTTACTTTTCACTGGCATTCTTTGCCCAAGTAACGTACATTGGTTTTTGCGACTTAACCACCTTCACGGCAGTGGTTAACCATAACCAAATTGATGTTAGTTTTAATATTACCTGCAGGACTTTTGCACTTGTCCATCTGAGTGTTGGTTTACATGTCTCCTCTCCCAACACCCTGAGGATAAGAGGTGTCATCTTTGTTTATTTTTTTCCTTATATTATAATATGTTCATCTTCCAGAGGAATAGCTCATTATTAGTACAGGCGTCCACCATTTCCTGTCATGTGATTGCAAGAGGATAAGATTATTTAAAAATACTGGCCATATGCACATCTCTTTTCTTTTTTTTTCAACCGTGATTCAGGTTAGTGACAAAGCCCCTAGCCATGTATTCCTTCTGTTTGTCTGCGTCAGAATCACTGTGGCATGTGGCCAAAATTGGGTTGTTTTTCTGTAAACATAGGGCTAAAATATGCTGTTATGTTTCTGGGGCTTTTGAATAATGAATTATGCAGCGCTGCTTTGCTAGAGTCCAGGTTGAACAATGTAGCTGTGAAAAACAATTTAAAATATCATTGCCTGAAAATAAACAACGCTGTTTTCCATTCTGCACAATTTTTTTCTTACCGCTATCGTTTTTAATGACGTGTCACTTTGGTGCCTGACCGAATCCGGTGGGGTGCGCTCAATGCTGGATCGAACCGCACGGTCATCAGTTATGTCATCTCTGCCCATCGTGTGCGGTCATGTGATGTGATCATTTCCTCTCTCCTGGGGATGTCCAGTCATCGCACCAGTCGAACCCATTCAGGCTCTTATGTAAGCCACATGAGTCTGCCCCTCAACCCCTTCACTTCCCCCTTTAGTTGTATACATTGTTGATTCTGGGTCAGTGACTCCGTGCGTCACTAACTTTGTGGCGCTCTCAGACACCCAGCAATTTGCAAAGAGCCCCGGCGAGACCCGCGCCCCCCTCTGCTAATGAGCAAGTCGTCGGTGTAAACGCGCCGACAGGAAGTCGTTGGCGCGGCCGTCCCTGTCTGCCGATGGTGGAATGAGCTGCTCTCGTTTCCATCCTGCTCATTCTGCTGGCTTTGAAAACACCGTTTTGCCCCGTTGGATGGAGGAACACGGTGTTGACGCCCAGCAGATTCTGTTCCTTTTTCTCTTTCTCCTCCTCCTCCCACCTCCTCCTCCCCCTCCTCCAGCAGTTATGTAACATTCCACCAGAGACAAAACAGAGGAAACAAACAAGCAGTCAGCTCCCCCGGCGTCTCTGCTGCCAGGCAGCGGTCGTCACGGGGCGCCACTGCCAAGTCTTCCAGAGCGTTAGTGGCAAAGACCTGTTGTGTGCATGAATGCGCGCATGCGTGTTTTCTATGCGTGTGCTTGCATGGATTCATTGTGTTTTAAACATGCGTACTAAGGACTGCACCCCACCCAGGCCCCAGTCTCTTTTCCCTCCTCCACTCTGGGGGGCGCTACAGAGCGCGACGCTCCCTGACCAGCAGATTTGGGAACCAGTTTCTTCCTCTCTGCCATCTCACTCCTGAGCTCCGCCCCTTCGCCTTGCCCAACCCAGCCCCACTGATTGAACACCCACCCAATGTCCACCACCCATGCTCTCTATGTTTGCCCTCATTGGATTGCATTATATATTCCACCACTGGACAGACCTGTTCATATATCATATCTTATATTTTAGTTATTCATACACTACCATTCAAATGTTTGGGGTCACTGACTAATTTCTGCAACCAGCTTCATGAAGTAATCTCCTGGAATGCTCTCAGAACATGACGAGTGCAGGAATATCCGGACTGATATTCATGATTTGAGGTCTTTATGGGAGCCGCAGCACAGAGGCCGCAGAGGCTCCTTCTGCTCCGTCTCAGACAGACGTGCACAGAGTTCACGGCTGTGTGCAGTTAGTCCGGTTCGCCCGCGTGCCTTTCGCACGTGCGACGTCACAAGCTGCTCTGGGCTGTGGGTTTTTGGTTTTTTTTTTGCAATCGCAATCAGCGCGCATCCTTTATCCCCCACTTCCCCTCCAGCCGCTCAGACAAAGCTTTCAGCGCCTGCCGTCAGTAGCGGCCGTAAATATTTTGAGGTAAACAGGCGGAGCTGTCGGCTTCAGCTCCGCTCTGGATTCACGTCTGGCAGCCACAGCGTGACAGAAGACAGAGCACAGCCGTCCCCACGGCAGTCTGTCCGTCCCGCCTCCGTCAGAGGGCTGGCGAATGACATCACAGCGGCTGTGGAATGCACCACGGTTGCACGCACGCACGCACGCACACACACACACACACACACAGCAATTAATGGACACAGAATCACTCAGTGCAACAAGATGCAGCTTCTTTGTGTAGTCGCAACAGTAGGTATGGGCAAACTGCGGCCCGGGCCATATGCGGCCCGTAAAGCTTTTTCATCCGGCCACCGAACTGGAAGAAATTATATATATTAATATATATTAATTGTAAGTAAGTCAAGAAATAGCTGTATTTCTATCTGTTTTCAGTGTGTATGAGTCATTTCAATAAAGATGAAAAATCTTGCCCACCTGTCCTCTAGAAGCTCTGCCCATTAAATTCCTACCTTCCGCTCGTCTCATTTATAGATTGTTGCACTGTATGTGAATGTTGTTCCATGACCTCCTCAGAATGCAGGGGTTGCACTGCATCCACCCACCCATCGACTGAAGGAGCTGTTCTCCTGTTTCCAGGGAGAAGCTGCAAGTCGGGGGGAACCAGCTGGTGGAGCTGAAAGGACCCTGGACCACTGCATCGGGGTCACGGTGGGTCAGCAGCAGAACCCCTTCCCCACGTAGCCCCGGCTGGACCAAGGGTTCATCACCAACCAACCACCCAACCTCACAGGACGCTGTTCTCTGTTTCCGTCGTTGTTGCGTCCAGCTTTTCCCAGCGTTCCGAGAGCGGCTGGTCAGTCCCTCACACAGCCTTACCTTCATTTCAGGGAGCCTTTAAACAGTTTCCACTTCAAAACCGTGCCATTGTGTGGATCAAAGGGATATTTATTAACCGTGTATCACAATCTTCGAGCTGCTGTTTGATTCATCCCCCTCTGACATACTGACAAACTAGACTGGCAAGATATTTATTTGCATTATCTTTTAACTTTATGACAGTGTGAATGCACAATATCCAAAACCGTTAAGTTAAAACATGTTTTAAATTGACGCTGTGTTATTAAACCAGAGTCCGATTTCCTTTTTCTTTTGTTGTACTTTTAATATTTGTTCGTGTTTACCCTGAAGTGTTTCTCTGTAAAGGAATAGTCCCACTTTTTTACAGGCTTATTGCACTTCTTGCAAAGAGGTAGATTTGATTTGGCAGCACTGCCATGATGCCATAACACTCCATACAACACTGGACTTTATTTAAAAAAAAGTGCAAACAGTGAGAAAACCTGCTGGGTTCTGTCCAAAGGTAGCAGCGCGGGCCTCACAGCTCAATAGTTAACTAAACTAAACAGCATGTTCCAGTCTGTGGCCTCAGCCCTCAGCCACGTTCTGGTACATAGACACTCGCTGACCACGTCTGTACGTGCGTGTGTGTTTTTCTTCCAAGCTTCAGGTTGTGTGACACTCTCGTCGTCCCGTGTTTGTCAGAAAAGGCAAAATGCCTGGGAGGCTTAAACCAACATCCCAGCGTGGGAAGCGCACGTAGATACCAGCGGATTAGACGGTGACAGCGGAGGCGGCGCCGCGTTCAAATGTTTGACTGAAACGTCGTTTGGCCTTTAGGTCACAATGAATAATGTCAGACCGACGGCCACATGGTCGTGATGTAACTTGAAGCGTCAGCCCATTGGGTAGCAGATGTATTTCGATTCCGCTCGGGCAGAGACCTGTGTGACCGGATCGCAGGTTAATGTGCTTCCTCAGTGGTGCTGTTACAGATTACATGACAGGAGATTCAGCATGTTAATCGCTGAACTGTAATTATGTTCTCTTCCTGTTTCCTGGAACTTGGACAATACATTCTTTTGGATATTTTATCCCTCAGACATGAAACGAGGCGTCGTCGCTCAGATCAAACGGTTGTCAGGAGTTTGATCGAGCACTGAAGTACCAGACCATTTCATTACTGACAACCCTGTGCAAAAGTCACTGTGAAGTCTGTCTGGTGAACAGGTGACATCCTATGACTGTAGTTAATTAATTAAATTAATGTTTTCTAGGCTTCTATTTATTTTTTATAAGACAAAAATAGCACATTGGGCCTGTCAGAGCTGCACTAAAGTTTTTTTTTTCAGAATTTTTTTATGAAGTGTTTGTTAATAAAATATGAAAAATTACCTCAGTAAAGTGTTCTAAAACGCTGTGCTAAGTTGTGTTATGTGTACATAAATACATATGAATATATTTTAGGTGAACAACCTCAAATAAATACATATTTTCAAGTATCAACCTCGTTTAAATTTTCTTTTCTCATTGGAAATCAAGAAATCAATTACCGCCATTCATTCTTCCCCACGTTTGGCGGACATGCCGTGCGCATGTGACTGATGTGTGTGTGAGGTGACTAAAGGGGATTAGAGCGCAGGTGACGCTGGCGCCCGGAGATTATTGCCCGCCACTGTGAGGCTAAAGGATCAGACGTCACGCTGGAACAGGTATAGGGAGCTGCAGGAGGAGGATAATGTGGGCGGGAAGCACTTCCTGTGTCGTTATATAACGGTCAAGTCTGGACGTTGACTTGGTCTCCATGTATCTCGCATATTGTGCAATTGTGTTATTGTGTGGAACGCTGGGAGAAACCAGCACTGACCACTGACCCTCTGGACCAAACAAGTTGATTTCAAGGTTTGGATTCAGTCCGACTGATGAGATCATTTTAACGATTTAACCATTTGGGGGGAGGGGGGAAGGGGGTATAATTGCAATGCTGATCCCACGTCTTTCTGAAATCCACAGACCAGATCTACATTCTGGGCTGCTGTAGGTACACGGTGGTGACCACCACCAAACAAGAAGGCTTGAATCAACTCCCCCACCCCCGACAGGCTGCCTGTCATGGAGTTCTGCTCTCATGCAGATGCAGCCAGTCGAGCTGGTTCTGTCTCTGCGTGCTGAGGTCTATTAGGCAGCTTAGTATAATCCCCTCTGAGAGACACTTATAGGAGCCAGGGGGGAAAAAAGACCTGGCTCAGAGTCTCTGAAGAAAATGACGGCAATAAAAAGCTCTCACACACACGAGCTACCGTGACTCAATTACTTAAAGGTAGAGACAAGTGGAAGTTTTAATTATTTATTAAAATCAGCGCAGCTTTTTCTGCTTAGATTTCAGCTGAGCTTTTATGACGTCTGAGCTTATGGTGCAATCATACGCTGTGAAGAATAAGACAAGAGGAATATTACTGTGCACTGTTGAGACAAGCAGCAGACTCCAAACAAACTCAGATTGAAACGATTTATTAGTTAAGAAATGTTACAAATGTGTTAATCGTTTATCCCGTTTCTAACATTCCTTCCAGAAGAATCTGCCAATGCCTGACGCTTTTAACACACAAAAGAAAAAAAAAAGAAAATTCAGAAGAAAAAAACAACTGCATCTCTACATACAATTAGTTGTATCACAATAACAAAAGTTTGGTTAGCAGAAGCAATGGTTTTGTGCGTAGTGCGCGGTGCTGTGCACGAGAAGGTAACTAAAACTGGCACTGGTTGAGATTCATTGACTTGAGCCGTCTGCTACTAACTCACTTATTGGTAAATCAGCAGTGTATAAAAAAATATAAAAAAGGCCATCGGTTGAAGATTCAAAAAAAGCAATTTGAGACTGGTTTTAAAATGACGGTGGTGGTGTGGGGGGTGAGATGGGGTAGGATGGGGGAGGCGGCGGTGTGGGGGTCATTTGCCATCTCGCACTCGTGTGTGGAAGGCTTCGAACCGCTGACCCTTTAAATATGCGAGCAAAAAGGAAAAGTGAAACTGAAATCCTCCAACCGCCACCGCTGCTGCGTCCCGCTCGGCCGTGTTTCTGAGTGAATTCCGAAGAAAACAAAAAAAACCCCACTGACAAATCCTTCAACTCCAAGATGGGCAAAAAAGAAAAAGCACTAAGTTTGTATTAAATGTTGGCATGTGACAAAAAAAATAAGAGGAAGAATCAAAAGTATGTACAGCACGAAAAAACATGGTATGCAATATGCAAAGGCGTCACGTTGCTTTGAACAACCCCCCCCCCCCCCCACCCCACTACCCCGCCCACCAAATATAAGCCAGTCTTCACTGAAGACCCCTCGTCATTGCCCCGCCCCCCGCCCCTCCCCCACACATACCCCCCACTCACGCACACACGCACGCACACTCACACACACAGGAACGTCACGAAACACGATTACGTCACTAAGCCTGTTAGTTTGGTGGGGAGGGGAAAGGTGAAGCGCTGTGAAACTCCTCCCCCCCCCCGCTGACCTCTGAGCCTTCCCACCCGCCCCCCATCTCCCTCCCCCGCCTCAGTCGGAGGGGGGCGACGGGGCCTGGGCGCAGTCGTTCCACTCGTCCGCCTCGGGGCTGTACACCTCCACCGTGTTGAGGAAGTCGTTGCCGTTGAAGCCGCCCACGGCGTAGAGGGCGCCGGCCAGCGCCGCCACGCCGGCGTTGCTGCGGGACGCCGTCATGCTGCCCAGCAGCCGCCACTCGTTGCGCGCCGGGTCGTACACCTCCACGCAGCGGAGCGCGTGCGAGCCGTCGAAGCCGCCCACCACGAAGAGCTTCCCTGGAGGAGGAGGAGGAGGAGGGGGAGGAGTCAAGACTCTCCAAGTACAGGCATGTATTGGGTAGTGGCGGGTCGTCGGGTCCAGCTACTTAGAAAAGTACATTTCCCCATAAATATGATCATAAAGTTATTCTCCATTGTCGGTTCTTTTCAAATCATATAACATCCACTCGGTTGCTTTGCTTCTACTGTCGTATATTACGGTAGAGTTTTTATCCAATCATATTTCAGCTAGCTTGCGTTGCCAGTTGCCATGAAATCTGCTTGAGGCCAGCAGAACCGACTTAGCAGGCTCAAGTCCGCTGTCAGTGAACGGACCTCAGTTAGTCGCGATAGCCAATCAGATCTCGGGTCTGCGATGCCGAGGCCAGCTCGCTGCCTTACGCTGAACTTCACACGTCCTGTGATTGGATAAGAAGCCCTGCAAGCCTCTAAGACTGAACTCAACCCTAGGTCGCCCTCATGAATGAATGAATGATATGATATATTTTCTCTCCTATAAGGTGGGTCATCAAAACACTCCATCCATCTGCTCCAGCCCCTCTGTCAACTTCTAGAACCCACAGTGGCCCCACCAGTCAACCAGTTCGCCCACCGCTGGTCTAGTAGCGGCAGCAGAAACCCGACCTGAGGCCGTTTCCTGTCTGGAAGCTCTACCTTCGTGCACGGCGATGCCGGCTCCCCTGCGGGCCACGTTCATGGGCGCCACCAGGGTCCAGGTGTTGTTCTCTGGGTTGTAGCGCTCCACCGAGTTCAGGCAGTTCCACGACTCCGCCCCTCCCATCACGTACATGAAGCCGTCCAGCTCGCACACGGCCGCCTGGTGCCTCCCTGCGCACACACACACACACACACATTTGAAATGTGACCCATTAGAAGTCAACGTGAAGTCAGAGGATAAAAATGGGTCCAATCGGACCCTCAACATTTTTTAAGGGTTAAATAATGTGTTGCTCACACATTTTTATTGTGAAATTTAGGTTCTCAGGAAAAATCGCAGCTGATCAATTAATCGTTAACCGATCGATAAGGTCAATCAACTAATGATTAATGAATTAATCAATATTTTGCATCCCTACATTAGACATTGGAAAATGTTTTTATCCAACACAACAATGTTCTCATACACATTCTTGACGGATGAAATCATAAAGATCTCAGAGGATTCAAGGTCATTAATTCATAAAAGTGGTTATTATGGAGTTTAATGCAGAAATGAGTCAATGACTTTTGAACGCTAGTGTATGTGTGACTGCATGGACACGTACTGATGTTGAGGGAAGCGCAGTTCGACCAGGTCTTGGCCACGGGGTCAAAAGCGTCACAGTTCTTCAGGCCCTTCTGACCGCAGGGGTCTGATCCGCCCACAACGTACAGCTTGTTGTTCAGGGAGCAGACGCCTGCAGGGGGAGGACGGCAGACGTTGAGCCACTTCCAGAGAGAAGCGGCTCGTTCGTTCGCTCCGGGCCGAGTCATTCGGTTCGACTGACCTGCGTTGCAGCGGTTTGTCCTCAGTTCCGGCACCTGGATCCACTCGTCGGCCTGCGGGTCGTACCGCTCTCCGCAGCTCAGCTCGTCGGAATGTCCGTTGGAGCCCCCGATCACGTACAGCTGACCCTGTGCAAGGTCGTCGCATGAAGATCAGCTCATTCCTGCCTGCAGCCGTCAGGCTGTACAACTCAGCAAAAACACTTCGGAACCACGACAGGTGCAATACAACATCACCTACAACACCTATTTTTGGTTATTTTGTTATATTTGAGCCATTTTATTGTTTTATTTCTTTTTAATTATTATTAAATATGCAAATTTCCCCAATGTGGGACAAATAAAGGCATTCTTATTCTTATGATGGGTCATTGTTCACCTTTCAATCAATACAAGTTGCCTCATATGTCAACGAAACGTCTTTTTTGAACACTGGGGAGATGCCCAGTCAAAAGAAGTTATTATTTAATATAAAAAAACAAGGAAACTTTTCTCTACCATGAGAACAGCCATCTGGAACCGAGCCCTCGGAGTCCGCATGGGCGCGATGAACGTCCAGCGGTCCTCTTTGGGGTCGTAGCACTCCACCGTCCTCAGACATTCCTCTCTGTTGTAACCTCCTGAGGAAAGAAAAAAAAAAGCCCCAAAGTTGCAGAGCGACTGGGCTGAGCGATGCTTCGGACGATGCGGTTCCCCTCTTTTGATTGGCGGAATGGGCGAGACTGACCTGCCGCGACGAATTTCCCATTGAGGGCTGCGGTGCCCAGGCCCGAGCGAGCGTAGTGCATGGGCGAGAGCGGCTGCTCCTCCAGCTCCTCGGGCTGGGCCTCGAAGCTGAGGCTCTTCATCAGGCAGGGGGTAGCGGAGGGGGAGGTCTGAGGGCTGCTGCGTCCGTGCAGGAAGATCACACACAGCACGCCGTCCAGCACGGCCAGACACAGGTAGGTGTTGTCTGGGGGCCAGATTGGAGAGGGTTATAGCCACTTGAGGAGGGCGGGAGGACAGGAAAATAAACACTTTAGTGTGAGTTTAGCAGTAGAGAGGATGCAGCGTGGGACGGGCCCAAAGAATCCAACTTTCTTTGAATAAGGTACATTTTTTTATTTTTGCTCAGTTACGGCAAAGAAACACTTACTTGTGGTCTTCTCTGAGGCAATATACTTCCACTCTCTCCTGGCGCTCACTTTGGGGACATTTGCTGCTTGGTTGGAGGGCGACAGGCTTCCCGAGGAGCTGCAGCTCATCTGTCTCTGGGCGCTCTCCCGTACGGGTCTCTTCTGCAAGAGCACAGCGCAGCTACAGAATCCAAGGCTTCACCACGAGGGCCCCCCGCTGCCTGGCCGGGACCGGCGCAAACTACCCGTTAAAAGGCCGGCGTCGGCGCGGCGAGGATGAACTAAGTCCTTTCCCAGTTTTGTGCTTAGAAAACTCCCGCCGTATGTAGCCACCAAGCAGCGCTGCAAACTACACTTGCAGTCGCGCTGAGCGGGTAGCGCGCGGCTCCGTGTGAACGCGCACGAGACCCGCAGCGTCGACGCCTGCTTGCAGCGCATTTCAGATTATTAGCATGAAAGAAAATTAAAGCTGCAAGCAGCGTTCAAGGTCAAGTCTGATGGTGTTTCTTGGTAGATTTTGAATGTACTGCCACTTTAAAAGGCCGTAAAATGAAAACGGTTATTACAGTATTATAGAACTGAATAACTGTTTATCTTCAAGGTCCTGTCTGTCTAATACTAAAGTTTCAAGGCCCTAGCACTTAGGTTTTTGACTTTAGCGATTTTAGATATTTTTTTTTTCAAACAAATGGAAATAGCTCTCTTCCGGTTTGTCATGGAGCAAAAGTCTGATTCTATGAAATGTAGGTCTTGAAAAGAGGAACAGATGGCTGTTTGTCCCATGTCTCTACGACCTTCATAGAGGGTGCTAAGGCCATTTAAGCATTTACTTCTTGGTGCTTTGGAGCAGCTAGTTTCCATTCCTTCATCAGATGGTAATTTTTTGCAGCCTTGAAATGTGCGCAAAAATATGTTGCGGATTGGAGGATGTTCAGGGGGCCGAACTGGGGTTCAAAGCCGCGGAAGGACTCCCTAATAATCACATTTTCAGGTATTTTCATTAACCAGCACAGCCAAGGCTGGCTGCTTTCTTTCTGAATAATCTTCCAAGCTGAGTGTCGACACTAAGCGTTGCTGTTCAGCCTCATCTTTTGCACGTCTGAGCACAGGCAGGCTTGCAGTCGGCATCGACGCACACGCCAGCAAAACGTTCCCAAGCAAAGTCAGGTGGAGACTCGACTACGAGTTGCTGGGTACCTGCACAAACTGAAGGTGGTCCTCCTCGCCACCAAACACCTCACAGTGCCCATCAATCACCAGCCCTCCATCCACCAGCTTGTGGTCAGGTGAGTAGTACAGCGTTTGCACCTGCAAGACAAACAGGAACAACACACCCATGTGGCTGTCTCCATGGCAACACAGAGAAAGAGGGAGGGTGGGAGGTGGGGAGGTGGGGAAGGGCGGAGCTGTGAAGAGGAAGAGTTGGAAGGGTAGAAGTCTTCGGCCGCCTAGAGGGGCTGTTGCCCCCCCGCCGCTGCCGCCACTGTGTGGAGTGGGTTAAGGGTTTGAATCCCCCTCCCCCCTCCCACCCCCGAGAGGTTTCTCAGACAATGGCCGTCCCTAACGTTCTCCCTCATGAGAGGAGGAAGAAAAAAAAGGAAGAAGAGGGAGCTTGTAAAGAGCGAGAGGCTGCGTCTGGAAAGATCTTCTGCGACGGATCAAGTGGGGAGTGGTGGGGGGAAGGTGGGGGGGTCGGTGTTCGTCCGGCACGTTGCCTCCTTCGTCTCCCGCTGCCTGGAAACTGGTCCTCTAGCTGGAGAGTCGCCCATTGTGGCAGTCACATCCAGATGACTGAACACAGGGGCCTGAGAACCATCGAGCTACACTCCATTATTATCCAATGACAGATTAAATCCAAGGTGGGGAGAGGGGGAGGGGAGGGGGGCGGCGGTCTGTCTATCCAGGTGAGAAAAAATATGGACGGAAAAGTAAGAATGAGCATTTTTACACAAATGCGAAGTGGGAACTTTTTTTTTTTTTTTCCAATTGGAGATTAATGACGAACTGAAAAGTGGCGAAATCCACTTTCTGCACTTTGCTTGACCACCTGCCCCTTTGTTCAAGGTCATCGGCACCCAGCAGCGCTATGAGAACGTGTTGTTTTCGTGCAGGTTCTCAACGTGCTCGATCTAACCACTCAAAAGTTTTCGGGGCCGTGCCGCCATCTATCAAACACAGAGACCAGAAGCATCTGCACGTGTGGCACAGACAGGTGGGGAGCACAGTGATGCTTGGCTGCAAGAGAGGCTGCAGAGAGGCAGTAGCGCTCCTCTCCCCTCCTCTCTTTTCTCTGACTCATTACCCTGGTGGCTCAGTCCTTGGCTCTTCAGTCCCGTCTCCTGCTGCTGCTAATAAACCTACAGGAGAGATAAATCAACGGGGAGGAGGGCCTGTTAGTGCTGGAGCAACAAACGCGAACCTGTTCAGATAAGCAAAAAGAGGCAGCAGAATCAAGTGTCAGACCTTTTGAGAACCTGTGCTTTTGTGTTTCAGAGGAAGTCACTGTTCCAAAAAAAAACAAAAAAACTTGGATGGGTGGAGAGGGTGGGGGCTGTACGTAAACCAACCACATGACCCAAGACAGAACAATGAAAAACGGGAAAACAAGAGCAAAGAGAGCAAAGCAGCAGCAGCTCTTATTGGCTCACCTCTAATTTGGAGCACGGTTCAGGGGTACAGAGTTTCTTACTGCAAAAACCTCAACAAATCAGAGGGAAAAAGACAATCCTGACATTGCAGCATGACTTTAGCATGCCAAATTCTAGTTCAGGCCCCTGAATGACTCTTTCATGTCAAAAACACACACACAAGAAAGAGGGAGAGGGTGAGGGAGAGAGGAAGAGGCAGGGCAGGAACTGAGAAGGTTCGCCTGCGAGATCGGACCCCGTATACTGACCTCCTCCATCAATCGTTCCAGTTGGTCTCCATTCTCCCAAAGGCTCCGCTGAACCCAGTTGAGCACCTTCGAGTAGAGCTTGCCATTGCTGGGCAGAGTCAGGCTGTCCTCCAGCATTACTTCTAACTGTGAAGGGAATAAAGACAGTGTGAGGATTTGCACAAACGGCAGTAAAAGCCACTAGACGAGACAAACCAATAAAAGAAATGAATCCAAATTTCCTCTATTACTCAACAGAATACTTTGCCTCCAGGGCTTATTACTCATTTATGTGAGGACTGGGTGACTCATTGACGGCACAATGGCTTACTTCTCCTCGGAAACCTCAAGCACACCTCATTAAACCCTTTGAGTTCTCACACAAAAGCGGCACCCGTTACGCAGTCACCACCATCAATCTGCTTAAACTGCGTGGCGTCTAAATTAACATTCAAATGTCAGTCCGTGTCCCGACCACGGCTCCCTATTGAAACCAAAGGCTATCCCGTTTTGGCTGGCAAGTGAATACAACTGCAATTGTAAACCGACAGCTTTTTCAAAGATGTTCAAAGTACAAACAAGCAAAAAACATCAAGGAGATGCATACAGACAGATAGGAATTTAAAGCGCATTTCATTGGCCGCCCAGATGTGAGAAAAGCTGAAACTAGGCCAAATACCAAGTATGTTGACGCTGTACCCTGATAACCCTTGTCCAACATACAGGTCACGGGCTGATAAGCATGGTGAAGACCTATATAGTGTCTACTGTCTACACTGGTTCCTGCGTTGTAACTACCATGCTCTAAATACATTCCCAGCAGGATTTTAGAGTCGGAAAGACTCTAAGAGGCTCACCCTACCATACTAAGCATTGTTAATCTCATGCCAAGTCTGAAAGTTAAAATGCAAAGCTCAATGTAAGGCATCTATTTCGGTTTAAGGCCATCTAGCCTGGCTAGTTTGGCGGGGGGCAAAGCAGAAGAGAAAACTTGACTTTGCCTCAGATTTAAAAAACACTGTTTTCTGCCACCACTGAGAGAAGAATACTGGTGCACAGTCCAACCTTGAGTCGGGGAAGTTTGAGGAAATCCTCCTGTTCGGACACTCCCAGCAGATGGTCCTGAATGAAGGCGTCCACCTTGGCCAAAAGTCTAGCGTCTCCCATGGTGCTGGCAAAGTTACGAAAGGAGATGGCGTTCTGGGAATCCATTTTAGAAA
Organism: Thamnaconus septentrionalis; assembly: GCA_009823395.1. Lineage (NCBI taxonomy): Eukaryota > Metazoa > Chordata > Actinopteri > Tetraodontiformes > Monacanthidae > Thamnaconus > Thamnaconus septentrionalis. Next base: position 16,304,998 of record CM020508.1, on the reverse strand, counting down.
GCAGGTAGTCGCCACAAATCTATGAGAAAGAGGAAGATGGGCAAAAATTAATTAAGTCATAATATTAATATCATACACCAGTAAGACAAGGAGGAGAGCAAAAATGAACAAACCTGTTTGACTCGGTCCATCTTGAACCTTTTGGCTGCAGAGTAAACCTCTTTGACCAGTTCCTTGTCTGCCTTGAGCCTGCGCCGCAGGACAAGTGATAAAAGAGGTGTTTAGTAACGCTATCAAACGCTTGAAAATTGAATAAAAGAAAAAAAAAGGTCAAGGTAAGCGGAGCTACTGACTGGGCAGTGTAGGCATAGTTCAGCAAGATCTCTACAGCCTCTGGATCCAAGTCCTCAAAGGTGACGTGCGAGACTCCGTGAGGCTCGTTGTCACTGTTAAAGATCTCAAACAGGTAGGGACTGCAGCAAGCCAGGACAGCTCGGTGAGCCATCAGCTCATGACCACACACCTGGAGAACAAATGAAAAATATTCATCATATCAATTCATAGAAGCACGACAGAAAAAAAAAACATTTTTAGTTTCTAGTTTTTGCAGAACTCATACTGATGCTTATTTTCAATCCCAAACTGTAACAACATTTTTCATACGAATGCGTGTCATTCCATTGGTCATACATGAACACTAGCAGCCAAAGGTTTGGACACACTCTGTCCAAACTTTTCTTTCACTGAAGGCATCAAAACTACGTATGAGCACACGTGGAATTATGTAGGAAACAATAAAAGTTGCATGAGAAGGTGTGTCCTAATTTTAGACTGGTGGTGTATGATCTCCAGAAAGTTTCACAGATCCGCCCGAAGGCTTGTAAATCATGTGTGCGAGGATGTGCTCGTGTGTGGAATACCTGCAGTCGGACATCGCAGAACTGACCGCTCTTTCTCAGGGCATTCATTTTGGCCACGGTGGAATCCAGGAAACTCTCGTCCTCAAAAATCAAATAGCCGTTTGGAATCATCTTGGTACCTTGAAATAGTATTCCTGTTCAAACATTTGAAAACAAACAAATGAATACATTTAACAATGAAACAATCTATGGCACTTCTTTCCATTGTCCGTTCCGTCCGCCTGTCTTAAGCTGAACTACATTATCAGAGCCGACTTTATTAATTGATGACTGGAGAGAGGATTAGGACGTGGATTGTGCATTATACATTATAATCTGTCCCGATGCATTAGTCACGGTCGTACCTAATGGAGAATGCAAATCCAGGGAAGCACCACTGCTTGGTGTAGAACAGGAACCTCGGGAAGGAAATGGGCAAAGCAGACCAAGATTACAGCCGAATCCGAGTCTTCTTCACTCGTGGCGAGGGACGGGAGGAGGTTAGAAGAAATGCCAGGTGACTCGACCCAAGTGAGCAGAGACGGGGGAGGAGCAGCCGCACGGACAAACTATCAGGCTTGAAGCGACTGTAATCAAGTCCTCGGGATCCCTTGGGCTATAGAGTTGTACTTATTCTGTGTTGGTCGTACATCATAACCTGGAGGGAAAGACAAAGAAAGACGATTTCAGGACGACGGATCAGGTTCAAAAATACAATTCTAGATACGCAGTTTTCTCCCCTCTATTGCACAAATACTGATAAAAAAGAATAATGAAGGGCTGCATGCTAAGTTGAATGCAGTTCTGATCTATTATTACTTTTACAGCAGTAATTCATAAGACCCATGTATGGCATTTCTTACAAACCTTAATTAAAAATAAATAAATAAAAAATAATAAAAAACTAAACTCTTCACACACCAGTTGCCATCTCGCTCCTCTCCCAGCAAGACCATCAGATCCATGTGCGCTCTCTCTGAAGCAAAGCCACTCCTGCTCTATTTTATGTAACAAGCCCCTTAAGCTGGCTCCACCCTATAGGAACTCATCCATTGAAGCACTGACGTATTCGGAAAATGCAGGTGGGAACAACGCGTGGCCGCTCCCCTCAGCCAGTGAGTTAAGAAAAGTGTTAAAATTTTATTCAGGAAAATAAATAAATAAATGGTTGCGCAACAAAATCTTCATCATTCCACTCCCGAGGACTAAATGTATATTTAAACATTGGCCACAAGCCACACCTCCTCACACTTGCACGCTACATCTCAAAGAGATTATGTTCACTTGCAAGTGCTCTGTGACTAAAAGGGTTTTGATTTCGCCCATTGCTAAGCCTCAGACAACCCAGACTGAGACAAAATAATCCTCAAAATTCTTTCAAAACACCCTAAAAAAAGACTTTTCAACTGACAAACCCCTGCGTGTAACAGGAGGACAACACCGAACAGAGGAGCTTTCCCATTTTTCTTGTTTCCCGCTGGTGAAACAAGCTTGTGCTGGTTACGCATGGCAAATGGGAACATTTCAGCGTTTTTTTTATCCAAATGTTGGAATGATGAATAAATTACATTTGTGTTTAGTTTAAAAAAAAAAAAAACCCAGTCAGAAATAGTTCCAAAATAGTAGAAAAGAAGCCAAGAAGTGGTTTAAAAATTTCACAATCCTACATTCTACACTTAAAATTGTGCAATAAACATCCTGCGTTCTTTTAAGTGGCATTCATTCAACATTTGAAAGCAACTACACACTCACATCCAGAGTACAGTGTGTAAACTTGACAGACGCCAAATAAAAATCTGCTCTACAGCCTCCAGTTTTGACAACAACAAAAAAAATCCAAGATAATTTCCTACTGCAAGAACAGAATGTGCTTTGAAGGGTGAAAAGGGCTTTTGAAAAGCGTCTATTTGTGGTGGTGCCCTGTACTGGAATATTATTTTCAATTATACTGGGCAGTATTTAAATAAATATTGGCAATGAAAACTATAATTCACCCACATTAGTGTGTGGCTGGAGAAACTCTGACCCAGTTTTGAGTCCTTACGCAACAACTGGGGGAAAAAAAGACTCAGAGGCTCAGTTCCTCTACTGGACCAGTCAGGCAAGGCCCGTTTGTGGCGTGGTTCCAGTCTCAATTCTTCTTTAACCAAAACTTGAGTAATACATGTAGTTCGCTTTATGAGCAACACAGATTCATTTTTATCTGCTGAAAATGTGACCAATTCTTAGTTATTCTTGTAACCAAATGTGGAAATTTAGGAATCAGTGAGCAAAATTGCAGTAAGCTTGAATTGCATTTTTTTCTTTAAAAAAAAAAAGAAGATACAAATATACAATACTGAGAGGAGGAAAAGGGAAATAATACACACATTATGTTTGTACGAGGTTTTACATCACCCACAATTGTTGCATTTCCATCAGCCAGTTGTTATTCGTATTACATTTAAATAATATTATAGATCCAGAACCACCAGTTAGACAAAATAATAAAGTGGGATGAACATGAACTTTATACTTTGTAGGCTGAGATCAAAGGCTGAAATAATAAAGCAAACAAAAACAAAATGTATCTTTCAAATTGCTTCCCCTATGTCATATCAAAGAAAATGTATTCTCCCCGTTTCCCATTATTCCGCTAATCGGAAAACAACATCCATGCAATTTCGGGGGGGCCTCCAGTGGCGAGACGAGGAATTGCTAGACATTTCTTTTTGAGCGTGTGGAAATTTACAGCTTGGATTAACGCGTCTCCGCAAATCGATCTGAATCTTATGTTAGTAATACACAGCATATTGTCAATTGTCAGTTCGTTTTCTGATGTTAACACGAATTTCCAAGTCAATTCTAAGACTTGGAAACGGAAATAAAGCAAAAACAAAAAAAAGCCTAAATCGATGAATTTAAAACCCGGGGTAACTAATATGGTTCAAGCTAAATATCTTCCTCACATTTGCTGGTAAAACACAGCATCCACTGCCATTTGTTTTGTGTTTTACCAAGTGGCAGCCAGCTGTAAATCGGCTGGAAACCATTTATTCTGAGGACAGGACATGACCGGGAGACCCAATTGTACAGCATGAAGCACTAAAATCCCTTAGAGAAAGCGGACCCGCTGATGATATACCCGACAAATTCCAGTTGTTGGAAAATCGATCAGCCCCGTCGATACTGCCCTGCGCCGACACACACACAAAAAAATCGTCAATATTGTCTCGGGAAAGAAAACACGGTATCAAAGGGAGAGTTATGGGGACGGAGTGTACCCACGACACGGAGGGTTTACCGGCTCCGCCAGGCCCCCCTGGTGAGCAATGTCTCCCATTCGCCAAACACCATCTCCCCCGGGGTCTGCGTGTCTCTATTGGCCCATGTTGCAGGCCTTCTCGGTGCTCGGTGGAGCTGATTAACCGGGAGCCATGATGCTTCCTTCCCTCTCTGCCCGCCCGCCTGCCTGCCTGGCAATTTGCCATCGGTCGTATGGCGGCTGGTCGGTCTGTGAATTACCCCACTTTCAGAAAAGTGGGTCACGAAACAAGACGACGCTTGGCATCGTTTGATCCGACCAACCTGCGCAGACACCCGAAAATAGCGATGTGGCGTGGATTTATTGATCGAGGGGCGAGTTTTCTCTCATAAAAGATGCACGTAGGCTAGTAGTTCCACGCTGTGTTAGCCTCCAGACCTGGCAACCTGCTGCTGCCGCTGCTGCTATGGCTCGGCTAGGATGAGCAGCCTTTTATCTGAGAAAATACGGTAATTCTAGGCCAAAAACTACGACGCTTTATCTAATAGAACTGTACCAAATGTACACAGTCCTTCGTTTGTCATTGTCCGAGCCAGAACACCGGCAAGGTGAGCTAGCAGCCAGCGTGGTTAGCCGCGGTGAGAGCGGCGCCGCCACCAGCAGCAGCAGCAGCAGCAGCAGCAGCAGCACTCCGAACCCACTCAACACACGGCGGTAACGGTATTTCCGCGCATTTCCCGTCTAACTTGAGAAAGAAAGAAAAAAAAAGACTAGAAAGACGAACACGACCTTGATTCCGACCCGCCAAGCGGCAGCGGCGGCATAACAACCCGCAGAGACTTGAACAAAAAAAAAAAGACACGATGTGTTTTGTCTGATTCGTTTGCTTTTCTTTTTAAAGCTCAGAGGCGGTATTTCACCATAAATGACACATTGATTCGCAATTTTGTTAAGACAACGACGGAACAAAAAACGAAATTCTTACCTGAGGCTTTTGACCACAAGCGATATTAGACATATTTAATGCGAATTCAAGAGTGGGTTGTCACGGGCTCGAAGAAAGACGCAACACGGCCACACGCGCGGGTTTAGCTGAGCTCTTGGTTGATGGCTCCTTCGTCCGGCGGGATGCACGTCCACACTCAAGCTCGTCGGGACTTGCTCTGCCTACCTGGAGTGTAGCGCCAGATGCTGCTGCTGTTGATGATGACGGGAAAGCGCGCACCCTGCGAAGCGGGAGTAGGAGGGGGGAGGGACGCCGCGTAACCGCCTTGTTACGTATGACGTAATCGGAAGCGAGAGGGTTTTTTTTTCCTTCTGGTACGCCCACTCCCAACCATTTAGCTTAATGTAATAGGGGTTTAAAACATTGCCAGTAAAATAAAGGTGCATTGATTCTCCCCCTTTATTCTGTTCATTGTGTACGCAGAAGCCTCTGCAGAGTCAGCTTTAATCTGCGTTCAATTTAAAATAGTCTTTGAACGCCATATGTTGCGTATGACCCATGATCTGCACAATTAGATTTTTTTTTTAAAACTTTATTGGCAAATAATTAATAATACAATCATGTTCACAGACAAAAAGAGATATGAAACAAGCTAATATTCAGGGGAAGTGATATTTGAAAATAATGACGCTAAGAAAAAGAAAAAAAAAGGTGGTCCTGCAGAGAATAGAGTACACAAAGACTAAAGTCATTGATTTTTAGAACAAAATACATAAGTCATTAGAGATGTATTAAGATTAGACATTCATCAGGATGCCGTAGTACTTCAGGAAATGCCAATGTTTTTGTAATGTATCATTCTGAGGGATTTCAGAAGAAAGTTGCACCTTAAACATCAGTGAAGCCTTTAGAAATCTGTGTTTGTGTATAAAGAATTTACAAGAGAGAATGAAGTAGTTGGTTATTGATTAAACAGACTTGAGTTATGAGTGAAATAGCAAAGAACATTTTTTTTGGTGAACAGGTATGAAACATTAAGTTAGAAATATTAGTTCTGAGGTAAAACCGTGTTAAATTCATACGCCAGTGGTGACGTTTTTGTGACAGTCATGCCTGTTTTTGTGTGTGTGTTTTAGCTATTCTCAGTTCACAGTATTTTATGACGTGTGTGGACACAGTGTTGACTCTTAAGTTTATTTTATTTTTTTTTTTTTTTTAGTATTGATTAATAATTTGTGGCTGCTGGCACAACTTCTTCACATCAGGCCTCCAATGTGTACTCAAGTAGTGCTACTATGAATGTGCATTCTTGTTCATAAGACGCCTCAAAATGAATAGCAGACTTTAAATTATTGTGGAAAATTCAAATCACATGGCGTAAACTTGGTCAACGCCTTTTCCTTGTCATGCTAGCTTTCTCCCTTTTTGCATTTTGTGGGTTTTTGTTTTTGAATACATTACCATTGAAATTTACATTTCATGTTTACTCGCCGTTTTCCTCATTTTCCGTGACTGTGGGCACATGTGCAAGGAACATCTTGGGTGATCCCTCCCCACTGCTGCGCAAACGTCATCTGAAGGAAGAGGAACCTATTCACCTGCCTTGAATGAAGAGAGCTTAGCACTACGTCAGTACATCAGTAATTAGATTAGAGGGTAAGAAGTGATTCACTGTGACAGTGTCAGCCAGCTTTCGTGTCTGCATGAAGAGCCTGTGTGTGTATATACCTATACACACACACACACACACACGCTCATATATATACATATATACATACATATATATTATATACATACACACACACACACACACACACACTTATACACACTATTTATAGCCTTTACAAACACCCAAGGCTATTTTTTCATAAATGTTATCTAGTGTTGACAGATAGCTGTATAGTCATCACAGATTATTTATCAAGGTATTTATTTTACCTCTTACGTCAATACACCTCTTGTGCAGGCACAATAATCCTTGCACACTGTACCTCCGTCCATATATACAAGGCCGTGACACTACAGCTGAGGTGAAAGATATTTTTACTGGCTCTGAGGCAAGAAAATGAATGGCTTGTATCCAAGGACCTGCATCATATTTCATGTCATCTTCTTAATTTTAATTGCATCCCTATGGTCCTTGTGTGGTCATGCTGTACAGGAAGAGCAACAGCTTTGAAGGGGCATCACATCATCATGAATATTAGTCATGTGAGAAAAAAAATGGAAAAAACATAAACAGAACCAATGCGTCAGTTTTTTAATGTGCAACACAAGCAAACTGAAAACGGACTCGCAGAAAAGGCAGCTATTCTAATGAAACAGCTCAAATGAGTAAGTTGAGTGTAAACCTTTAAATCAGCGCAGTTCCACTTAAGTCTTAAGACGCCATGCTCTTAATCATTATATGTTTTGTCTTTGCAAAAGCTCCTTTGGGACGTCTGACTCCAGCATTATCTTGACTGTCAGCAAAGGTGAATGAAGGTCTCTGCTAAGCAGTCAGCCCTTCACAGCCCAGTGTCTGGAGAACCAGACAGTGATTATGGCAAGTGGGAGAGCGGCCAACCGCACTGACTTACTTTGCTCTTTTAGGGCTGTTTTATTATGATGTAATTAGAAACAGGCCATTTTGTCAAAATGAAAAGTGGCATAAGCGGAGGGAAGAAACCCCACACAACACACACACACACACACACACACACACACACACACACACACACACACACACAATTGTTGCAAATGGCAGTGCTGACTTACTGTTAAGGGCCTGTATTCTAAAAGCAAAATATAGACCTTTTTAAGACATAGATTTTAGACCTATTAGACCAGAAAAGCCTGTTAAAGTGGAATTTTCAAAATTGCATACCTACCCACATACCGCCATGTAATATCACGTGTATATTTAACAAGACATGCTGTCAGAACAGGAACCGAAAAAATGTCTCCTATTTCAGACTGGTTGTTTTTCAATAATAAGTGAACCTCAAACCACTGTGTGCGTGTTTGTGTCTCTTTCTTGTGTCTCTTTTGTCCAAGTCCAGCACAAAGGAGACGCCCTTCATTTGCTGAATCATCTTAGATTTTTGCGGCCCCTTCATTCTTCCTTTCTGCAGAGTTTTGTTCAGCTAGGCTGCAGTAATGCGCTCCGACAAGGACACGATGAATATTTTAGGGTTTCTGGGCCCAGCACTAACATGGCGCTGGTCCTGCCACGTGGTTGTTGTTGATTCAAGCAGGTCATTTTAGTTGACTGAAGAATTTGGATAGACCCTGCAGTGAAACTGGTGTAATTCCATTTTCAAAGGAAAGGTTTTGTATAATGCAGTGGTGGTCTTTCTCTGCTGGCCTAAACATGCTCAGTATTATGGTAGAGTTTTTATCCAATCACATTTCAGCTAGCTTGTGTTGCCACGTTCTATGAAATCTGCCTGAGGTCTTCAGAATCAACATTGCAGGCTCCTGTTCCCTGTAAGTGGACGTACTCAGTCAGGTCCAGTAGCCAATCAGAAGCTCACTCTGCGATGCCAAGGCCAGCTAGCTATAATGTAAATAACTTTGCGCGTTACTGTTTCATTGTTGCATGTTCTCAAAATCAAATGCAAACAATCAGTTTACTTTTATTTTTCAATGACTAGTTTGTTTTATTAATGTCTCATTGGTGACTTATTTGAAACGGCAACAATGCACAGTCTATTGGACAAACTTGTTTGAGCTCACATAGCAATACTTTTGCTGGACTTATTCAAACTTTGTGGACTAATGTCTAAAAATTGCTATTTGATTTTAGGTTTTGACAGTATTGATGGTATTATGAGGTGTATTAATTGAGGTAGGACTAAGTATGACATCACAGAAGGCCTAGACATGAGATGCACGGCTTGCCACTGGTATAATGTTATGGCCTTAAAAGCAACTTCTCATTTAGCAAGATCTGACATTTGACATTTTGCTTCACTTCCGTATTGGGGAAAGAAGATCAAATGAGTAGAAGAAGAACAAGCCTGATCGAATGGTTCAATACTGAATGTGCACACTGACGGCTCTCTGCGGTGCACTGGAACATTAGACCAGTGCCACGTAGTCCTCTGATAAGCCAGTGATAAACTGTGAAACTGTGTGAACCTCCCTGTAACAGATCAATGACATTTGTGAAACTGAGACAGTTGGATCACACTGGGGCCAGCACAAACAAAAAGTCAGGCATTTTTCCTTCACTGACACCTAACTTGTGGCCTTTTATGTGTGTGTGTGTGTGTGTGTGTGTGAGAGTGTGTCACACAGCAAGGGTCATGTGCCAGCCGAGGAACCAGGCCGTCATGTTTTGTCAGAGTTCTTATCATTCAGGCTGGTATGTGTTTTGTTGTGCCTGTTGAATGTTAAATATTAATAAATATGCAGTGCACGTATGAAAAAAAATACTTATTGAAATAATTAAGAAGCTTTATACCAGATTCATTGATGATATGATAAAGTGACAACCGTATATGAGATGTGATCCAAGATGTGACCGAAGTCGTCTTTTTTTGACAGGCTATATATACATTATTATGTGTGGACACATAACAGAGAATGGGTTACTTTGTATTTATGAAGTAATGCTTTGTGTTTCAATGTGTGTGTGTGTGTGTGTGTGTGTGTGTGTGTGTGTGTGTGTGTGTGTGTGTGTGTGTGTGTGCGTGCAATACAATAATGAAGTGGTTGATCTCCCTTGTGTGTGATGTGAAATAGAGAAAAAAAAAGTGTTAAATGAGAAAACGTCATGGGTTCATGAGATTTAGTTGTTGATTTGCTGCAAAACGCCTGCCTTAACAGCCAGCACACAAATTTGTTGCGCGGGTGACCTCCCCTCTTTGTCGCCTCTGCCACAGAGCCGTGCCAGGCTCTTCTGTCATCACAGTGTCACAAGTGTCCAGCTTCCGGTCCCCATGGAAGACCGAGCTCTCTCTTTTCAACCCCACCACCCACCCTTCTGTTGTCTGTCCCCAAGAATTGGGTCACTTCAGAAAGAACACACACATGCACACGCACGCACGCACGCACGCACACACACACACACACACACACACACACACACACACACACACACACACTATGTAACCCAGAGTCAGCAGTCTGTGCTTCAGAGTTTCAAGTCTTTCATTTATTCCTTAGTCACAACCCAGTTGACACATTCATTTAAAAAAAGAACTCACCTACCCATGGAAGTCTTCCAGTAACACATAAAAGCTGTATTTCTATACAGGCTGCTGTAAGAAAATCGGTTATAGTAAATGAATGATTATCTACATTTATTTAAAAAAAAATAATAATAAAGATTTACTCCTTTGCACAGTATAAATGCAATTCAAAACACTGGCAGTGATTGGGAAACGTGACTTTCTTCATTTGTATGTGGCGAGGACAACTTTATAGGTTTTTCGGTTCATCGACCTCATCTTGTGTCATGGCTTGCCTGCTGACCTTTGACCTGGAGGTACCCATAGCCCTTCAACATGTGACAAAAGAAACTTAAAGTGTATAGTTCTTCCTCATACAATCTGTTAAAATGTTAATCAAGTGTCAACTTCTGATAATATTTGCTCTTTGCAGACCCATTCAATGGTCACTGATTTTTGCAAACAAATGACTGTTATATGAGTGTAATCTATGACTGTGTTATGAATTGAATGCTTCCATTAGTGAACTCCATTAACTGTATGATCCTTCAATCCTTTTGAGCATTCAATGCAAATTTACCACCTAAAATAGTTAAATCTATTAGACCTAAAACAGCCTATCAAGTGTAATGTGACAGCTAAGAATTTGGGCTTAAATCTCTTTTATAAAGCAACAATCAATCAAACAAACAGCCATCAGAATGGTTGATCAAGGAGGTAAAAGTTTAAATAATTAAAATTAGAGTTAAAGGATATTTTAGCCTGTGGTTAAATTTCTTTGTAAAATACAGAAAATGTTGCCATCGATATGTTGTATTGCAATAAATGAAAGCCCTGAAAGACTTTGAAATTGTTTGTAAATATATGCATGTTAAAATACATGACTGTAGCTCTCATGATTAGTGATGACGTGATCACGTCGCCCACACTGGTGACCTCAAGTCAGCACCAGCATCAGTTTAAACGCATGCAAATCTGTAGGCTTGCATGTGACAGTGGGATCGGCCCTGATCCTTCCAATAGCTGCTTTTCACCTCTATGTCTTTCACCCTTTGCAGCCTTCAGAAAAAAAAATGTCATGATGTTCCCCTACACTCTCTACTAACTGCTTATATGCACTTCTTTGAGTGGCACCTTCAAAAGAAATCCAAGATCTGAGCTTCCCTCATGTCTACCAAAGCATGGTAAACGTCAGTGGAACTGAACCCCACCCACAACCGGTGCTACTTTTCCACAACATAACAAAGGTTAAGTATAAATAGAAACAAATATCAGTGGTGAACACCACTTGGGAGAAAATAGCTTAACGCTGCAGGGCTAAAATAGGGGTTGTCACGTGGTACAGAAATAAGACTTAAAAGCAGGGTGGAAAGATCAGCAGATGATGGGAGCCTTATGGTTGGATTAAAGCTACAGTATTCATTAAAAGGCAGGATTTATCTCCAGTGCGTGATGTGTGTTTCATGTTGTGAGCTGAAAGTAAACACAAAAGCCACAAGGAGACATTACGTTGACAGAACATTCTGGTCCATTATTACTTCATATTCATACATGAAGTTCTAGGGTTGTTTCTTTGCAGATAATTACATTGTTTTTTCTTCAGTACTAAATTGTACCCTCCGTTGTAACACACACCCACTCAGTTGTACAATATGATGATTTACTACCTCACACCTTTGACTGACAGAGGGGTGCTGATTATGCTGCAAGCAACGTCTCATTAGTTGCGTACCAAAGGTACTGTTTGTCACTGGGTGGTTTCTATGATGACTGAGTTAGCACCTTTACACTTGAGGGGCAGCTTGCAGACACAGCCATGTGTCTTTGATGACATCAGGATGCTGTTTTTCACATTTCTGAGGTTATATTCACTGAAAGCGCCTTCCCCACTCACCTGTTTTTACACACTTTATTTTGATTGCTTTCTTTTTTGAAAACATATGCTCACACAGCACATGGCAAGTGTTTTCCAAAGCTTGGGCCTGTCTGTGAGAGTCCCACACAACAGGGCCAGAAAAAAAAGTGCTGCTGATGTTGCAACAGGAACTTTCTGTTTGATCTGGCTGTGGCCTAGCACCTAAAAAAAAGTGCCAATGAAACGTGACCCACATAGCTGGCAGGTCAAATCTTCATTTGACCTATTCTGGGAAACAAGCTCTTTATTGGCACATGTGCCTCTGGTCTCCTACTTTCTAAACCTTGTCATATGTGTGTATTCAGCAAGTCAATACATTTGCAGAAATGTAATATGAAATAATATGAATAATATATAATATATGCATGCATATAATTATAATAATAATTTTGACTACTGTAAAAATTGGGGATTTTTTTTAAATCAAAAAGAAATTCTTCATTGAATGTTAAAGAAGTGAATGAATAAATTACATATTTAGTTTCATAGATTGGTCACAGCTTTCTGTAATCAATCCTTTTGGGTGCTCAATATGAACACTTTCCAGATTAAAGTGAGACAAAATTGTTATTGAAATCTGTTATTGAGATTCAGCTGCCAAAACAGAAAGACGGTGACAGGTCGTCATCTTATTATCATCATGAGCCCGTCTTTCTTCTAAATCAGGCATAAACTGACACAACCACCTGCAGATCATCCATCCATGCCATCGTGTGTCTACCACCTGTGTTTTCTCACTGTTGTCTCTGATGTGTTCTGTTGTGGCACCAGAAAGAAAATGTCAGCGGACGCATTTGGCCGTGGCAGGCCATAATATTTGGTTTAAATTGAGGTCAGTTATAATACACAGCCGTCTTGCTTTCTAACAAAAGTATATATTTAAACATATCAAAACAATGAGCACTAAAAGCGGATCACAACAAACTACTACCACATACCTGCATACAAAAATAAAACTATTTTTTAATACAAACAAGAAAACAAATTGATGTCATCAGTTTGAAGCTGAAGATGACACACAACAGATGTGCGACAGCTGTGCAATTAATGTCTCAATAAATTTAGATTAATAACTAAATTGAAAAATATATATAAAAAAACTAAAACTCATTTAACAAATGAAACAGTTTCAGAACAAAACAAACATAACAAAAAAAGCCTTTGTTCTGGCTCTGCTCCAATGTCACATGCCAACAACTAAGGACAGTGTTGATATTTTGGCCGTGACCTCAGTTTATGCCCAAAACAATCACCCTCCTGTTTTTTTAGCCTTTAATTCCTAAAGGTCTTGCAAAATAAAAGCAAACAGTCCTCATTTAGGGCCAGTCCAAGTTGCGGACAAGCTGCCTTCTGGGTCACCTTTGCAAATGACATTTCCAAATATTTGTTAAAAGGGAATTAATCAATTGTGATTGTATATGTTTTCCCTTGACGCAGGCGTTTACCTCATTTACTGGAGCACACGAGTTACACTGACAGCACTAAAAGGGAACATTTTAACTTTTGGCTGCACAGCAACTGCAGCAACAACGAACGCTTCCAAAACACTTTCACGTGTCGTCTGGATTGAAAGAGACAAATCCTCATGGTTAATGAACAAACAGTGGATTCAAGAAAAAAATCTGTCTGCTTCTGCAACTGTGAAAACAGTATTTGGCAAAACATTAAATGAGAACATTAAATGCCAAGAAGAAGACGTACACACTATCTAATGCAATTTACATCTGAAAGACACGAGGCATCATCTGTTCAAATTCAGAGTGACGGAACAGAACAGTCACATTTTTCCCATTCCCAAACAGTAATTTGCATATTGTGAAAGTTGTGATGACGAGGGGGAGTAATGCGTTGGATGAAGGTGACGAGTTGGAAGAAAGACAGAAAGAAAGAAAGATAGAGGGATGAAGCAGAAGAGATGGTTGGGCAACGGCACGGCCTCTGTAGCCTGGCCCACATGCTCAGATATACCTGCTCTGCTACTAACTGAATTGACTCATCGAGTACGAGAAGCCTTCCTAGCATTTGACCTATTTCAAAATTTCCGGCTTGTGATCGTCACTCTGACAGGCTCAACAAAAGCTTTTACCAATTAACTTTTCATCACATGTTCATCTGAGAAATCAGGAAGGAAGAGGGAGTTACTTTCAAACATAACTTGTCAGTCTGTCACTTTCAGCGTGGGCAAGTCTGATATCTTTCTTTGCTGCCAGTAAAGCAAGTTGATGCAAGGAGATCTACTGATGCAAGAGGGGGAGGGGCAGGGAGGTATCTGACACGCATTGTCATGGCATGAATCAAGATCCTTAATCCTTAACATTTCTTGTCAAAGCCTGTTACAAAATGTTTAAACTTAAAGCGAATTAGAAAATAAAGCCTTACTTTCGGATCAGTGGAGCTTTATATAAAACATGAACATGGGTGAACAGCACGGAACAATGAGTCAGAACTGTGCTTGGTGAAAAGAAACAATAAGCATTGGAGCCTGGCCCAGACGAAGAGCTGTCGCAAAAATACGTGTGTGCCTCACAAGAAGAACTTCAGGTGGGTAGAACGCACACAATCTCCATGAAACAATACAAAGCGTGCACAACGCACAGTTTCAAAGTCAAGACAGCTTTCTCTGCAGAGCCTGCTGCCTGACCGTCACAGCTCTCTGCTTGTAATTATAGCAGAACAATCAACAGGTGGTCAACCCGCTGCACCAATCAGGCTCATCAAGCAGGTCACATTGTGGAGACCTGCCTGGGGTACGAGCATGGATGTCCCAGTGGCCACTTGAGGTACTGCAGCAAAAAAAAATCCCATGCGCCGAAAAAACATTTTTCCCAAAGGCCACAGTACAAAAATAAACCCCTTTAAAATGGCTGACAGGATGACTGTGACCTCAAATGCAATTCCTAGCAAATCTTTCTATTGAAGATTTTTCAGTGGTGGTCTTTTAGTCGTTAAAAAAAAAAAGATTAAGGCCAGAAAATCACCAGAAAAGAGTTTATTCCCAGCGTGACGTCACGTTGTACGTGCTGCTGTGTCTCAGCTCGTTCTGATTGGCCAAATAGATCATGTGAGTTACAGAGGCATGATGGGAAGTGACACTACAGACGCTCTGGGCCCATTAATGCGCAAGTCAAAAACTTTTTCGCCGTATGCGCTGGGTGAGCAACTCCATTGAAATGAATGGGCCGCCATCTTGGATTCTGGGGGTGTGGGTGCGAAAGGAAGTCAGGCTTCGAGGAGTCAGGACAGGTCGAGGAGCAAGGGGACCATAAGAAAGTGTGTAAGAGTTAACATGCAAGTTACCTGAATTTATTTTGTTCTGAGTATATATTGCATGCAGTCAGAAGCAGGCTGTAATAATAGCTGGACAAATGAGTTAATATTAAACAGAGTAGGATTATTAAGGCCTCCTGCTAGTGTGGTATTAACTTTATTGTTCTGGGCCTTTTTACAAAATGGGCGAGAGCAGCAATCTTTAACTACAGCAGAGGTTAACAGACTCCCGCAGGGAATGGAAAAAAATACTATCTCTATTTTTTTTCTATTCTTTGTGGCCCTAAACCTCCTCCGCAGGTACTTGACATCTGGACACATCCAGTGTGTTTCATTGAAGGAAAATGGGAGACGTGAAGGTCAATTTACGTTTTCTTTTCTTTTTTTGTCCGGTATTTCTTCAATACGCAGTCATTCGTTACACTCACTCTGTTATCAAAGTCAAATTGTTACTTAATGTACCGAGCTGCTAGTGTCAACTTGAGGCTTATCAAATGTCGAGACTGTAAAACTTTTACAGCTTGATAATGTTTTTAATGCAAGGTATTTACTGCAGTGCTTTTACCCCTACAGTGATTATATATCTATTCCACACATTTGAAGAATTATTATGTACTCCATATTCTACCCATAATAGTGAAGGCTTTTATATATATATGCACACATATATTTATATATATAAACATATATATATATATATATATATATATATATATATATATGTGCTGCTTCCTCCTCCTCTTTCCACATGTCCCAGAGATACAAGCAAAACAGACAATAATAGAAACTCAAATGTGCAAGTTCTCGGGGTGTGGGGTAAGGGGAGTGCTGACATCGTTGGATGTTTTACCTCTACTCTGTCCAAACTGTTCCTTGTCAGTGATTCATTGTTTTTTGGTTTGGGCGAGTTTCAGTGTGGAATTCTCCGGAATGTCACCAGAATGTTTTAGTGAATTAACCATTTTGCAAAACTCTATAGTGTTCTATGAAACAGCATATTTAGTTAGCCTTAACAGTTTTGGTTTCATGTTATTGTGCAGTGACCAATACTCAAACAGAAAATGGAAAGGATGGAAGGCTTTGGGGAGTATTTCACACTTGTAGCCTGGACTTTGAAGCAAAGCTAGCTAGCTGGAAATCCAAACTGAAAGACTGGGAATCAACTTACTTCTATAGGATGCCAATTTTCTTGCCGGTCCGGTTGTGATAGTTGGGCAATTTTCTCCTTAGAATCACATATAACTCTCTTAATGAGTTTTGTGCTTCTGAATTGTATTTTGTCTACCATTGTGTTTTATCTGCGGCATTATGACCTTGAAAAAGATTCAACATCTGTGCGAGAAGCCTTCAGATACACCTGACACTTCATCAAGGTCTGGGAAGTACGATTTGGTTATCAAACCTGTTTGTCTGGTGTAGGGGAGAAGTGGCAGATTTGAGATATGAGGTTTTCCCAAACACCAAAACGTGACATTGAATGTTTCTGGAGGTGACTTTCAGTACTTTGTGAAAAAGTTCAACAGTTCCTCCAGTGAGATACTGAATTGTTTTGAGCTAGAGGCAGCTTGGGAAATGATAAAGTCTGCTTTCCCATAATAAATATTTTAGCGGATTTCTGCTGCTTTCCCTCTTGTTTTATGCCCTGTGTGTGTATGTGTGTGTGTGTGTGTGTGTGTGTGTGTGTGTGTGTGTGTGTGTGTGTGTGTGTGTGTGTGTGTGTGTGTGTGTGAATGAACAGGTAGCGCCTGCACACACAGATGGTTGTAGGTTTACAGGAGATGGAAAAAGTGCAAGTGGCACAAATCCTTCCACAGTCCTCCCCGTTTCTCCCAGTAAATACTTTTTGTCTTGAACTGAATTCATGACTCACGAGTCCTTCCTTCCACATTCCCTGTCCAGTTCTACTCATAATTTACTGTTGTTTGATTGCTGTTTTGCAATCAAACAATGATCAACATGAAGGAGGATTAATTGTACCCTTCTTTGATTAAATACCAGAAATTCTCATTGTTTTATGTCTGCAATTGCTTATTTTCTATTATCATATTATCATCATTCTGACAACAAAAAAGCCTCTTTTTACACGAACGTTCCTAACGCCTGCATCCATTTCCACTGCTTTCCCGCTCTCATTGTAATTTTCTATAAAAATAACCCAGCAACAGAGATTTGTTTTCATGGCTTCTCGCGTCTGACTGTTGTCTGAGTGGGCGACAGCGCAGCGAGAGAATGGCCACGATTGTTTTCGCCCCTGAATGCCGGCATTCGTGTGGTAACCCATGCTCGTTTCTGCTCGCTGCCAGTTCATGAAAGCTGGGGACCCGGGAGTGGGAGCAGGCCAGTGAATAGAAGGGATTATAAACGGTATGTCGCTGTGATGGTGCACAAGCGCCGGGCAATGATTGGCCCGATGAGTTGTGTTTCCACACAAAGGAGAGACATCACTGAGACGAGAGGCAGTAAACCTGGGGATTAGGTGTGTTGAGCAACAGGGTCACTTGGCCCCCGGGGCGAGCTCTTTGCTCGGTGCGCCCGCTGGAGGGATGGAGCCCAGGTGTCACATGGATCTTGTTTGCGAGACAGAGGAGCTGGTGTTCAGTCACGCCTGCACTCATCAGCCAGTCATTTTAACTTCGCCAGAAAAATACCACATAGGCAGAGAGAATGCTAGTGTTAGAATGTGTGAATGACTTTTACGGGCAGGGTGGTTCCCAAAACTACATCGCTGGCGCCGAGTGTGTGACAGGGAGAAAAAAAGAAAATGGGCAGAGGGCTGCTTTAAAATGTTGAAATGAAAAATTCCCTCTTCTCACGCCTGAGGACGTCTTTGTCTATCATCACCGTCTAGAATGCTAAAAGTGCAACACAGTGTTGGTTTTAGGCAGAAACTGAAATTAAGTGGTTTTTACAGGAGGGCTGTAAACAGGGAGCTAAACATGGCTGATCTAAGTATTTAATTGAGTATTTAATTTGTCACTCCACAACGTAAAGATCAGCATTTGATAATTGATTCAGAATTATAACAGGATTTACTGTCAGTGTTCTCTGTTACAGTATTCCTTTGACAAAAACACATTGGTTTTCCCGTGTTTGTCCCAAACAAACGTGTAATCTCCCAAAGTACTTTTACTAATCAAGCTGGACACTCTTTCATCTGTCACCAAGTTTATAAAACACTTTTGTGTTCATCCCTTTCTTATCGCTAGAACAATCTCTTTTCTCTCCAAAACTTGCACCGCAGCATTTTCAAAAAGGATCGCAGTTGTGTGACAAATGGCAACAGCGCAGTCATTTCAAAAACGACTGGTGAATGAAGGTCAAACCCGGGGTCTGTGCGCAAGCAGCTTTACTGTCCCCGGTCGAACAAGTAGGAACTGCCTGGAAACATTAAAACAAAAATCAAAAGGTTCTCTATTCAGAAATCGATATCAGCGTAAATGCTGCCCCAACAGGTTCAAAACGAAGCTGCAAACCTTTGTCGAATACTTCCAGAAAGTGACAGTCATCTCTGAAATCCCAGAGAAAGTTCCAACTCAGGATCATATTAGTCAGCTAAGTCAACAAGAAAGTTTTTTTTCTTTCTTTAATGACAATTGATCAACCATCTCATTGCATGTCAATATTTCAAATCAAGATTTTCATAGAAGCAGATAACTGAAGGGGCACTGTGAGTTCTTTTACTTTGTGGCAGAATCAATCAAATACATCAATAAATTCTTAACTCTAATTGGTGGGATGCATGGCTGATCCCTTCAACTGTGTAAACTGACAGTGGGGCCATTGTTCATTGAAATGCCGGCCAGCTGAACTGTGTTAGGAACAGTTGTGCCTCCTTCACCTCGACCTCAGATGACTCATAGCTCTGTTAAAGCAGATTGGCCTCACCTGATAACAATTCACTTCACTTACGCAGAATTTAATCAGGTGTTTACCCTCCAAACAAGCTCCAGCACGTGCCCACATATCGACGTCAGTGCCCTCGCTGGGAGCACTGGCACCTTAAAACAGAGAGGCGGCTGTAAATGAGTGTCTTAATGCATTTACCGTTTCTTCCCGACAGATACGGGATGTTCCTGCTGCTCTCGCAGCTTGGCAGACTGAAATGATTTATTTATGTTGGGGGTGGCGGCGTGTTGCGTAACCACTGGCTGCATGCTAGACATGCCACGGTGAATTTTCGAAAAAGCTTTGGTCTCCTTATTTGTTTGCCATGCAAAATCCTCATGAACAGGCGCTCTACGCCCGCATAATTTGAGTGGATCCGGGCACCTCAGCTTGAGGTTTCCTATTTGAATGTTCCCATATGACTCTCCACCCACATTCTCTCAGCAAAGATCTGGTGAAATATCCTCTTGGAAAAGGCAAGACGCAGCACTGTCTGGTGCTTTTACAAAGCCTTGCATTTTTAAATAGGTGTGATCAATATGATCATCATTTTTAGGTTATTTGTTTCTGTAATTTTAATCTAAATGTCATTCTAAGAAAGTGCTTGTTAGGTACCAGGTCATATAAATCTGAAGTTGTCACAACCACATATTGACAATTGTTTTAGTGTCTGGTTGTGTGTCTCCACCTAGTGGCGATTGTCTGCAGTCACCCACCGTAAACTATTCCAAAATAGATTGCTTGAATAGAGCAGTAAGAATTTGGATGATCCATACATTTTCTGTATTGTGTCGCTTATAAGTATAAAATTGTCTTCTACATGTTGTTTTTCTACTTATACATTCCAAAATATCCCACTGAAAGCCATTGGAAGAGTGTGAAATACACAATTGAAAGTTATTTGTTTATTTTTAAATAAATTATTGCCAAGCAAACTGTCGAAGTGTCGTATCTGGGTGACAGAACTTGGGAATTGCTCAATGGTTCAAAGTGTTCTTTCAGATAAAAACACTGGGCAGTGGTGAGCACCAAGGTTCTCAGTCAGTTCTGACTGGGGGCTATTATGCCATCTACTGGTGTTGGAGTCGAGTCACCACAGCCATCCACAAAGACATTTAAACTTATTAAGGGAGATGCTGATTTCCATTTTGAGTTCAATGTTGCACTTGCCGCAGGTGTCAGAATGTCAAGTACCTGGTTTGAATGGCTGAGTTTAATTGGCCGGCCAACACAAAACCAGCTGCTACTGGAAGAGAGTATTTGGCTTTGTATGTTTGTTTCTTTGAGGTGGGGCAACGCACTTAATCAGCTATGATGCACATCTGCTGTGCATGTTGCTTGTAACTGTGGTACTATTGAAAGGGGAGAACACAGGCTTCCTAACAAGATTTGGAAGAAAAAAAAAATCAAAGTAGTGGTTTACTGTTAATGAAGAATTTGATGAATAAATCATCGTCTTCTGGCAAGGGTGAACAATTTCTATACATAACATAACATAACATAACATTTTGTCTATCTATATTTTCTGTATTGTAATGGGTATTTCATGCAAGTCCCACTTTATTTACAGTAAACAAAAAATGTTTCAGTTTGATTTAAACAAATTTGAAACTTTGAGAGCTGTTGCTATTCCTGTGGAACGGGAAGAGAGCTGAACACAGCCACTAGATGGCAGCAGAGAGCGCTGTACGGCCCTCGCCACTTGGTCGTTCTTTCGACACTCTGGTTTCTGCTTCTCTGTTGTTTTTTTTTTGTTTGTTTGTTTGTTTTTAAATCGTATTGTTTTGATTGTTCTTGTATAATGTCGCAAAGTATAAGTCGTGTGTCTTAAAACGCAACTGGTCCACTTTCATTTTAGTTTGTCGAAGTGGTCCAAAACTTCCTCGGCCAATCAGAGCGCCTCTATACTTTGAATGGGGTACTTTGCGCCTGAGGGGATTCTTTGCCCAGCTGAGAGGTGGTCTTTGTATGACAGGGCTGAACAAGGGCTCCTGACTCCTCAGGCAACAGTCGCTTTTGCAGCTGCCGGGACTGCCGGTCTGTCTAGTTCACTGAGAGGTGTGAGGCTGCCGCTCCTGCGCACAGAAACTCCAACGAGAACGCAAAGACAGCAGCTGGAGGTCCACGCTGGAGAGCCCGATGTCTTAAAGCTTCAAACCAAGATAGCTTCTTAGAGTAAATAATAATAAAATAAAAAAAAAAAAAAAAAGAACAAAACGACAGTATTCTGAGAGGTAGCCGAGGAGCAGCTCGCTTGTGAAATGGGCTCCGGGCTGCTGTGGCTCACCATGGCGCTGTCAGCCGCGCTCTGCGCCGGGCAGGACGCGCCGAGCGGAGCCACCGAGGAGGAGATCCCGGAGGGAGCATCCACCCTGGCGTTCGTCTTCGACGTGACCGGCTCCATGTACGACGACCTGGTCCAGGTCATCGAGGGCGCGTCCAAGATTTTGGAGACGTCCCTGAACAGACCCAAGAAGACGCTGTACAACTTTGCCCTGGTCCCGTTTCACGACCCAGGTAAGGTCACCATCATCACTGGAGGTGTTAAGTTTTTCAGTGGGATTTCTCTCTCTTTTTTTTGACTTTACATGTGACACCAGAGCAACACAGAAAAGTGAGAAATGTGTTAGTTTGCTCACAGTCCGCCCTTTGAGTGCCGTAATGCCTCCTCACACCTCCAGAGGAGAGACCCCGGTGTCTCCGTGCGCAGATGTTCAGCCACGGCCGTCACTATCATTAGCATTCCGCCGAGGTTAGTGTGTGTGGCTTTCAGCCTCGCAGTGCGGCTTGATGATTATCATCACCCTGATGGTGCTCTCTCATTCTGAGCTAATGTCCCAACAATATATCACAACAGTGATGCTGCCCTCTTGGTCAGAGTTGCGACAAAGGTGACCTAAATATTGACTTCTGACTCATGAGCTGAGGCTTTTGCCTGGCAGTGGTCGAGTGAGAATCCATAGTTATATATAAAAGAGTCTCTGCTAGTATCCTCTATTAACTTAAATCTAAAGGGGGCGTGTTTTTTCCATTAGGTTCTCATTCCTGTTGACTTTTAAAGTTTGAAAGTTCTCGGCTGCAGGATGAACTGCACATAAGGATACTGTATAGCCTACATAGGACACCCACTGCACATCCACACAGAGAAGGATCCCTCCTCTGAGGTTTCTTCTTTTTCCATGTTAAAGGGTTTTAAATTTTCCTTCACTGGGTTGGTTGAACAACCTCCACCACTAGACCCATCCATCCGTAGGGAATGTAAAGCCCTTTGAGGAAAATTTATTTTGCAAAACTGGGATATTTAGAGATAAAATTTGATTGAGTGATTGTTTCAAACATAACTACATTTTGCAGAGAAAGTAATACAGGTAGCTTGGCTGTATGGTAAAGCACCATCAAATGGTGGTGTCACACCTTGTCAAGTAGCCAAAAAGGTTTAGGTGCGTTAGATGTTGGGGCTCTGTCGTCAACAGGAGCAGGGTACCATGCAGGAGAGCAGATTGATCACTTGATATTGTCTTTATAAAGTCACATTGGATAAGACAACAACTCAGCAAAAGCGATTGTGTTTGTTGCAGAAAATTTAAGAATAACAAATGATAAATGTCACGTGGTTGGAGCAGAACTTTTTGATCATTGGAGGGTGAGAAAGGTGAGAAAGCTAAAACCAAGTGTTTTTGTGGGCAGCTGTACCAGAGGGCTTAGTATATAATTTTTGTGGAGATCTCGAGATTCTATTTTTAATATTAATTATACAATGCTAGAGCACCTTTGTCTGAAATGAAAATTTAAAATCTTAAAAATGGGATTTTTAACTTTAACAGTTCACCCAACAAAAATGTTGTGGGTGTCCACAATTAAATGCTCTGTAATTTGAATTTAAAACAAAAATGAAAAAGAAAAAAAGAAAAGATTTTGAGCTTCTTCTTCTTCTTTTTTTTTTTTACAAACACCCAAAAAACCCCACTCTTTCTGTTTGCCCTTCACCAGCGAGTGACGTTGGTCTGCTATTTAAAATGTTTACGAGGATGTCAGAATGTGTTCTCCAAAGCCCTTGGGGGGGATTGAGGAATGATTAGCACAGCACACACGACAACGTGTGGTATAGCACAACGTTAGTCAAACTTCTTCTGTCCCTGGTCTTTGTTTTTGTCCTACCTTTACCTCAGAGCTTTGGATTGTGATCGTGATGTTTTCAGACAGGTTCATTTCCAGCAAAGTTCCATTTTCTTCACCTTCCATCCAACTCGCTGTGATAACGCCAGTCCTCTTGTTTGACTTGGCTTCCTTTCAGTCGGAGGCCGGAGCTTTCCCTTCTATTTACCCTGCAATCGGACACTGTAAACATTCAAGTGTGTGTTTGTGTATCTGTGTTTCTCCCGGCCCTGTGTGTGTGTGTGTGTGTGTGTGTGTGTCAAGTGAGAGTGTCAGGAGGATGTCTGGATATTGGGGTCAGGACTGTGTGGGAAGATCAGTCAGGAAGCCTCCCCCTCTTTCCTCCATCCTGCAGAGAGGGGAAGAAAGAAAGCAAGAGGAAAGATGACGAGTTGTTTTACTGAGCCGCTACAGGGTTGTGTATGTAACTCTCAGTCTGAACACATCTTGACGTAGGCATTTCCCCCCTGTCATTATACTGTGGCTGCTCTTGCAAGGTAATGCAAATTAGAACCTCTGGCTGTATAGAAAATAGAAGCTGTGAACTAAAACACCCCGGCCCTCCTGCTTACACTCCAGTAATTCATCATCCTCTCATTCAGGAATCTTTTATTGAAAGTCAAAGGTGTATTGCAACCAGACCCTCAGCAATCACGGAACATTTGTTCGAAGGGTTTACAGCCAAATAAACATTATTTTACATTGCTCAGATTGTTCGCAAGCCAGGTAATGACTCATTGAACCTTTAATCACTGTCAAATTAAGCAGTTTTCCAATGATCCGCAGTTTAGAACAATATTACATTGTGCGAAGGTTGCGCTCATGTCTGCGGGTACTCAAATTTGTTCCTATAGGGTCCTGTGAGGGTCTACACAGCTCTGCTGACGCACTCACACATGCTTGTCCTTGTAAATGGCCTATTTTGCTGTTAGAGGGTGTTTTGTGTGTAACTTGTGCTGTTTTATTAGCTGAAGCTGTGATGGGTCAAAACCTGCTGTCTTGGGTCAGTGAAGGACTTTGCACAAACTTCACAGTCACATATGAGTTCACAGTACAGACAGTGGCATCCTGAGGATTAAGGACGTTCGTCGATTGTTTTCAATTGCAATAAAATGAGAAGTTTCCCTATGAATAATGTGTTATTTAATTTGGTAGCAAAGATTCAAAGTTTTCACATGTCCTAAGAGTTGAAACCTTTAGAAGAGTTTTAGACCTTTCGCTTCAAATTTGTTCTAGTCCCAGTTGAGTCAGGCAGTAAAGGTCAAAGCCTTGCTGCAAGGTACAACACTAGATGTGTGTTGCAACACGGTGTCAGGTTCAGGAGCTGACTGGTTATGTGATGTTAAAAACGACTAAAAGCACTTTAGGCTGAAATTTAGCAAAGTGGATAATTAAGTTCTTCGACATCTCCACAAACCACAGCAGATCAATAGTACTACAAGGTTATAACATACAATCAGTGCTGCTAAATTTGAATGCAATTTATGTAATGCACGACCAGTATTACAAGTTAAATTGAGGGTATTTTGTTGATTGAGTTATATTCATTTTGATAGTTCACATGGGAAGGCTAAAACACACATCACTCTGCAAGTATGAATCAGACCAAACGTCCATTAAGAATAGCCGTCGGCATGCTAGCTTGTAAATGGTGTTATGGTGCCCACTCTTGAGGTTCTGTCTCTGTTCTGTGAGGTGTTTAGTGTGTGAATATTGTCTGCACAAGCCAAAGTTGGTGTGAATCAAAAAAGAAGGCCAAAGTTCCAATTTTCCCAACAAAGTCATTTATTTGGGTGGCTTCTTTGCACAAGACAAAACAAACCCTATGAATTTAGTGCACTAAGGAAGTCAAAAACAGAGAAACTTTAGTGTGTTGTAACACTTTCTGACAGCACCAGTTTCTTCCAAGATTTGGAAACAGGGCCAAATAGACAGAGGCCAAGTAATAGTCTGATTCCCTGAAAGGTTTCAAAGGGACTCACTCTGCTCACACAGCCAAGCATCAGATGCTTTTTAGCATTTCAAAAATGAACTCAGATTTGGACCCATCATTTATTGGTATCTCATGTTACGTGCACAGTTGATCCCTTATGCTAAGTTGACAGCCTGGCTTGCAAGGGTTTACCCTGCCGGCAGATGATGGTTGTAGCAGAGATGACAAGAAGTGATGGGCGAAGCCCCTGTGATCAAAGTCTTCCATCTCAGAGCTCCCTTTGTTGATGCTCAGCGTCCCCTCTTTTTCTGTGGCAGCAGCATTGTTTTTCTCTTTTGTCCAAACTGCCCCGCCTGTATGAGATTACAAGGAGCTTGCGTTTGGCTGGACGGAGTCAATAATGATGCCATTAGCCAGGAATGCCAAAGGAGAGAGGCGGAGGTCTTAGAGGAGAATTAGAGGAGGACAGAGGAGTGTGGCAGACGACAATGTGTGCCTGTCTGTTTCATGTTCGGATTGAGCTGCCCTGAAATATTAAAATGGCCCTTTAATTTTTAGGACAGTACAGTCACCTTCTGAAGTGGCCCCCAGGCACTCTTGGCGCTATCGTTTCAACTCCATTTAGCTTTGTAATTGGTGTTGAGAGGTTCAACCTCTTTCATCTTGAAGGCAGCACATACCTGAGGGGAGCTGGAGGCACACTTTAATCTGCTCTTGTCCCTGTGGACACATTTATACATGGCAGCTTTAGCAGTGGCTAACATTGTATTAGCAGCTGCTAAAACCGCCATAAATAAATGTCTGTACTAAACACTCGACAGTATGAGTTTATAAGTGTATTCATGCTAACATTGAAAATGGTTGGAAACCCAGTGGAAGGATTGTACAGTTAATGACAGTTAAGGACTGGAAGTAGCATAATGCATTTAGCAAAGGGAAGTTAGTATACCTGGCTAACGAGCTGCTAGCTACAGCACCATGTTTCAATCAATGAGCATTGAGATGTACAAGTATAAGTGTGACAACATCATTTAAATTGCTACCTGCATTGTTTTTAGCATCTGGTAACAATTTGCAGTTTTTTTTTTTTTAAATTAAGTAGCAGCAGTAGAAGAAGAAGCGATTTAAAAACAGTGTTGTCACTTCTCTTCAGGGAAAATCGTCCACTCAATTCTGCAGCGTGCTGCAATGCGGTACCTCAGCCTAAATATGCACTTTGGAACCCGATTACTGCGACTGGTCCCAGGTAATTGACCGGTTTGGTGCACACGCTTCACATAAATCCATCCTTAATGACCCGTTTAAAAGGCATTTGTCAGACGCTTCTTCCACTTTGTAATCTCCGCTGTGTTGGCTTTGCCCCCGGGGCGCTGTGGATTTGTTTTCTGTCCTCTGCTGAATCTTGAGCCTCATCCTGAGGTCCTGAGGTTCCTGTGCCCGGGTTGTGACCTTTTGAGGCTCTTTGACATCACTGTCTGGGCTCCCAGCAATATCCTCTTGACCTCATTTGTCTTGTGTTTTGTTTTCGTCTGAGTGTCTTTGAGCACGGAAGAATGAATGTCGGACGGACTGGAGCAGTGGAGAGGAGACACGTAGCTTGAAGGGCTGGCAATTGTGGCCAAAAACAGATTCTTGTGTTGTGTCTGAAATGTTGTGACTTGATGCTACAGTGTATCATAAATAAATTTAAAAAAGTAATCACTATATTGCCATGGTTTGGTTGTTTTTGTGTGAGAGAAAATTATGATGTAACCTTGTCTGTCAATTACTGAACTTTAAATTAGTTTTCTAGCAATAATTATTCTGCATTTATAAAAAAAAATGAAAGAAAAATATTTAGAATTTGTGTTTTGCTTGCAGCGCCTATTTCATATGGTGTGCACACGCTCTCAGGAAAAAGCCCTTTGTGATGTCACAGACAGCACTGATGCCTTTCCTTGAGGCAGTCTTATTTTTATTGCCTTCCAAACATGGAAGGTTCAACAAAACAGCAGTGATAGCAGGAAGCTAAAATCTAAATAAACACACTGTTCTTTGAAGATCTTTGATGAGTCACTGATAATCTTAACCATACAGGTTTACAAATTCAAACTATGTGTTTATTCTGTATTTTTCGGCAGTCTACGACTTATAACAGTTTGCTTTCCAGGCCAAACAAATCAAAATGATCTTCCTTTTGAAGTCAGCTCACGTTGCGTTGGGAAACCTTGCATCCCATCCTTCATCCTCGTTCGTGTTTACCAAACTTGGATTATGTTTGCTGCTCTACTAACATGTTTCTTCATCTGTAAGACTCAAAAGTTTAACTTATTTATTGTTTACTATACTGTATGTCGGCAGACTGAGCAACCTGTTACTGCAGGTTGTGACGTTTGGCTGTTGTTTGAAAACTAGAGTTAAATCAGAAAGTGTCTTTTTCTTTTATTGCATATTTCTTAGTGCAATTACATAGTGGCTCATTTTCTGGGGCCTGAAAAACAGCTGGATTACTTCCATCTGCTTTTTGCCAGTTGCACCAGCTGCAGGCATAATGCTGTACATTATAAAGTCAGTTTTTTGTTTTTTGTTTTTTTTTACTGCTGTGCCACTTACATTATGCAGCATAGTTGAGTCATTTTTATTGCTGCCCCCTCAATGAGAACTTTTCATGAATTTGTTTTTTTTTTATAGACAATGTAAACCTGATGTCTAGACACTATTGTAAATGAAAAAAATCCTTTAATTACTTTTACATTGCACTAAACGATTTTATCTTTGAATTAGGTTTTAAACATCAATGTCGATGTCCGTCAGCCATTTGGTTTAATCTAAGCTATTACCTACTTTTCTCAGTCACATGAAATAATTATGTATTAGATTTAAAACACATTTGGTTTATCCAATATTATAAGAAACCTTTCACTCTGAAGTAATAGAGTGATGTAGAACTTCCAGTTTTCTGTTCATTTCCATTATTCCATTTATTAGCCAACTAACAGTAAAATGATTGTGCATTCACAGCCTGCTCTATTGTTTTATTCTACCTGTCACTACTTTCATGAAGTCCGTCTGAACAGACGATAATTACATCCATTAGAATTTCCCTGTATCCAGACCTTTTGCAGTTCCTTTTTGCGACATTGCATTGATAAAACCCCCAGCTCCAACAACAAGGTCAATAAGGCGACGAACATAGTGAATCACTTTTCAGGTTAATGGGCTACATATTTTCGTGTAATTCCCACCAGAACAGAGGAAATAGCAAACTAAATGTCAGTCTTAACGGTCTTAAGTTTTCCTCGAGGAATCCTCTAAATGTTTAGTTGGTCATAGATATAATATGTTTTAGGTGCGTCCATCATCAGGGTCAGCCTTTTCCATTACCACCAACTGTTCAACTTCCTGGCAGAAAGAAATGCCAGTTGATTAACACAAAACAAAAGTTTTGTGACTCTCTTTTGAAAAAGGTCTTTAAAGAGTGCTTGAAAATACACCTCTCCTATCAATCTTTGTTTAGAAGTATTTGTTTCTCTACCAGGGTTTCCTTCTGTTTCTCACTTAATGCACTGTTCCTTGCTGTCCACTACCTCCAGCCAAACTGGATTTAGCCATGAAGCATTTAATAAAAGACTGCATACCTGTTGCCTCGTCTGAGACAGCAGGAGACGACGCTGAGACAAAAACAAAGGGCTGAAGAGGCCACGGGACCACAAGTCCTCTCAGAACTGTGAGTGACACTGATGTCTGCCTGGTTTTAACGTGCAAGACAAGTGCTTCTGGACTCTGAGTTACAAGCTGTTGAAGCTGAAGGTCAGACTGCCGGTGCTCCCTGCCCCTTCCCTCTTATTGGTGTTGGAGAAGTCATTTATTCTTCCTTCTAAAAAGCCCACAACAATCTTTGCCCCAGCATTTCCAAATATTTCCTAGACTTTCTTTGTTGCAAAAATATTTTCAGTCAGCCTACAAAAGCCTCAAATATCACCAAATGTTATTCAACTGCGAAATTTGAGCGCGTTTTGACGAACCTGTTGCTCAGTGTCAGAGTGATGACAAGCAGATGCTGAGGTTGCTGTTGACTGTCTGGCAAACCCTAAAAGGCAAAGAAAACCACCTCAACTCTGGACCATCTCACAAGGATCTAGCTTGGATTTTGAACTTTCGCAAACGCACTTTCGCCGCTCCAGAGCTGCTGTGGCACACTGGCTTTGACTCACTGGCACAGACGTCTGAGTGAGCATCTGTGTGTGGTCCAGCAGCGCTGACCTGGTTCATCTAGGGTTTCTTAAAGCCGCTGCGGTGAGCACAATTACCATTTCCTCAGTAAAAACAAAAGAGGCATACTCAACAGAAACCAATGACGGGTTTTCTCCTGGATTTTATGAATGTTTACGCTGACGACTCTCCATTCTGCGTTTTGTGTAATTAAACACCAGTTACATTGTTGAAGTGAATTTTGCATCTGGGAGCTGAAATTCTCAATCATGCAGGGTTTGGCCTGAATAGACCGTATGCCTGCTCTGTTTGCTCTGTTTGACGAGTGCATGCTCTGTCATTCTGCTTTGCATCTTTTTTTCAAAGGTGGTGGTGGCGAAGACGTTGAAAAGATTTTTCGGAGCATGACCCAGAATCCTGATGATCTGAAAAATGCCAGAGTCAAGAGGTTGAGATGAATGAGCGCCGACATGTTCAAATTGGGGAGTTCTGACATCCGTGGCCCATAAATCAGACCAGAACTTTTCCACTCGGCCACATTCCTTTGAATTTACACAACGTTTGTGCACTATTCAATTTTAGGCGATGTTAGCATTATAATGTTCCAAATAAGGAGCTTTAGCCATGCAGTTGATTGTTGTGAGTCACCAAGGAGTGGGTAGAATAATCTGATGCAACTAGATTTCATTTATTTGTTTCTTCATTCCTTTTAGTTTACATACAGAAAATATGCTGCACAATGTATAATAGCCTGTTGCTTGAAAGTGCTGTCAAATTATACCTTAATTGAATCCTTGAAGTTGTCTTTGGAGAGCAAAACAATGCAGTGTTTTAAAACAGTTTAAACACCACAGCATGTGAATTACCAGCCTTTATGAAAGCTCCCTTTGTCGCGACAGTGAGCACAGTGCATGAAGGCAGTAACGCAATTTGCTAAATAGGAGACATCTGTGAAATGAAACCACTGCTTCTTTTTTTAAAGCAACAGCTACAGTGAGTAAAGGGAAGAATTAGTAACAATCATTTTAGGATTCAAATTTAAAATCTGAAATAAAAGATGGGTATTAGAACAGTTTAATTTGTCACGCCAGATTTGACATTCCTGAATTCATTCATTCCAGTGGATTCTGACATACCTATCTGGTAAAGAGGCAGCACGATCATAGGAAGGCAAAACTTGGAAGGTAATTGGTAATTTTACCGTCAAAGCTGACCAGCCAAAGTTTTTATTGTTAGTCTTTAGACGGTAGCTAACTGCCTAAAGTGGGAACAAGGCGCCATTAGCCGTGCGTCCCCACCCAGTGGTGAGCCACAATGCCTTGCGGTGTTGAACAAAACTCTTGTCAGCATCAGAGGAGAACAGAAACTATTCCACAGTGAAGTTCTTTGTCTTTTAATGTTAAAACGCAATCTACTTCTAACAAAACAACTGCTATTGCATCATAATCTTTATGGCAGCAGTTGGTCTCACAGTCGCTTTATCTAGTTTTTAAAGAGAGATCCGAGCAGCTGGTTTCCTGGTTGCAAATAAAGTGTATTGAATGGTTACAGCATTCTAAAGCCGTCTGAGAATGTCGAGTGGTAGAGGCTGGCAATATGGATGAGCCAGATTTCAGAGCTGAAAGCTCTGTGAGCCAGTTGCTTACAATGGTAATGAAAACACATAGCAAGATTAATGTGGTGTTAACAGGATCCAGATCATTCCCACCTTATTGTGTTCAATTGCAAAGTTGACTACCTGCAAAGGTTGCCATCATGGACTGTGTCTAGCAGGGTCTTTTAACGCGTCTTTTACACATCTGAAGTCACGTTTAGTTTAATCATTGGAAAAAATAATTGAAGATGCCTGTTCTTCCAGAATAGTGTTGTGCTTGCTAAAAATAATGGCAGTTTACTTCAAAACAAAGCACCAACTTTTTTAATGTTTTTACTAGCCATATTTTTTTCTCTTTCTTGTGGCCGGTTTTCAAACAGAGTCTGCAATTACCTAGAAGCACAGAAAAATACCCATCTGTCTTTTGGCATTTCTTCTTCTTTTGAAATCCACTTCCATGTATGACATTTTGCCAAATGAATCCTGCATTGGGAAAATGACTAGAAACTTTAATTGGCAACATGTGACAACATTTATGTGGATTCCCCTCCCAAAAATAGGTCTGCTTTGCTCGGTCCACTTTGCCTCTGACCCATCCCTCGACCAGAGCAGTTATTAAAGGAGCGTCCAAACGAAAGAAGGAACAGCTCGAAATCATCATTCACTTCCTCTGCTTCACTCGCTATGAAGAATTATTTTTAATTAGTTTTTTTTATGGAGACCATGAGCAATTATTCTTAGGAGCTATTCTGCATCGTTTTAGTTGATGAAATCACTCATTTCCTCAGATCTTTTTACGGAATTACTTCTGGGGAACTGACTTGCAATCAAACATACAGACAAAGGCATGTGTTTCCAAGCTGAGATTTTGTTTGCCACAAACACAGATCCTCATATGGACTTACGGTGACAATCATAAATTTGTCAATCTAGTCTGATTGAGTTCACATGTGCAATCTGTCCCCCCATCACAACATGCATCTGGGTAGAATTACATGTCTCTGTGTAGTTTAGTTTATTTATGCATGACATACCAAAACACTCGAGAGGGGAACAAAGCCTAGAGGATTACACCTAATTCATAGCCTGTCCAAATTATTTCATTATACAGTTTATGATTTAGTGAAGTAAACGATTTGAAACAAAACAAACCCTGACAAGATACAGGGAAAACATGGGAACAAAACAAACAACAGAAAGAGGCAACGATGCAGAGGAGAGGAGGAGCAAAAACTGAGAGCTGGAATACAATTGAAGAGAGAGAAAGATGTTATTGGAGTAAACAGAAAAAAAAATCAAGGTAGTGTTTGCAGTGTGTGAATAAATCAGTGGTTGACTAGATTAAGTACATCCTCAAATGTCTGTGAAGGTTCTCAGTCATCCTGGTCGTCTTACAGTAGAAGGGTTAAGTTGGGGCAATTGGACTTGTTCTTGCCATCTTGACTAGTTGCTCCAACTTAACTTCTACTACATCTTCAAATGGCTTAAAACCTGCCCAAAAAGGTATTGACCTCTGAGACCGCCTCAAGGCACATTTGACTGGAAGGTCAGGGCAAATGTTTCAGGCCTCATCTTGATTGATGTTTACGAACTTGAAAATGGATGAGCACATTTGAAAAATATTTACTCACTGGGAATATTTCACTGTCAAAAGATAATAATTTAGTAAATGGTGGATCTATTGGACTGAAAAGGAATTCCAAAAATCCTTTGCACAAACCTCTCGTCTTCCTCACTGAACCTTTGCAAACATTATAGGTATGCTTTTCTAGGTTACACGTTCAACCACAGGGTAGACTGTGCACTATTTGTGTTTCAATGAATGTTTGTTATGGCTGTGTTGTAATTATAAATCATTGGTGCCAATTGGAGAAACATAGGTATATTTAGGTTGGGTAGATTTGCTGGGAAAGGTTTGCGGAAACAGCAAGAATTCTGGTAAAATTCCCTTTGATCTTGCTTGAAGCAGTTTTTGATGAAGTCAATAAACAGCAGATGCACATGCCCGCTGAAGAAACAGCTTTGTCGAGGAAGTGCTCGTGTAGCGACTTCCACAGATGGCCATTGTGTGACTGCTGTTGAAGGTTAAATTCTACTGTTTTCTCTCGATGACTGTCAACCTCCCCAACAGCTGACGTGCCAGAGTCAGGACAAGAAGGCTATGCAAACGTAAACCTTCTGTTTCCTTTATTTTCAAAGAAAGGAAGTTGTTAGTCTGCCAGGTCATGTTAGCATTTAGCCAACTGCTACCACATATGGGCCGCCTAACAACTGCACTCACTGAACTCAGTCGAGTGCATGGTTTAGCATGCAAAAGACCTCCTATCTAAAGATAGTGCCCCAGACTATTGACAATTGTTTTTTTTTGTTTTTTTGTTTTTTGCTTTTTTAGCCAAGGACTATTTCTAGCTAGTTGATGTCAACCTCGATGAAATGGCCTAAGATTGAGAGGGTTTGACCTGTTCCTCTCTACGCCCTCCACGTTCACATACACTTATACCTCTTTCCCACTGGCCAAAAAACCTGTTTGAACCCGCTAACAATCTGCATTTGGTGGTAGTGGGAAAGGCTCGTCGACCCGCATCAAACAACCCGGCAAGCGACCCAGGTTAAAGCCAGACCCGCGTCAACTCGCTAATTTCAGTGGGAAAGTGACTTTAGTTTTAAAAAGAATATGACGGTATTAATTCCTCATAAGACTGCAATTTCCTGTTTGGAAGAGCCTTCCAGGGTGAGTTCATCACTGGATTCCGGACAGTTCCATCAGATTTAATAAGGGAATAGACGTGCACCCAAACCAAGCGCAGCACAGCGGATAACTGCTGCTGCTGCTGCCTGTTTCCTCCTCTACCTCCAAGGTGATTATCTGCTCCACGTGTTTCACGTGTCAAAAGTGTGCTCGGTCTCGCCCGCCTTTATGTGCTGCTCCCTGCGTAGGCCTTCGCCGAGTGCTCTCCTCCATGAGGCGCGCTAATTGCACTGTTTCACACATGTTCTCTCACCAGGGCTGATTAAGTGAATTATGCCCCATAGCCGACACTCAGGATGACAGTCACACTCAAGCTGGCAGGTTTTTCTTTCGTCCTGAGTCAGCAGAAAAGCAGTAAGCAGCGTGTGTTTACAGCCGCTGCTGTTAAGTGCTGTAGCAGCAACTGTTGGATTTTTGTTGAACAGGGAAAGCTGTAAAAAATGAAGAAATGAATGAAGAAACGAAAATAAGTTTTGGAGAAGTCGAATGTCATCACTGCCATTTGACATGCCAAATTTTAAAAAAAGTGTACTCTTGCCTACTTGTCGCCTAAGTTTTTGGCACAGAATGCCACACCTTACCATGATTCAGAGGGATGTCGGAGTTTTACAAACCTATTCAAGGATCAAATGTGCACCTGGCAGTTTATTTGCTCGGAAGAAGCTAACAGCTGTGACCTATCAATGCCTCGGCTTTGGAATTCCTCACTGCTGATGTTGTATGGAAAGAGGAACTTGTTCCTCCTTGATTGCACCAGTGATTCCTGGCAAATGGCTTTAAGCCTGCATGTCAGCCGAGCTGAAACCAAGTCAAGAACTGGCTTCCTGCCCAATCTGTTCAAGTTTGCATGTGATGTTGCAGATGGCTGCTTTCACAGACATGACAACAGGACAAGAGCCACTGCATTTTTTGTTTTGTCTAACCCTTGTTTAATTTGTTTGGCCATTGATTTGTTTCAAAACTGCAAGAATTCGCTAGTAGCAATGATCAGTCGTGATGCCCTCTGGAGCTGGGAAGCTCTCATGCATGAGTATTTGTTGCTCTTGGACCCCGACATGACGACTCATGCTGTGGTTCCCAAATCTGGATGAATACACAAGTAATGAGAGTATAACAGCGAGACAGGGGTGTTTTTACAGGGATATCTTGTTGTAATTCCATACTCTAAAGAGTTCAATGAATATCACCTATAGTTCTCCATAATATTAGCCCGGTGAGTGTGCAAGTCTGGCTGTGGTCACGGGCCAAAAAAATAGTAAAGTGTTCTGAAGTGTACTTGCAACAGCCTTGGGAACCACTCTCATAAGGAAAGACGTGTCAGCTTTTCCATCTCTGAAGACTTTGGCTGGAGGTTCATATTCCGTTCGGAGCAGCCAGACTCATTTCCATGTTAGTTTTGCAAAGTGTCTCTGGTCATCTCAGTGTTTGTTCACTCCACCTGGAGGGTTTACAAGGATGCTGAAATATGGGTCACACGATGCGACAAGATTTTTTGGCACATTTGTGTATGTTGCATTAGAATGTTAACAGTGATGTAAAGCTGTTTCAGCGATAAATGTAATGCAGTGCAACTGTTAAAGAGAAGAGAACTCTCCTGAATGTTCAGTGGCTGGAACGGAAAATTATGGTAATGCTGACGCTTCATAAAACCCCTTTAGAAAAGAGAGAAAAGTTGAATGAATTTTGAGGAGTGGATTTTTTCAAATGTAACTGACCTTGTTGTCCAATGTGCTTGAATCTGCAGAACTGCATTTCATCCGTGAGTGCATTTGCGTGATTTGCGTGTGTGCTGCAGCCCCTCATCAGCTCATTCCCCAGCACAGCTGCAGTGGCTGAAGTCACCCAGTTGGACTTAAGTGGGGGCTTTAGTAGCTCATAAAGGGACAAAACAAAGTAGGCTTGGAAGCAGCGGCGGCGACCATCGCTGGCATTTGTACAGACAGACCACGTTCACACTGTGGCACCATCTTCAACCTCCTTTATGGAACAGTTTAAGAGTTGGGCCAGATCCGAAATGTGCAGAGCCTGTCGCCATGGTTATGATAGTGAAGTCTTGAAACATATTAGCACTGTTTTACCAATTTTTGTTTTCAAGTAAATGCACAATGGACATCAGCACAACATAGTTAGAAATAGACCAATAGTAGGGTAGTTGCTATATAACTAAATAGTTTTCATGTCTCATATCTCAAAATATGTATTTTTCATTCAAATGAAGCAATTTTAAAAGATTAATTATCCAGTTTATGGAGATAAATTCTGCTTTAATGGTGTTTTTTAATAGCTTCATCTGACTCTTTATCTTCTCTTACTGTTGTTTGTGATCTATTAGCAGCTGTCGTCTTTTAACAAAAAGCCAATGTCAGAGCTTTAAAAAAAACAAAAAAACAGACCAATTATCAGAGCTAAACCTTTAAACTTTTGTATCATTATTCTTGAAAAGTGAGTTGAAATGTTGCAACCATTGGCCCCCATGTGTCCCTGACTCTTCCTTTCGTGTTCTTATCATCCATGAGTCCTCTTGACCCTTCTCATATTTCCTTCCCATGCCTCTGTTTTTCAAATGTATCTCTGTTCCTGAGATTTTTTTGTCTCAGAGAAATTCATACCATGACATTTTTATCTGGACATCCGTGTGCACCGAGTGTGCCAAAAACAACATTTGGCCTAAGCTGAGGATTTCGGGATACAAAAATGTTCTCCGC
This sequence comes from Thamnaconus septentrionalis, assembly GCA_009823395.1. Lineage (NCBI taxonomy): Eukaryota > Metazoa > Chordata > Actinopteri > Tetraodontiformes > Monacanthidae > Thamnaconus > Thamnaconus septentrionalis. Next base: position 16,268,419 of record CM020508.1, on the reverse strand, counting down.
TCTTCCTCCGAAGCTGAAATCACCCAGATCAGGCACCTCTATTAATCAGTTCTTTTCCTTGTTTTGCAGAGATTGGACCCGTGACAATCACAACAGACCCTAAGAAGTTCCAGTATGAGCTGAGAGAGCTGTACGTTCAGGTGAGTTCAAACAGCAGCAGTTGCCGTGAGGTCACCCGGCCTTAATAAAACAGTCTGGCCACAGCAGACGTCTGGCCTGGAATCTTTGTTGATTTTAAGGCCAAACCAGATCTGTCCGTATAGATCTGTTGTTGTTTAAGAAAAAAAAAAAAACATTTCTGAAGAAACAAAAATTGAGAAATAACTTACAAACGTTTATGTACATTTGAAGTTTGTGTTGGGTTCTCTAGTTCCAGGGGTCACAGTTAAACTGAATTGGATGGAGAAAAAAAAAACAAACGTCTTCACCATGTTTGTTTTCCTTCTTGCACCATTTCTATCAAACACATAAACAAAAAACATACAAGGGTTTGAGAGCTTGATAGGGCTCTGCCAAGTTGGAATTTTTCTGCAATCACAACAACTGGGAGAGTAAGCTGAGGAGAAACCCCTGCATTTTTTTTTTTTTTTTTTTGAATAATCAAAGCAAATGTGGAACTCCCACCACACAGCAGAGACGAGCAGCGTTTGGAGGTCTTTGCTTTGAAGCGAAAGATTTGGCAGGCGTCCGTGCATCCTTGGCTCCGGCTTCTTTCAATCTGCTGTGCGAGCGTGTTGTGTGTAAGGTGGAAGACGTCCAGCTTCCTCTGATTTGCTGCTCCGTTCCTCGGTCCAATTTGGAGATCCTCTCCTCTCCGCTCTTCACCTGCGCAACCCCTGAGGAAGTATTTTGGCTCCGGTGCGTGGAAAAAATACTTCTCAGACGTGGACATTTTGCCTCTTTAAGACCGTTGAATCTCAAAGGGAAAACATTTGACGTGACTGCCATATTTTGGGGGTGGGGGGCATGAACAAAAGTGCACGATGGGCTTATCACACTCATCAGTGTTGAGGGCAGTGAGGGAATGAGGGAGTGAGTTTTGGGAGGCGGGCGTTCGGGAGAAACAGGGGATTCCTGTCTCGTCACCTTCCGCCCACCCTGGCCTCAGAATCACGGGTCACCTCATTCCAGATGTTCCTCAGGGGTCGATGCCTCGTAGCCCTGTGTAGTGGACAGCTCACATGTTACACACATAAGTGTGTGTGCGTGTTGGAACGCTGCAGCGGACTGCAAGTTTTCCAGAAGACGAGAACTCTGAGAAAAGATGACCAAACACGCTGCCTCGTGTGAAATGGTCACGTTCCACTGTGGATTTGTGAACAAAAAAACTCAAAGAGCCTGTAAATGAACATTTTCTCCTCTCTCTGTGTGTCCCAGGGGGGCGGCGACTGTCCAGAGATGAGCGTCGGCGCCATTAAGATCGCCTTGGAGATCTCCTTGCCAGGATCCTTCATCTACGTCTTCACGGACGCCCGTTCCAAAGACTACAAGCTGACCCACGAAGTCCTCCAACTGATTCAGCAGAAACAGTCACAGGTTGTTATAACGCACAGGTAGTCGCATGCAGGTTTGCAACGAAAAGGACATTTTTCGTTTGTTAAACGTATTTGTGGGTCTGCAGGTGGTGTTTGTGCTGACGGGGGACTGTGATGACAGAGCGCACGTCGGCTACAAGGCTTACGAGGAGATCGCCTCCACCAGCTCAGGGCAGGTCTTCCATCTAGACAAGAAACAGGTCAATGAGGTAGGTCCTCGTGAATTTGCAAAATTTGTCAGCTGATAATAACAGGAGCTGCTAAAAATGGAAAATTCTTTCTTTTGCATCCTCACGTGTCACAAAACACACGTTGTTCGATAGTCCTTCTGCTCACACATGGCTCTGCTTTGAATGGTGCAAGATAAGAAGTCCCTTAAAGGGTTTGTTTCCTTTCAGCCGGCTAAAATAAATTCAGGAAAAGTTGCACCAAAAAAACCCTATTCAAGATTAAAAAAAAAAAAAGCAAAGACAAATGGGTATTTATATTGTATCTATTTCAGGGACTTGGCCCAAAATTAATACATTGAAGCAACATATTTAAATAAAACTTGAATGACACGCAAAATGTTGCAGATAGCTTTACAATCAACAATTGGTGAGAAAGAAAACTGCTCCCACTTCAACTTGCTGCGAGGGAACACATTGTGAGTTAAAAAGAGTTGGGGGGTGATGAACAGTAGCTGTGGAGTTGAAAGATGGGGGGGAGAACAAGGCGGTGGGGTGGAGGGGGGGGTGCATGAGGGAACGTGAGAAACTTCCTGATGAAAGCTTTGCACATGTTAGGGGGGCGACCTTGTACACAACTGCAGGGGTAAGGGTGTGTGTGTGTGTGTGTGTGTGTGTGTGTGTGTGTGTGGTTGTGGTTGTGAGTCTACTTATTAAAAATGTTCAACGTGACTTCCTTTGACAGAACGCCCCAGCCTGCAGCCTTATCCGGCTCCTGATCTGAAACGTAGAGAACAAGGCTGCGTTTCCCACAATGTAAATGACCCATGATTCCTGCATTCTCAGCATTTCCTTGCCGCCGCTGCAGGTTCTGAAGTGGGTGGAGGAAGCCGTGCAGTCGTCCAAAGTCCACCTGCTGTCCACCGATCACTCCAGCGGCGTCCGCAACACTTGGCAGTTGCCCTTTGACCCCAGTCTCAAGGAGGTCACTGTGGCCCTCAGCGGCCCAGCGCCCAACATTGAGATCAGGAACCCTCAGGGTATGAGAGGCACTGCAACACAAACCAATTAGCCTCAGGCTCTCCAGTGAATGTCCCTGAAATGGAAAATTGTTTCACTGTATGAGACCACCTTGTTCTAGTCCCCTCTCAAAAATGTGAACGACAACAAAGCTGCTTTCTGCAGCAAGCTAAAACTGAGCACCTTTTGCAGGAGGCTCTAAACAGAGGGCTAAACAAACTTTTTTCTGGAGATCTAAAGAGTTCTTGGATAATCATTTACATGGCTGCTCCACTAGAGTCCACGATGAAGGACAAAATAAAGATCTACACTATATAGATAGAATACGGGTCCTTGTAATGTTCCACAATCAAGCAGGTAAAAATTAGAAGTAAAAAAACAAATTTCTCTTTAGGATATTCGGCAAATACTCAAGTTTTGAAGTACATTGCACAGGCCCATCTTGTCGCATTCTGTATTCTTATTTTTTCTGAACACATACCAATTTTTTGCATTTGAAACGTGTTTAAGCTGCGCTGCATGTAGCCACAAAAAAAAAAAGATGAATTGCTGCCTGTGTTTGACCTCCAGGGAAGCTGATGGGGAAGAGTGATGGCCTGACGGAGCTCCTGCATATTCCCAACTCTGCTAAAGTTGTCAACATCAAGGACCCGCAGCCTGGGATGTGGTCTATCCAGGTAAACACATCTGTCTTTACCTGGGAATGTGTGCAGAATTACTTGTCCCGTCAATTCCCAGTAGTTGAGCTGTCCTTTGAGAAGACAAACAACAAACAGTTGACCCGTGTAACCCTGGAATGAGGTCATGGCGGACAACCGCGGCGCTTTACCCTCAAGGAAGGACCTTAAGAGGAATCACAGCAGCTCTATATCACAGTGCACAAATCCAGGAATGCGTAATCAATTTGATCGAAACAAGATCGAAAATGCACATTTAGTCGCTCACTTTTTTAAAACATTTTTTTGAAGTTAATCAGCGAGGAACAGAGGGAGCGCCGTCATTCTGCCGTCAACACACCCTGCAAAATTTTATTTGGGGCACCTTTCTTTGGGCCTTTTGTTGTGTTTGCAGGGAAGAAAGGTCACACACTTGACTGCCCACACTGTCAGCGCCAGATGTTGGGAAATGACATGCATTTTTACCTGAGTGATTTGTTAAAGGGGCCTCCATGGCCCCAGTATTCTTCCAGTAGACTCCTGCTGGGACATCATCTCTGCATAGCTGTGTTATGTGTTTGCCCCCATTTAATTTCCTGGCTGACAAGAGCAAAATGTAGAAGTGTGTCATGTCTGCGCTTCCTCTGCCTGGCGAAGAGAAGTGCTGCCACGAAGCTGATAAGGATGCATGTGTTGCTGAAACTACGGTTAGGCCACCTCAAAAAAAAACAAAAAACAAAAAAACTGTATTCCCCATGATTTGTTCTGGCACTTATGCACTGCTTTACTCGTTTTCCTCAGATGGCATTTGTTTTTCATTAGTCTACTGCAAGCCTGAAAGCAGGTTGTTGCTTCTCTTCCTCCTTGCCTACCTTTTAACGTTGCTCTTAATCCTTCTCATTAAGCAGAAATGTCATTATGGGCCAGTATGGGAGCCCATCCGTCTGGATGTCGTTAGTCTACAAGAGTAACGGGGCACAGTTTGTGCTCGCAACATTCAACCGCATAGTTCGCCACTGGCCCGTGGTTGGTTTACGGTGCCAGCACAAATAAGCCATGTCAAGCTTTTGTCTGCACTTAACCCGCAGGTTAACCTCATGCTTTGTCACGTCACTAACCTGCAGGGAAATCTGGCAAGAGACCAGCATTGCTGAGTGTAGCAAAGCTTCCGTCCAGCACAAATTTGTCACTCTGTTTTGTTAGTTTGTTAGTGTGTTCTGTTTAGCATTAGCTCAAATGGTAATTCACAAGGCTTTGATTGGAGTCTGAGTCTTTTTTGGCCTTGTTCCTGCACTTCACTTTATTTTCAGTGTCACATCATTTTTCAAACTGTCAATCATCATCAAATCATTTACCTACTTTTCTATTTCCGTGTTAAAGGCTCCTTGATTCAATTCTTTTTCCAAACGCGACGCCACTCTATCTGGTTTCACGGCTAAAAATATCGCCCTCTTATCTGCTGCAGTGTTTCCCAGGACATTGAAAGAAATGTGGATAAATACTTTGGGGGGATTTCAGCGATGTGACATGCTGGTTCTCTGCAGGGCTAATGGCCCCTGGCACCACAGTTTCAGGCTGGGGCCATAGTTTGTGCATGAAAAGGAATTTGATTCTTCATAATCTGCCTTTAATTGGCTGTGTTGGTGGAGTGTAGATGATGGGCTTACTCTATGATCACTCTGACTGCATTCACTTCAATGTGTAGAATGTGTATTTCTTCATAGTTACTAAGTGTGATCACACAAAAAGTACCCACTGTATCTTCTTTTGATTTCCTGTATTTTTGCATAACACAAACTCACTCAACAACTCAAAATATGTTTTAGACGAGAGCAGTACCCCTGCTACTGACACAAGTGACTAGTGAGCTAGCTAGCTTTTCTTTAGCCGTGTGTAAGGTGTTGCTGAAAAACAAGGTGTGTTCCCACAAAAGGGTGCTGTATGGCAGGAAACCAAACAGTTATACTGCTTGATCTGGTGTTTGGATAGGATGGTTTATTTATCATTTCACAGCTGAGATGGCCCAGATGGCGCAGTGGCTAGCACTGGTGTGTGTGTGTGTGTCAGGTCACCTCACTCATGCGGGCGTATCCAAGACCTGCTGGCCACTGGGTCTGGGTGTAGGCGGGAATAGGAAATGAGCAGCCTAAATGACAGGGACTTTCATGCCTTTGGTAATAGAGCAACCTTTGGAGGACCTCTCCCCTAATAATAGCCTCATTCACCAGCCAACTAAATGCGCGGTACCACTCTACGACTGCCATCAAGTCGGGGTTGGGCTGGTATTGTTTGTCGTGATAGCAGGCATTATCATTTAAAACTGCAGAATATCTTTTGTCCAGTCATTTTCTTTCCCGCAGGGGATTCGAACAGAGCCAGTCAAGACTGTGAAATACAGCGAATCCACACATTACGTGTCATTTCGGGCAATTGCAAATGACAGTGTAGTCTCGCACGCCTTGCCCCGCATTGTGAGTCAGAGTCTGCGAGACTTCCATTTTTTTTTTTTTTTTATCCAAGGTGAGGAGTTTCCACCTCTCACCAACCTGTATTTCAATGCAATTACTCCGTCTCCGTGACTCTCAGCGCTTCAAAAGACGTCCACATGATGAAGACCTCGTGGGCCATTAGCCGCCCTGATTATAGTGGTCGTGTCTCTGTAATTAAGGTGTGACTGTCAGACGCGATGGGTCATCTCGGAATCGTGGATGTTTTATATGCTCAGGTGGGAGATAAATGAAATTCAGCCTCGACTTGCTCAGCGTGGCATGTCTGCACACGCGGGGAGCGACACTGTCACCCACTTTGCTTTTGTCGAATGTTATTTTTAGTGGATTGGACTCAGAGGTGGGAAATAACAAAGTACGCCTATTTTGTTACTGTACTTTAGCAGATTTTTCAGGTTTCTGTACTTAATCGTATTTCTTTGTTGGCGACTTTTTACTTTCACTCCCTACATTTGTCACTTTTCTTTTGTAACAGACGTCCAGCGAAGGAAGACACTCCGTGCGCATTACAGGTCTCAGCACCATTGACTTCAGAGCTGGGTTTTCCCGGAAGCCCACGTTGGACTTGAAAAAGACTTCCAGCAGACCAGTCCAAGGTTGCTGAGCTGTTAAAAAGAAGCACTCTTTGCCCCTGCACATTACATCACAAGGCCGTGGGGAGACAAAGTATAACCTGCTCTGTCCATAATTCCCAGGAATTCCCACCTACATCCTCCTAAACACCACCGGGCTGTCCGCTCCTGCCCGAGCTGACCGGCTGGAGCTCCTGTCGGTCACGGGGGAGGCGATCAAAACCCTGCCGATACGCTACTACCCCGAGCGGCAGCCGTACGGCCTGTGGAACATCACGGAGTTCATCCCTCCCAAAGAGGCCTTCTTCCTGAGGGTGACAGGATACGACCAGCATGGTTTCCCCTTCCAGAGAGTCTCCAGTGTGTCCTTCTCCAGCGTGGTACCCGGTCAGTGCCGAAGCCTGTGCCCCAAACTTAGACGTCAGTGTGAGCAGTTTTATATATTTGTATATTTGTTTTCTTCCAGACGCTCCCAAGGTGCTGATGCCAGCAATAACAAACGGTTACTACCTTCAGAATGGGGCCGTCAGATGCCAAATAGAGAGCCTGATCCCCTTCACGCTGCGCTTCAGCATGGATGGGAGGCGACTTGGGGTAGACCAGTTCTTCAGGTGAGAAGGACCATGTCTGAGTTCTTGTCAAAATCAATTTTATGATTGAGCTCAATGTAGCAAAGCAGGACACATCCATTGAAAGAAGGTTCATATCATGTGTATCCAATAAATGTTCTTTGAGCAGAAGCAAACCTGTCATTGCAATGCACAGATGGGGTGATATTCAGTGGGGCAGTTCACCTCTTGTCCAATCAGAATATGAATCATGCTGTCAGTTCTTGTAATAATGGCGACAAAGTGGGGTTCTACTCTGAAAAAGCCAGACTATTTCTTTTCTCTACAATGGGGACAAGTGTTCTTCTTTTTGTTTCCAGTGAGTCTGGCAATGCATCCTGGGAAATAGCACAGGTCACTCTGAAAGATGAAGGCTACTATGAGTGCATTGCGATTAGCAGTGCTGGGACGGGAAGAGCTCGCACCTTTCTAGATGTGTCAGGTAAGCACGCGTAACGTGATTCACCCACTTATTTTAGGTTGACAGAGTTTTAAATAGACCCAGTGAGCTTTGATTTTTTTTTTTTTTAAAACAATCACACCTTTAAAGAAAAGAAACTTCAATGAAGTTATCCCTCGTTAGAAATTGTATTTTCTTTCTTTCTTGTTAACTTTTTGATGAGACAATTTTTCAGCAGTGCAAACTAATTAGAAATTTTGCTGTGGACTAGAACACATAGAACTCCCAATTCCAGATTTGATGTGGCTGCAGAATAACTGTTGTTTTTATGCCTAAGGATATATGACGTTAGAGCTGCAGTTTTCACATATGTTTTCCCCTCATAAAGCCCCAGCATTCTTCATACATTTTTTTCTGAACACTGACCAAAATAAAAGGAAAGAAAAAACTCTGAACCTGCGGCAGCTTTCGTCTGCGGAATTGTTTTTTTCCCTACAAGAGGCAACAGCTCTCACAAAACAATGATTCCAGTGCAGTCAGTTGGTCGGTTCAAATCACTGTTTTTTACCAAACTTCCTGCTCAGTGAAAATCACCAGAGCCTCATTAACATGATGAATGACGAGCAGAGGCGAGGAGGCGAAGGGGGGACGGAGTACAGAGGGAAAGAGAAGCGTTGAGAGACTCTTTGTGAAACAGAAGATGGGGAGAGGGAGCCAGGCGGGAATGTGTGTCGTGAGTGAAACTGTGCGCTGTAACTCACCCGCGTGTTCAGTCCAGGGCTGAAGAGAGCAGAGGACTACGTTTTTCCAACTTGCTCGCCCTGAAAATTGGCGGAAAAAAAAAAATCTTCCTTCCACTTCATTGCTACTTGGCCAGAGTCGCTCTTCGATGCACTGCAGTCGCACACGGAAACACACATCATTTCCCCTCAGCGTCCAAACACATGTCTCTGTAATCCCCAAAACGAGCTGCGCTGAAAGCCCCAGCATCCCTCTCCTGCTGGAGCCAAAGCGCTCGCTACCTTGCCTGCGCTGTTCGGCGCTGACACGGAAGCAGAAAATATTTAAGACACAAGTAAGCTCATGGGATGAGTATTTTTAATAATGCTATTGGAAAAGTGGCACAGCGTTGTAAAACACAGAGAGCTAAGAAGACAGGGACTGGAAATTGTGAACGTGAGGATTTGAGGATGAGTTTTTTTTTCTTTTTTTATATTTCTGTCTCATAAAGCTGTTATATAATATTTATGATGCCATCTCTGATGTTATGTTTACATTGTTATATTCTTAATTTCTCTAAAAATGTTTTCTTACTTAAGATGTCACTGCGGTGGCTGGCCAATAGAGGCCCCACCCAGGACTTTTGGCTTTTATTTTTATTTTTTTTGAAATAACGCGTGTAAAGCAGTTATTCTAACCTTATGTTGTTTTAATGCCTTTGATCCATTGTGACAGTGATGATTGAGTCTGCCCTCTTCTCCACAGAGCCTCCTCCTGCCGTCACAGTCCGCAGTAACGTCACGGTGACACCCGGCTCCCGCGCTGTCCTCACGTGCCACGTCGTCAGCACCGTTAACTTCAACCTCACCTGGCTGAGGGCCGGCCACGACGCCCGTCTGGACCCCAGGGTGCACGTGCTGACCAACCTTTCGCTCCAGGTGTCCTCCGTGAGCCCCGATCAGTCCGGCTGGTACGAGTGCGTCGCCATCAACGAGGGAGGGGTGACGGCAGAACGAATCTTCCTCACCGTGGAAGGTAAAGCGTCTGTGACTGTGCAAAAACAATTCCTCATTTTCACAGTTTATAGTATTACATGTCAGCAGACCAGATTATTTTGCATATAATTCATGTATGTGTGTAAGCATCAGTTTGTGGGTTACGGGCCCTGGTATGTGGCAATGATCCTCCAGCATGATTTACACAGTGGGGGAACCCTTTAACAAGGTCCCTCCCAAATACATGGGCCTCTTGCCCTCCCCAGCTCCCCATAATTCACCTCAATACTAATGGGACAAGGGAATATTATTTACGTTTTGACTCTCGGGAAGTGTTTGAGTCAAGTTCCCCACCTCTGGGCACTCTTTCGCCTCTTCTTAACACTTCACTGACACTGGATCACAAACGCTTTGTTGTCTGGATGGAGGAGTCTTTGGCTTGAGATGCGGCCAGCGCTGCAGAGCATTGAGCCCATGCAGAGCCAAGGAATGGCTGCGTGTAGCAGTCACAGGTCCAGCTTGTACGGTTTTGTTGCATGTCGTGGCAAGAAAGCAGTTCATGTTCATTTTTGTTGTCTGTTTTAGAGTTCTTATGTGAGCAAGAAACTTTGAACACAATCAGAGGTTGGGCTACTGCAGACACCCGGTGGCTGTCTATTCACAGCTGAATCTCATCTTTCTGTAAAAATAAATACTTGTTTTTAGCAAATATACTATTTGCTCTACATAGTCCAGTCTGTTGGATCCATCAGTCAGGCGGTCTTGCATAACCATTGTTCAATTCATAAGCCATATGTTTCTGGCTGTGACTTTCTCCTTCGTCGTCTTCCTTCCCTGACGAGAAAAAATGTTTGAAAAAAAAAACATTTTGCTAATGTTGAATTTTCGAGCTTAACTTGACTAATGAAGAGTTTGCTAAAGATTTTTTAAAAAAATCCACATTATCCATCCACCCATCCATCATCCATCCATCCATCCATCATACCCACTTTCTCCTGCACTGCTTGTACCAGGCAATGTCACATAACAGGCACCACTACAGGCTAAACTACAACAGCTATGACATTTCACACACAATCCATTTTGCCATTTTCACTAAAAACTTCTTCCACCAGTGGTCCTTATCGCCCTGTCAGCATCCTCTGTCATTTTATTCCTTTCCTCACCTTGGCCCTCGCTCACTATATTTTTCCTGCCTCATTTCTGTCTCTCGCCGAAACAGCTGTCAGCAAGCCCCCAGGGAAGGGGTGGTGGGGGTGGGGGGTACCTAATTACCCCCTGGTCAGTGTCCTCCTAGTTATTAGTCTTACTTTGATGTCAGTAAAGTAGCCTAACGTACCACAAACACACTGGGATAAAATAAAGTAGAACTCATCGCCATTTCTTAAGGCTTGAGACTGTTTATAATTTGAAATGCAAGTGACTTGGTCAATAAAGAGCACATACAATTTTACCATCTCATTGCGACAGAAAATCTTTCAAGTGTGATTTAAATGGCGATAATGAGTGTTTAGACACGAGAGAGCACGCAGGGGTAGAATCAGCTGAAGTGCATCTCGATCGAGGAGTGAAGCAAAGCACAGGCCGGGTGATGATAGGAGGACGAGGGACGTGCTTCTGCCCAGAACAGTTAGCGAGGCTGATGCTGAGTCATTGGAGAGGAATTCATCCTGCCTCCCTCTTCCTGGGGTCCAAGCGCACGTGTCTCAAGTTTGACCGCATGATGCTGAAGAAACAGCAAATAGGTTGTTCACAAGGAAAAAAAAGAACAATTGAAAGCCTTTGGCATTAGCAGTCTTACACTCAGATAGGGATTAACGTTCCCATATCATGCAAAAAGTTAATGTTTTTTCTAACAATGTGTGTTGTTGTAGTAGTGAACTCCTTGGAAATTAGAAACGCCCATCATTCAACTCTTTTGCTTGCTCTACTTTTTGGAAAGTTTAAAACTCTCAGTTCTGGAAACTGATATCTCTGCCAGGTTAGTGACAACCTCCAAAGCCAGAAGTTTTTGCATAATATGGGAACTTTAAGACAGTACTGTCCAGTTCATTTTGTGTTAGATGGAATTCAAAGTTGCCTTTTTAAACTTTAGCCAATAAAACCAAACTAAGCAGCAAACCTCATGGTAAAATTTTTACTGCCTGTTGAATGTTGTTGTTAAAGACATGTACCTCTGCAGTCATTGTCACTAGTCCAATGTGTTGTGATACACACAGGAGAAGACCCTTGAAACAGAAAGTAGAAAATCCCAATGCGGGGTTAAGTTACACACCATGAATCAAGCACAGATTCCACAGTTTCCCCAGGGCAACATTTCATGTTCCTCCTTGTTTACCCAACACTAAGAAAATGATGGAGAAGGATATGATGTTGAACATCATCAGAGGTAACAACAGCCGTTACCCCTCCTGCCAGAGGGACATCTTTTCAAACATTGTCTCCTCTATGTCGCACTCCAATAAGTCAGTATTACTTAACCAAAATTAGATAAACACTGAGTAAAGTAATGAATTTGTTTTGTATTATCTGCTGCTTTGCCTCTAGAGATCCCCAGGGTGTCGGTAAACCCTCGTAATCAGACCTTCAGAGCAGGAGATGATGTCAGGATCAGGTGCTCAGCCAGCGGCTACCCTCCGCCCCGTCTGGTCTGGACCCACAATGACATGTTCATCATGGCATCCAGCAGGTGAATTCATTTCCTTTTATGTTGGAATTTAAAAGAACCAATGAAGGGTTGTTGTTGGTTTTTTTTTTTATAATGATCTTCCTGCTTTCGTAAAGTTTGTGTTGCGTGACAGGTCCACTGCTTCTCCATCCAGGCAATTTACATGCAATTTTTTTAGTAGTAAACTTCCATAAAAAGTGCTTTGTGGCTTGACTCGTGCCTTTCAGACACAGGATGACTGCAGATGGTGCACTGGTTATAAGACACATGGAGAAAAAGGATGACGGAGTTTATGGCTGCCTGGCCAGCAACCAGGCCGGAACTGACGCAATGACCTCCGTCCTCACCTACATAGGTAAGAGCCCAATCCATCCATCCATACATCCATCCATCTTTGCAAACATTCATCCATCCATCCATTCATCCGACCATTTATCCTTCCATCCATTATTCACCCATCCATCCATGTAAACATTCATCCTTTCATCCATCCATCATCCATGCAAACACTCATCCATTCATTCACTTATCCATCCATGCAAACACTCATCCTTCCACCCATCCATTCATCCAAACATCTATTCATCATCCATCCATGCAAACATCCATCTTTCATCAATTCATTCATTCATCTATCCACACTTTCATCCATCCATGTAAACATCCATCATTCATCCCTCTATCCATTTGTTCAGGCAAACAATCATCATTAATTTTTCCCTCCATTCATTCATCCATCCATCCATGCAAACATATTTCTATCCATCCATCATCCATCTCATTATCCATCCATTCATCAGCTCTATCTAACTGGAGAGATGTCAGGAACTGGTTGGAGCTAATTCCATGAATAATTCATACATTTTGTTAGCTTTTTAATTTGCTCCTTGGGTCTAACTTATATATTTTCAAATGTCCAACTCTTCATTCTTCTTTTCACCAAGAATCTCCGGTGGTGACTGTGGCTTTGAGCGAGATTCTCATTGGCATTGGGGAGACTGCTGTGTTGGCCTGCTCTGCGTCTGGAACACCTCAGCCAGAGATCTGGTGGTACAAAGGTAACACTCCTCTCCAGAAATGGAAATTAGCAGGAAACACCAATGTGATGGGGCTGTAAACACACAGTTGCGTCAATATCAAGAGACATCAAGGCTTCTGATGGTGCGATTTTTCCACTGGGACGAGTAGTTCTAATGTTATCTGCACACGCAGCTAAGATGTATTTTCTTGCTGCTTTTATTTACATTGCTGTTCTTTGCTGCACTTTCCCCCCCCCTACCATTAGGCGACGCCCTGCTTCATTCATCGTCCCTCTTACATGCGGACCCCTTGAGGGAACGCTGACAATCACGGAGACCCAGGACGTCGATGCTGGAGTTTACACCTGCGTAGCCGTCAACGCTGCCGGCACTGCCTCTGGGAAAATCTCTCTGGATGTGGGAGGTAAGAATCTCGTAACCGTTTCACAAGTCCAAGTGATACAGAAAACCACATTCATATAAAGCAAATCCCAAACTGTCTGTGACTTCTGGTCCTCTCGTAAAACTGCTCAAGCTTACACAACGGACAGCTTAACTGTCTGTGAAATCCAAACCAGCTGAATGGGTTCGTTCCATATTGTGACCCCTTGCCGTCTCTAACCTTGAACCTGACAGCCGCGCCCAGGTTCACCCGGGAACCGTCAGATGTGGCGATGGACATCGGCTCCAGTGTGACCCTGGCGTGCCAAGTCAAAGGCCACCCTGAGCCGCAGGTCGTTTGGAGGAAAGAGGACGGGCTCGCCCTCTTCGGCCGGCCTCGCACCCACGGCAGTGTCACACAGAGCACCAGAGGTCTACACATCAACAGTAAGCACTGGTTTCACAGCAGGTATGCTTGCATTTTGTGTGGAAAGGCACTTGAAGTGTTTCTCTTTGTCTCTCTCTCTCTCTCTCTCTCTGTTTAGGCCTGTGGGTTGACGATGAGGCCGTGTACGTCTGCGAGGCTCACAACGTGTTTGGAAAAATAGAGGCCCAGGCTAGAATCACTGTTACTGGACTGGGTAGGTGCAACGTTTGGCAGCTTTCACCTGATTTCTCCTCTTCCACGATTAGCTATGAACGAACATTGAATGTTTTGATGACAGGCTGATTTGTTCTGTTTGATTCGTCATTGATTGATAGATCAAATTTCATCCAGAGTACCATTCTCCAATCAAAGCAATCTTTGGTTTTGTTTGCATTGGACTCCGTAACCATGATGTTGTAATGATGGCGCAGTGGCTGTTCTATTTAAATGCGGACAGGATTTTTAAGTTAAAAGCAAAAGGAAGGAGTATTTTACTTAGTGGACAGCATGTTTTTGCTTTACTATTGACCAGCTTTTGCACCAAGCACTTTTTTTTTAATTTATGCTCATATTATGCTGTCACAGTTCAGTCAAAACAACTATTGAGGAAGAGGCAGAATGAAGAGACTTGAATTCTGCACTTAGAATGTATATATTTTTTAAATAACTGCAGCTCCTATGGACACATTGTTCCTCACTGACAAAGGACAAAAATCAGACCCTCCTGTCTAAGCAAAAACACGTTCTTCTTCCAACATCCAATTCCTTTGAGGGCTCGCAAGTTTGTAGTTTCTTTTTCTTTTTTTTCTTTTTTTTAATTACTTGAGAGTGCAAGTTCATTAGCACATTTTCAGAGGTTGTTCTTTGAACACATGTCACTTGTTAACCACCATTTCTGTGCCGCTGTTTTCTCTACAGTGGAGACCCACTGTGCTTTTTATTAAGTGGGCCAAAGGTTAGAACGCACAGACCAACCCAGACGACATGGATTACTGCCCCACTGCCCTTCTTTCCCTCCTGACAACATAAAAAATAGTGGCCCAAAAGCTTGAATAGTGGCCTCTGTTTATATCTGTTGGGTTGTTTTCTCTTGCCAGTGAGTGTGAGGAGTGAAAACCTGATAGCACTGTGATATATTGGATTTTTAGCCTTCACTGACCTTTTAAAAACAGATCACACCAAGTGGAATCAAGCCATTTTGCTTTGGCTTGTATCATGTAGAGTTTATGTCTATGTAACTGAATAAATAGATTTTTTTGGGGGCAGTTTGAGCAAACTAGCCATTGATTTTAATGTTTCATTCGTCATCACTTTACATCCGGAGACACTCACATTTCTGAGTGCTATTTAAAAATGTGCCGGCCATCAAGGAGATGAGTTTATAATCTGGGAAAAATGAAGAATTTCGGGAAAAACGCTGTTCTATTGTGCTGAGATATTTTTAGAGACAAAGGAGTTTGTTCTTTTAATGGTTCTTTTAATGGTAAATTTACTATTTTGCCCATCTGCTCTATGTTTAAAACCTTTTCCCGAGCTACCTGCAGATGTGAGGATCACTTTCATCTGAGTTTTGGAATTCCTAACAATGTCTTTGTTGTCTGGTCGGTTTCTGCAGCGCCGCCTCTCATCGCAGTGAGTCCAGCTGCGCTCAATGTGATCGAGGACCAGCAAGTGACGTTGCCGTGCGTGCTTTTAGCCGGCAATCCTCTCCCCGAGAGGCAGTGGCTGCACAATTATGGCTTGGTGAGGAAAGACACCTCAGCCCACCTGTCCAGTTTGATGAGATGGGCCTACCAATAAAGTCTGCTCTTTACGCTTTTCGCTGCTTCAGGTGACCTCAGACCAGTATGTAACAGTGAGGAGGGACGGCAGTCTGCACATCGAGAGGGTTCGGCTGTCCGATGCCGGTGACTACAGCTGCCTGGCCGAGAACGTCATTGGGGCCACCAACCATACCACAACTGTCAACGTCCATGGTAAAGTACAAAATGATGCCTTGTGCACAATCCAGTGCTAAGATTGTGTGTGCCAAATGTATATCATCAGAAAAGATGAGAAGGGTTAATACAGCTCGACATGATATAGTCAAAAAGGTCAGAGGTCGCTGGAGTTGTGCATTTATCCACAATCTCGCTGCAAACACAGATGCATCCTGCTTTGGCTCACATAAACTATAGAACATATTATAGATATTATAAAAATATGTCATAAAGCATGTTACTGACACAAAAAAAGAGAGTGTGATGTTGCCTAAAACCATGTTGTTTGTTGTCCTTCCATAACATTGACCCACAAGCGCTTTTTGTACCTTTTAAAAAAACGCACATAATTGTGAACACATTGTTGTTTGGTTAAATTGCGTTTTTCATTTCCATGAGGTTGCTCTAGGCCTCAAAGGTCTGATCTGCTCTGCAGATTGAAAACAGCACTGCTAGTTAGAAAAAATACCTACCGGTAACTAGGATGGAAAAAAAGATAACTGGAAAATCTCTCCATCCTCAAGTGCCTTCGTGTTTTGTAAAGGAAGGGCTTCTTTCAGATGCCAAGAACAAAGTGGTATCATTTCTGAGGGAAAACAGGATGTGCACATCAAGAGCAACAACATCAAGCGTTTCAAACCCACCACATTTAATGACTGACAGACGAGCAAGATGATCAAGACTGAAGACTGAATCAAGTTCATTCTGTCTTTTCTTGCGATTACTTCTCGCTGGTTCTTTTATCTCAGACATGGATTTTTTTTAAAAGTTTTACTTACCCGACATGTTTCGGTGTATTCTATTCTCCGCCTTCATCGGAGTGAAAAAAATCTATGTCTCTGTGCTTTTCTTATGCTTATAGTCATCCCCACTATTCAGCATGGCCCTCAGGTGTTCAGCACCATTGAGGGAATACCTGTCACTCTGCCCTGCAGGGCCATTGGAGTTCCAACGCCTGAAATTTCCTGGGCCAAGGTAGGTTTTGCTGTGATGTTTGTGGTGGTTTCTTACAGTGTGTCTCTCACTCCTCCCCCCATCCTAGCCTTTTTTTCAAGCAGTGATAAAAAAAAAGAAACATGGGCTAAATTTATTCAGCAGTGAAAAGTGTGTGCATAGCGTCGTAGTGACACTTTGCAACAAATGTGAAAAAGAAAGCAATAATGATACTTAAAGTCTTTAAACCTGCACCATAAAGCAGTGTGTGTGCTGTGTCTTGGAGTTGTAAAGGCGATGCTGTTAAAGCGAGCAGGTCCACAGGGACGGATGAAACCCAGCCCAGCTGAGTTTTACACCAGCTGTTTCAATGTGACTTCCTCTTCATTGCCTGGTGTTCTCCATCACGTTGCATTGATGCCAAATGGTTGACATGCAGTCTTGCACAGAAGATCGTCATTACAGTCCATAATTTGTATTTTCAGCCGCCAGAAAAATTATTTTCAGCGATAAATCTTGATTTTTTTTTTTTTGTACACAGTTTGTAGTATGAATATAGTTTTGCTAACGAAACAAACTGTTGACCCAACCCTATCTCTGTGGGATGTGATTGTTTCAAGGGAGGGGAGCAGCTGAACCTGGGTGGTCCGGCCTTTCTCCTTGATTCTGATGGCAGCCTCCTCATCAGCTCCCCTTCTGGGAACGAGAGTGGTGAATTCATCTGCACCGCCACCAATGCTGCCGGACACATGTCTAGGAAGGTCCAGCTCACCGTCTACGGTAAATGTCAGATGGATGGAAGGAAATTTGAAGTGTTCTGTATGATGCAAAACTCATTTGATGTTTTTCTTAATGGCCTTGTGCATTTCTGGCCTGCCATTCAGCCCTCGATGAATTTCTAATCTTTACTCAATTCGCTTGGTCCTCTTGCGTGTGGTAAACCACAGGCTTCTGGAAATCAGCCCCTTGTGATGTCACAATGAGACCTCTATGTGGCTGCCTTGTTTTTGTATTCTACCAGATTTGCAGAAGGTAAAAGAGAGAGGGCTGAATGTTTCCTGGAGATTTATAGAGCATTTCGATAATTCATTTTCCAAGCTTCTTCCCTTGTTTCCAGAATGGAAAATAAAGACCTTAAAAATAATGACATAGACTGTACATAGCCAATGGCCATTTGCAGTAAAATATAAGATGTTAAGAAAACAAAAATCAGAATGTCATTCTTTGAAAATTACAGCTGTTCTTCTTCATCTTAACTAAATGGCCAAGAGTTAAATCGTTTGCTGTGTTTGTTTTCCATGCATGCACGAGCAGTCCGCCCCAGGTTTAAGGCAGACGGCGCCGACGGTGCAGAAGAGCCTGTTAAAATGTCAGTGATCGAGGGCGAAGATGCCGTTTTGCCATGTGAAGTCCACAGTGTTCCACCACCCAGCATCAGCTGGGCCAAGGAGAGGCAGCTCATCTCCCCCTTTTCTCCCAGGTGACCTAAAGCCACACTTTAACTCCCTAAAGCAACCACAGTGACAACAAAATCAATCAAAATTAACAATGATTTGTGCCACTGTCCACTATTGTTGTAGTACTCGCAACATGTTAAAGAAAATGATTAAAAGATACCTTGCTGAAAAGAGATGTTGCTGTTTGATTTAGAAGCAAACTTGAATTTAGAAAAGATACTGGTTGGGTTTTTTTCTGTTTTGTTGTTATTTTTCTTTGATATATAAAGTCTTGGTCTGGTCTCAATCTCGATGCTCTCTAGTCTCGATAATGTCTTGGCCTCGGTTTGTGCGTTCTTGACTACAACACTACTGTTCACACCCTCAGGGCATCGTTTACCTTATAGTATGATGAGTAATGCTGCCTGCCTGCCTGCGGCAGCAGCTTTAATTGCAGATGACAGTAAATCAGAAAGACGTGCTGTAGCGTCTGCCTTCCACAGCAGTCAGAGTCAAGTGTGTGCGCTCCGGAAGCTGTGAAAGAATTATCATCCCTCAGGTGTCAAATTTTGGGGCTCGGTTTTATTGCTGTTTTTGTTTCGTGCGCTGCTTTCAGGCACAGCCAGCTCCCCTCGGGCTCCATGAAGATCCTGGAAACCAGAGAGTCAGACACTGGACTGTATGTGTGTGTCGCCTCCAACATTGCTGGAAACCTCACACAACACGTCCAGCTGAGTGTTTTAGGTAAACTTTTTTCTCATGTGTATTATTGCTGGTTTGAGCAGCTTCAATATACCCGCTGTCCAATCTAGCGATAGGAGTTTGATGACCTGGTTTTCTGTCCTTCAGTGCCACCTAGTATCCAGGCGGGTCCCAGGGTAATGAAGGTACAGGTGGGCTACCCAGTGGAGCTGCCCTGTATAGTCAGAGGGCTCCCAGAGCCGACCCTCACATGGACAAAGGATGGCGTCAGCTACCCTGTGTCACCTGACGGCAGCCTGGCTTTTGGAACTGTGGGGCTGGATGATGAAGGAACCTACACTTGCACGGCCACCAACACGGCAGGCAAAGACGAGGCTCGAGTGCAGCTGCTAGTCCAAGGTTGGTTTGATCCCAGAACAAAGTTAATTGTTTATTTGTAGTGTTTCTTAAGCATGTCTCAAATGTTTACTGTGTTTTTTGTGTTGTTTAAAATACTCCAATGCTTGGATTATCAACAAGTGTGTGTGTGTGTGTGTGTGTGTGTGTGTGTGTGTGTGTGTGTGTGTGTGTGTGTGTGTGTGTGTGTGTGTGTGTGTGTGTGAAGTGTGTGCTTACTCATAATGGTGTGTTTGTTTTAGTGCCCCCTGTGGTTGAGATACCGGAACCCCCCTTCAACAGTCCCCTGCAGGAGAGAGTTGCAAACCAGCAAATCGCATTCCCGTGTCCTGCAACTGGTAAAACAGAACAGCTCCTTCTTCTCCTCACATAAAGAACTCTTCTCCTCCTTCTGCTGTCATGGCCTTAAATTATTGAGTCAAGAATCAGACAGAAGTCTTGAATCAAATATGCTTTTTTAAAGTGACAGCAAAGCCTTCCTATCACGGTGAAATGTAGGACGATTGTGTGAAACTCTTTTGCTCTTCAGGCCTGCCAAAGCCAGTGATCCGGTGGTTGCGCAACGGCCAGGAGCTGACGGGTAACGAGCCCGGCGTGTCCATCCTGGAGGACGGCACGCTGCTCATTCTGGCCTCCCTGTCGCCGCTGGACAACGGCGAGTACACCTGCGCTGCTGTCAACGAGGCAGGATCGACTGAGAAGAAGTACCAGCTCAAAGTCAACGGTGACTGACCTCTTATCATTGGTTTATCCCACTGGCTTTGAAAGAGTTTTTTCCGCTTGCGCTGTGCTCCTTCATTACTGTGTTTATGACAGATGATCCTGTTTGATGCCTCCACAGTGCCTCCAGACTTTCGAGACAGCGACTCTCCAGGCAATACGTCCCTGGTGCTCAGCCAGTCGACAAGTTTCTTGTGTGATGTCACAGGAAGTCCAACACCGGTCATCACCTGGTACAAGGATGGGATTCCTGTAAGTGTAATGCATCTGATGAGGCTCTTAACATATATTCTATACAATTTATAAGAGTCCACAGCTTTAATAAGATTCGCACTCCTGGACGGCATTCTTCTGTTTTGACCGGTTATGGTGAAAAGGAAACACGAAGCATTGGGAATAAACCCAGATATTAACAAATAGTGCTTGTTGTATTGTCAGAGGGATTAAACACCGAACACACGATAGTTGTTACCTGTGTTTACGCTGTGGTTGAGGAAGCCTTGTGCAATGGTGGGATCAAAGATCACTGCATGATTGAAAGTAAGAAGAAGAAATTCTGACGACATCTCTTTCATGCACTGCGATGGAAATGCATCATGAAGTCTGATTACAGTGTTCACTTTCCAAAAGAACAGACCTGTAACCACAGTTTAATCCTCTGCGGATTTGCCTGTGTGTATCAAAGACCAACCAAGCTAACCGCAGCGGCAAACAGTCAAAGGGTAGAACAAGACCGTCATGATGCTCTGATCCAAACAGCAGAAAGCCACATATCCCTGATTGCTGGTTGCCTCATGGTCCTTTGGCTTCCTGACTGATTTTTCTCTCCAAGTAGCAGAAGGGGGAATTTAAGTGTTTTGATTCTGCAAAACATGAGTCATCTCAGTCGAGTTGTCCTCAAATGTTTTTGCACGGAGCAACAATTTAATTTAATTCCCTTTCAAGTTTCACTCAGACCTGGTTTGTGATTTTTGCTCCAGAACAGGTGCCATACACACTGCCAGAGCAGCACCTTGTGTAAAATCATTGACCTCTCAGTGTGTAGTTCCTTAGTATCTAATACATTTCTCTTCCTTGTTTGTTGTTAATTAAAAATGCATGCTGACTGGCAGGTGGTTGCAAGTAGCAACATCCAGATCCTTGATATGGGAAAAATCCTGAGGCTACTGAAGGCAACCACTGCAGATGCAGGCGGCTACAGCTGTAAAGCCATCAACATCGCTGGCAGCTCAGAGAAGGACTTCTTCCTAGATGTGTTGGGTGAGTTCAGGAAGTCAACGTTTGTCTTTTGGTGGAGCTGCGTACAAAGCGATTCATTTCGCTCTTAACATAATTGTAAAATGACCCCTGACTTTGTTCATACACCCAGTTTGCTCATATTATTCTCTCACTGCGCGCTGCAGTTCCTCCAACCATTGCAGGCTCCAGCTCCGTCCAGGACATTTCAACCACAGTCACACAGGAGATCAGCCTGGAGTGCAGGGTAGAAGGCGTGCCCTTCCCCACCATTCAGTGGTACAAAGACAGGAAGTAAGTGCCTTCAAACATCACTGTGTGTTAATTAGTCACGCAGGTCATCCTAGTCTTTGCAGTGCAGAGTTGTAGGTGCCATTCAAAAGGCTCTTTTCCGCTCACAACAAAGAACTGTAGAAGACTTATGGTGCAAAGGTGAAGGTCTGTACATATTACGTTGATAAAGTTGGAATAAGATCATTTTTACCTGTTTTCTGTTGCTGCCAAACAAATTTTTATGCTTGAATTCATTCCACTTGGGCTGCTGGGACACGTGATACAATCAATGCTCCTGCTGAAACAGGATGACTGGTGCGTTTGAATGTGAATAAACCAAACTAACAAAGATCTTTGCCTGACAACAAAGCTATCTCCAGCTCAATGGGCAACAATGTGTTTGTCAAGTCACCTGGTCCAACAGCGGCAGACAGACAGACATACACAGCCACCACGACAGCTGAAAAAGAAACTGCCGTTGTCGGCAGGATTCGAACCTGCGCGGGGAGACCCCAATGGATTTCTAGTCCATCGCCTTAACCACTCGGCCACGACAACTGTGCCCCTGTTCCCTTTCTATGCTGTGAACTGTGTCTATGTTGCATGTAAACGTTCCTCATGGGAAACTAACAGATGTCTGAAAAAAACTTAACCTGCCCCTTTTTGTGCAGTATATTTCATTTTTGCCCTCAGCTTTTTCATGTGATCAAGAGTTGAACATTTGATTTTACCTCCTTCCATTAAGAATGTGCAGGTTTTCTTCTTTGTGTGCTTGAAGATGTTTCACTTTGCATTCAAAAGGCTGTTTTTCAGTTCACAACAAAGTTCATTTCAGAACTGTGGAAGCCTTCTGGTCTACACTGTTGCTCATCAAGTTGGAATAAGATCATTTTTACTCATCTCAAACAAATGTTACAGCGCATTAATTCATTTTTAGCTTTATGGGCAACATTGTACAGTATTTATAAAGTCACCTGGCCAAATTGCTACAGTACAGACAGACATACACAGCCACTCAGCGTTCACGACAGCTGAAAAAGAAACTGCCGTTGTCGGCAGGATTCGAACCTGCGCGGGGAGACCCCAATGGATTTCTAGTCCATCGCCTTAACCACTCGGCCACGACAACTGTGCCCTTGTTCCCTTTCTATGCTGTGAACTGTGGCTACATTACATGTAAAAGTTCCTCATGACAAAGTAACAGATGTCTGAAAGAAAAAAAAACTTAACCTGCCCCTTTTTTGTGCAATATATTTCATTTTTGCCCTCAGCTTAATCATGAAATAATCAATTTTTTCATGTGATAAAGAGTTCTTTGTGTGCTTGAAGATGTTTCACTTTGCATTCAAAAGGCTGTTTTTTAGTTCACAACAAAGTTCATTTCAGAACTGTGGAAGCCTTCTGGTCTACACTGTTGTTGCTCATCAAGTTGGAATACGATCATTTTTACTTTACTTTTCCAGCAGCAAACAGTGCATGAATTCATTACAATGGGGTATTTCAGCTTCATGGGCAACAATGTACAGTATTTATATAGTCCACTGGCCCGACAGCTACAGACAGACATACGCAGCCACTCAGCGTGCACGACAGCTAAAAAAGGGACCATCGTTGTCGGCAGGATTCGAACCTGCGCGGGGAGAGCCCAATGGATTTCTAGTCCATCGCCTTAACCACTCGGCCACGACAACGGTGCCATCGTTCCCTTTCTATGCTGTGAACTGTTGGCTGCATTCATGAGGAACGTCTACATTCTTCGTGAGAAACCGATGTCTTAAAACAAACTTTGTTTGTTTGATTTCTAGGCTTGTGTTTCTTGGGGACCCCAACCTGGAGGTGACAGACAGGGGTCAGGTGTTGAAGATAAAAAGTGCTCGTTTGGGAGATAAAGCTCACTACCAGTGCACTGTCATGAACACGGCTGGCAAGCAATCCAAGGACTTCAACCTCAGTGTCTACAGTGAGGATCTGATTCTAAAAACGCGTTTCGTCTTATGAAAAACAGGGAAACATTCCATTTGAAAATTATTGTTCCAATGTTCCTCCCTCCAGTTCCGCCGTCCATCAAGGGCGGCAACGTGACCACGGAGACCACGGCCCTGCTGGACACGGTGGTAACTCTGGAGTGCGAGAGGCGCGGAGTGCCGCTCCCCACCATCACCTGGTACCGCGACGGGGAGCCCATCCTGTCCAGCCGGCACACCCAGTACGTGGAGCGCGGACACTACCTGAGGATCCCCCGGGTGCAGGCCTCAGACGGCGGCCACTACACCTGCAGGGTGACGAGTGTGGCGGGCAGCGCTGAGAAGAGCTACAAACTGGACGTCTACTGTAAGATCGTCGTCACACTTTCTTCTTTCTTAGTTTTTTTCCCCACATGTCAAAAGCACTTTTATGGTTACACAAATCCCACATCTGTAGTTTGACACACAGCAGCATTTAGCTCTATGTTTGCAGCTCCCTGCTTTAAGTGACTTATTGTGGTCACGAACCTAAGAGCAATATCAATGCCCTCTGTGACATCACAAAGTGGTGATTTCCACTTGACTTTTTTATTTCTGAGGGGCTCATTGACAGACTGCAGACACACATTGTTAGAAACTTAGAAAATTCAAATTATTTGAAAGGAATTTTATTTTATTTTATTTTGCGACCTAAAACATATATTGTACTTGTAATGAGATTCTTGTTAGACCAAAAAATTCTGCTGCTGCTTTTTTCCATTCATATGTTTTAACTTTTTTTTTGAAAACGCTCACTTTATCTATTTTTGGCTGCAGTGCCTCCTACCATTGCAGGGGGCGATGACGGGCCAAACGAGAGGAAAGTGGTCCTCAGCAAGCCTCTCACTCTGGAGTGTGAGGCCCGGGGTCACCCTCCTCCCTCCCTCACCTGGCTGAAGGACGGAGTTCCTGTGCGCGACGGCGAGAGCGTTCGCGTGCTCGAGCAAGGCAGCAAGATGGAAATCCTCTCTGCCGCCGTGTCGGACTCGGGCCGCTACGTCTGCGTGGCCACGAGCATCGCCGGGGAGAGGGAGGTCAAATATGACGTCAGGGTTTTAGGTAATGAAACACACAAAAACATGCAATGCACACTATCCTCACATGGTTTATGGGTACCGCTAATGGGCAGCAGTGTACAGTATTTATAAAGTCACCTGGCCCAACAGCCACAGGCAGACATACGCAGCCACTCAGCCACCACGACAGCTGAAAAAAGAAACTCCGTTGTCGGCAGGATTCGAACCTGCGCGGGGAGACCCCAATGGATTTCTAGTCCATCGCCTTAACCACTCGGCCACGACAACTGTGCCCCAGTACTATTTCTATGCTGTGAACTGTGTCTATATAGAGCATGTCTACATTCCTCGTGAGAAACTGACACCTGCCGTCTCACTGAGGCCTCGCACAGAAGTCTTTACAGATAACACAACACCGAGGTCATTTCAATCCTGCTGCCATTCTACAGACTTTCCCAGTGCTGATCAAAGCACTCATGTGCAATATTTGCACACAAACATGTATTGAAACAATATAGATTCCCAATGACGTAGTTCAGTGAACTCCAATCAGATGTGACGTCACGGTTATAAATGTTGGAGAAAATCTGCTCTTAGCTTGAAGACAAAGCAACTTCACATGAATGCATTGTTTTTTCTACCCCTCTCACCCCCACCCCCACCCCCACCCGGACTCCCACCCTCCCAACTCCCACAGTTCCTGCTTTCATTGACGGAGCGGACGAGGTGACGGACAACACGGTGATCATCAACAGCCCCCTGGAGCTGGAGTGTCAGGCCACTGGAACACCTGCACCTGTCATCACGTAAGATCTCCGCCCAGTGCACAGAGGAAACCATGCAGTATAGCATGCGCTCTGACTGCAAAACATTTTTTTTTTCATATAGGTGGTATAAAGATGGCAAAGCGGTCCGGCAGGGGGAGGGGCTGCGGGTGTCAGCCAACAGTCGGCGGCTGATTGTTTCTCGCGCTCAGGTCTCCGACACGGCCCGCTTCCAGTGCGTGGCCTCTAACGAGGCAGGAGACCACGAGAGGGACTTCAACGTGGTCGTCCACGGTAAAATATTAAGTTGCCCCCATTAGAATGAAGTGTCGGAATCTTTTTAACTGTGGTAAACGCATTTTGATGATTTTTAACGCAAGCCACTGGGAGGCTCACCTGTGGGGTAAATACAGCTCCCTAACTTGGAGACTTTTCCCAAAGCCATTGTGAGGTGCTGAACGGTGCATCTTTTCAATCCTCTTTCCAGTCCCTCCGTCCATTCGCACCACCGGACCTGCTGAGCGCTCGGTTGTCCTCAACCAGCCCATCAGCCTGGAGTGCGTCTCCAGCGGCGTCCCTCCTCCCAGCCTCACCTGGCTGAAGGACGGCCGACCCGTCGACACCACGCACGGCCACCTCAAGGTTGGATCCTTGATTCACTCAGCAATACATTTTGTTATTTTTGTGGCGACTCACCCATCTGTAGGCCTGTTAGAACCAGGATTTTTGATATTACTGCAGCAAAAAGCATGTAAGGGGACATTTTTTGTGCTTTTATGTCGGGCATATTTGTTTTTATCAGCTGATACCTATATTCTCATGAAGCGGAAAGGCTGAGGAATTAAAAAACATTGTTTGAGGTTTTTTATCAGTTACATGCATATTAGATGAATAAACCATATATACCATATATGTTCTAGTTTTTGCCTGAGCAGCACTGTGGATCTGCACTGAACAAAAACACTGCTACAGAAAGTATTTTTAAAATTCTGATTTTTTTTTTTTTTAAGGTTTCCTCAAACATTTTAGACAGTTCTGCCCCAACTGTGTCAGCGTTCCCATGTACAGTCAGCTCCTTGATTAAAAATGGACTCTAATTAGGTGAAATAATTGCTATCTTTTGGCCTTTTGAAAGTCTAAATGACACAACTGAGGATAAAAGTCTCTTTGCTGTTCCATGTACTCGCCACAGCTGGAGTCTGCAGGCAGAACGCTTCAGGTGACGGGGGCAAAACTAGAGGATTCTGGGAAATACACCTGCCTGGCCACTAACGCTGCTGGTGAAGTCCAGCAGCACATACGGCTCAGTGTTCACGGTAATTTGAACACGGGAAAAACACTCGTTATTTCTCCTGTGTGTTTTGTGTGTCAGAGTTAAAGACTCTCATGAGTTGATGAGATTCTCTTCCATCAAACCTGTTCTTCTGACCCTCAGAGCCACCCAGCGTCGCTCACTCCGGAGACTTCATCAACCAGACTGTCCTGTCAGGCTTCCCCACTGAGCTGGAGTGTAAAGCCACTGGCAGCCCCCTACCTGGTGCGTGTCATCGTGTCTCACTGCCTTCGTTGTGTACTTCTCTGACTGCACTGCTGCTTCCTGTTCTTCTTGCTCTCTAAAGACAATTATCTTTAAACAATTCAATATACTGAATATTTCAGTATTCATAGAAATACTTTTTTGTCCTCAGTTGAGAAAATTATTTTTTACTGCCTGCGCACACAAATAACATTCAATATACACTAAAACATTAAACAAACAATAACGGCAGGCATTACAGTGACAGTAGAAAAAACAACAACCCAAACAACAGAAAATTTAACTTTCTTATTAGTAAATGGAAACCAAAATTATTTTTTGCAGCATAACTAAAGTGCTCGCGTTGCATTTACCACCACATGAAACCTGTAATTATTATTCTGAGGGAGTTACTTTCCCTCCAATCTGCATTATTCTTGCTGACATTTGGATTTAATTTCCTATCATCTAGTCATTTTTCCCCATTTCCTCTCCTTTTTGTCCCAGTCATCACTTGGTACAAAGACGGCCGTCCGCTGACCAGTGCGGCCGGGCTGACCCTGCTGAAGCGGAGCCAGGTGCTGGCCATCGAACGCGCTCAGCTGTCTGACGCCGGGACGTACAAGTGCGTCGCGGTCAACGTGGCAGGAGCTGCCGAAACATCCGTCAGCCTGCAGGTTTACGGTGAGACTCCTCCTCTGACTGTCTGTCGTCTCCGGACAGCTCGATATCGCCAGCAGCGACTTGCCTTACCGCCTCAAGCGAGTGAGGGATGACCCTCAGTCACCGTTTTATTTTTGGGTTTGTGCTGCAGTGCCTCCTGCCATCACGAGCCGAGGCGGCACGGTGACGGTGGTGGTGAATGAAGCTGCCAGACTGGAGTGCAAAGCCACCGGCGTTCCTCAGCCGAGCCTCACCTGGCTCAAGGACGGCAGCCCCGTTGCCAGTGTGTCACATGGTTTGCAGGTACATTGGCGTTTGTTCCTGCCGACTTTGTAGAAGTTGAAGTTGCATTTAGAGTCAAACATCACTCCTGTGTGATTTATTATATTTTCCTGTCATTGTCTACAAAGTTTTTTCTTCTGCAAACGCAAAAAATTTAACATAGGTGTCAAAATTTGGCCCACAATGTCATTAAAATTGTACCACAAATCCCAGAATGCTCTGTTTATTCATTGTTATTATTATTATGACTGTTATTATGACATAAGTGGTTTATTGTTATTTTATTTCTAAATTTATTATTGACCCATTGAAAAAGGTTGCTGTTAAATTTTAAATCAGAAGGCTCAAAATGAAAAGGTTCACTGTTCAATAAATATCAATGTTGGCCCGCGACTTAGTTGAACTTTTAAATTTTGGCCCCACTGTGTATTTGAGTCTTTAGCAGAATGCGTAAACACTTATATTATAGATAAGTGTGTGAAAATGTTCTCTATTAACATGCCTTTGCTGTGTTTGTGTCCCAGGTTCTGTCTGGCGGCAGAGTGCTGTCCTTCAGCAGCGCTCTGGTCAGCGACACTGGCAGGTACACTTGTGTGGCCGTCAATGCCGGAGGTGAACAGCAGAGGGAGTACGACCTCAGGGTTTACGGTGAGTGAAATCCCCATCGGTCCACTAAGCTTGTCTCCCATCATGGTGATCATTTACATTTACACACGTGTTTATATCTAAATAGAAATATGTGGCTTTACATGTAGCTGACCACCACTTACCACCAATGAATAATGCAAAGCATTTTTTCTTAGTTTCACTTGTATTACTGCAATTGGGATGTTACTACTACTATTACTATTACTATTACTAGTACTACTACTACTTGTTCTACTGACTACTTTCCTTTGGAACAAAGTTGTGAATCAGTCAATCATAATAATGACAACAATTAAATCATCATCAAAAAGTCACAATAAAATTGTTCCAAATGGACAATCTTGATCATATCACAATTTTTGACCTATAATCAGGAGATGAAAAATGTTCAGCTTGTCCTCATGTCTGCCACAGTGCCACCAAACATCAAGGGCGAGGAAGTGAACGCCACAGTGATGCTCGGCCACCAGGTGGAGCTTCACTGCCAGAGTGACGCCATCCCTCCGCCCACCCTCACCTGGCGCAAAGATGGCCGCCCTCTCTTCAGGAAGCCTGGGCTGACGGTGTCGGCAGACGGCAGCGTGCTCAAGGTAGGCCAAGTCACGCCTCTTAGACACACTGGTGTAAATCTGTTCAAGAGGACTGGCCCGTTAGTTTAGACGTGACTGTGTTGTGAAAAGCCAAGTTGTGATCTGCGCGGGGCTTCTCTGATCGTTAGGTCAACAGGGCCCAGGTGCAGGATTCCGGCAGATACTCCTGTCAAGCTACCAATGTTGCTGGCAAGACGGAAAAGAACTATAACCTCAACGTCTGGGGTGAGTTGAACGTCCAATTTCAATCTAATATATCAACCAAAACTCTGACTCTTAATATTTCTTCAACTCTTAACTGTGCAGTCTGTTGGAGCACCATGTCACATTCAAAAAAAGAAATAGGGCAGCAGCAGAGACTAACTAATTGATTCAATCATTTCTAATTCAGTTTCACACATTTTTGCTTTGAATATTGTTCCTTTATGCAATTGTTTCAATTTTTATCAGCAAAATCAGCAGAATACAAAAGCACTGCACTGTCATGTGATGTGAGCTCCTCCTGTTAACGCCCTGCCACT
Organism: Thamnaconus septentrionalis; assembly: GCA_009823395.1. Lineage (NCBI taxonomy): Eukaryota > Metazoa > Chordata > Actinopteri > Tetraodontiformes > Monacanthidae > Thamnaconus > Thamnaconus septentrionalis. The sequence goes on along the minus strand of CM020508.1, from coordinate 16,239,066 downwards.
ATTCCAGTTTCTCCCAGTATCCGTGGCTCCGAGGAGGTGTCTCCCCTGACGGTGATCGAGGGGAGCCCCATCACTCTGGTGTGCGAGTCCAGCGGGATACCGCCCCCTAGCCTCACCTGGAGGAAGGACGGCAAGTGTCACCAGAGAGAATAGCCGTGTGCAGACCTCCTGGAAGATGCGCGTCACAGCCGACCTGTAATTAACGTCTTTCAGGCTCCGAGCTGAAGGCGGACCAGCGAGTGAGGGTTCTGTCTGGAGGCCGCCAGCTGCAGATCTCCAGCGCTGACAGGACCGACGCCGCCTCCTACACCTGCACCGCCTCCAGTGCGTCTGGAGACGTCTCGAAGGAGTACAACCTGCATGTTTATGGTACATGAGCGCCTCTGTGGCTGGTCTCATCCTGCTGTTCTTTAATTAATATAAGAAGCGTGACACTGTCAGAAAGCAAAGACTTTTCATTTCTTAATTTCTTTTTTAATTTCAAAAAGATTGGTGGTTTAGGACCAGTGGTTCTCAACTGGTGGAGTCTCAGGACCTACATTTGTTTCCTTATCATGGAGTTGCTACCCAAATTTATTATACAGCACTCAAATTTATTCCACAAAAATCAAAACACCAGCCCACTGTCATCATGTCTAGGAAATAAATTATTGAATTGAACAGTTTTTCTATAAATATATATATTTTAAAATTCCTTTTTTTAAATTAAAAATAGGAAAACTGCCCACGAAGCCCCGACACAATCAAAACAGCTCCGCGACCCACTTTAGGGTCACGACCCACCAGTTGAGAAACGCTGGTTTAAAGTGAACAAAAGTCATAACGATTCAAGCTGCTGAGAAACAGCAAAAGAATTTTACTCCATTCTCAGATGAAAGATTAGAACATGTGCTTTCACGTCCTCTTAAGGTAGCATCCGCTGCAACTCACTTGCTTCTCTCACTCCAGTCCGTCCTTCCATCAAACACAGCGAGGGCGGCGACGTCGTCGTGACCAAAGGGGGCGACGTCACCCTCCAGTGCGCCGCCGAGGGCGTCCCCCGACCTGCCGTCACATGGCTGAAGGACGGGCGGCCCGTCACCGGCCAGCAGGGGCCCAAGGTCCTGAACGAGGGGAGGCTGCTGCAGATCAAAGACGCCAAGGTGTCCGACACGGGGCGCTACACGTGCATCGCTGTCAACGCGGCCGGCCAGGCGGACAGCAAGCACGACATCAGCGTTTACGGTAGGAGGAAAGCGACGTCTCTTAACGATCCTGTGTGTAAAAATTGCCTTGAATGTGCGTGTGTATATTCATATATTTATATTTATATTCTGTCAGGCGGGCTTCCTTAAAAAATGTCCACGCTCGCGCCATTGAACTCATCTTTCCATCTTTTCTCTTGCATCGCCTCCCTCCCCAGTCCCGCCCAGTATCATCGGTCAAGCGAACGTACCAGAGAACGTGAGCGTTGTAGTGAAGAACCCAGTTGCCCTGAGCTGCGAGGCCTCTGGCATCCCCCTCCCTGCCATCACCTGGCTGAAAGACGCCCGTCCGGTTCAAGCCTCCAGCTCAGTGCGCGTCCTCTCCGGTAAGTTGCTGTTTGACTTTGACTTCTTTTGCTTGTGTTGCTTTCAAAAAATACTCCAAGTTATTGGCATTAAAAATTAGATTTTTTGTGTGTGTGTGTGATTCGAGAGGTATGGCTGCATCAGAGACACACAAAACAAATGGAAGGTATTTTATTTGTTTGTTGTTGATAAAACAGAATACAAAAACTAAATTCTTGCAGTCCTTATGCTCTCGTACTGGATGTGTTGCGAGGAACGTCCTCTTGCTGAAGCATCCCATTCTGAGCTGGGAACATTGCACGTGCAGCGTGTGGGTCAATGTTGGTGACTGAACTAAAATCAACTGCACTCTGAGATTTAAGGCTGATTCTTAGCGCAATACAGTGCAGCACAAATGCATGATGTGTCCAAATCTTTACCACGAAGGCCGAGCAGTTGCAGTGCATCGCTGCTAATTCATTGTAATAGGATCTCTGTCACTGAGGCCAAACCAAATAGACGGAGGTTTATGAAAGAAGACCATCAGGAGAAATCATGCCGGATTGCGTCTCAAGACGTTTATGAGGACGTATTGGGTGCCTTGAAATGAAACCACAGCCCCTCTGCTTAAGCACCAAACACTTCCTAAACTGCCGACTGTGACGGCGCTCTGTGCCAAGTTGGACGGTTGTGTTTTGGAACATGACCTCGGGATAATGAGAACTCTTTGGCAACCAGTTAAATAAAACTAAGAAAAAGATACTTAAATAAACAGGAGTTGTGGTTTTCATGCACAGTGCAAGTTTTTTTTTCATCGTACATCGTTTTATGGAAGAAAAACCTAATAAAAAAGAAAATCCATGACATAAGTGATTTTAAAGACAAATTCAAATAAATTGGTTAGTAAATGTTTTCACAGCCGTGAAAGTTTAAATTCCACTTAATTCTAATTGGCCGCATTCGTTCCATCAGCTTTGATCATTCTTCACACTTCCCCAAATCAAGGCAGGTTTCCTTTCTGAACAAGACAACATTCCATAATGATGGAAGATAAATGCTAACAATTAACTCACCAGGTGGTCGCAGCCTCCGCCTGATGCATGCTGCAGTGGAGGATGCTGGGAGATACACATGCATTGTGTCAAATGCTGCCGGGGAGGAAAGAAAGAACTTTGACCTTGAGATCCTCGGTAAATTTCATTAACTTTTTCATTTATTTTTTTGCACATTTGTGTTGTTAAATGGCTCGAAGCTGTTAAAGATGTGTGAAAGAAATTTAGTGTTTATTAACAAACTACCTGTAATTCCACAGTCCCACCAAGCATCGCACATGAGGGGACACTCCTGGACACCAAAGTCAAGGAGAAACACAACATTACACTCACCTGTGAGGTGTCAGGTAAAGGTCTACACAGCTACGCATCTTTGTTGACATTTAAATCACGTGTTTTCCAAACTTCCACTTCATTAAACCCAGTTTATGATCCCCCAGGTAACCCAGTGCCCGACATTAAATGGCAGAAGGATGGACAACTGCTGATGGCTGACCAGCGCCACCAAGTGTTATCACACGGCCGTTTCCTCCAAATCACCAGCGCCCAGGTTGCAGACACTGGCAGGTACAGCTGCCTGGCGTCCAACAGTGCAGGCGACCGCAGTCGGCACTTCAACCTCAATGTCCTGGGTACGAACACAACAAGTCGCCTGGTCAACTTAAAGTTAAATGTCAAACCTGAATAAAGACACAAGTTAATTTAGACAAATGTTGAAGATTACTCTGAACACATTTTATTTTTTTCCCCCAGTGTCTCCCACTATTGCTGCATCGGGCCCCGACGGTTCTGCTGAGGAGGTGACGGTCACCCTCAGCAGTCCCACCTCTCTGCTGTGCGAGGTCCAGTCCTACCCCCCCGCCCTCATCACCTGGCTGAAAGACGGCACTCCCTTTGAGTCGAGTCGCAACGTCCGCGTCCTCCCAGGTCTGCCGTCATTACGTCCTCTCAGTGGTCCAGTGTGTAAAATTTTGAGAAAGAAAAGAAAGAAACAGCGCCATCAGGTGGTTACATTTTAGATGGCTGCGTCTTTCACGCTCCCTCCTCCTCCTGAGCTTGCCAGTGAACTACGGTGGCCTGTGCACACTTGTCCACCTTCTTCTTCATTGGTTTATTTGAACCTAATTACGAAACGTGCTGCCACCCTTGCTATATGTAGATGCTTTTATTTCTATATATACTGTATATATATATATATATATATATATACAGTATATATAAATATATAAATATTGCTGTCCTTTTTTGCACAGGCGGTCGTACCCTTCAGATTCTCAACGCTCAGGAGGAGGATGCCGGGAGATATACCTGTGTGGCCACCAATGAGGCTGGAGAGACACTCAAGCACTATGAGGTCAAAGTTTATGGTAAGAATCCTGCACCTTCAGTGACCTGCAAACGGACTGCAGCTTCTACCGCCAGGGTGAATCTGAAAACACGTCTTGGCTGCAGTTCCCCCTCAGATCAACAAGAACGACATCCCAGGGGAAGGACTGGCCCCTAAAGAGGTGAAGATCCGAGTCAACAACACTCTGACCCTGGAGTGTGTCGCGCAGGCCTTTCCCACTCCAGCACTGCAGTGGTACAAGGACGGGCAGGTAGGAATCTCATCAGATGCCCTTATTAAGATGGAATCAGGAAGCAGGGAATTTGATAAACTTTATTCCAGACTCAGGTGCATATTAAAAAAGAAATAAGTACAAAAAACACAAACGTACATAACAACAAGTACATGTAAAACACGTGCAGGCATCTATTCCAGTGCTTCCAGAGGTATGACAACTATTTAAGTACAGTAGGACCTAAACAGCAAACTTAACATCATCGGTACACTAATTAAATTTTCGTGTCAAGTATGTTGGCTTGTGTGTAGAGTTTGCGGCACTGACGCTGAATGTCATTATCATCGTCACATAAATCATCTCTGATTATGTGGCCAAAAGATTTGAATTTATTCACAACTCCGAGCACTCGTTCTGCTAGCAGGAAGGAAAGTTAGACTTCTTATCCTCCTTGGCTTTCACGATTAAAAAACACTCTTTTTTTGAATTCAACAAAATATCAAACTGCATACCATGACAGCAACAGATTGTAAGCAATTGCTGCATACCAACACTAGAGGGCGACATAATAACCAAATCGTCAGCATAAACCAGGTGATTGATTGGTAAATTGGAATTTTTTTTCAGATCCTGCACTCCGATGACCACGTTTTGGTCACAGCCAACGGGCGAATTGTCCAGATCAGGCACGCCCAGGTGTCGGACACGGGCCGCTACACCTGCGTAGCGACCAATGTAGCCGGAGAAGACGAGAAGGACTTTGATGTAAATATACAAGGTGATCTGGGTTGACTGACGCTGATGCATCAACTGAGGCTTTTTTCTCATTGGATGACCAAAATACTCCAACTCCACCTGAGCTGAATGCTGAAACTACATGCTGAAACGTCCTCTTTTTTTCCACTATTCAGTCCCACCTATTTTCAACAAGCCTGGCGAAGACGCCGACGCCGCGACCTTGCCGGGCTTCGGCGCTGACCTTCGAGACGTGATCATCAACAACCCGATCTCGCTGTACTGCGAGACCAATGCCGTTCCTCCTCCCATGCTCACCTGGTACAAAGACGGACAGCTGCTGACCTCCAGTGACAAAGTTCTCATCCTGCCAGGTGATACGAACAAGGAAACCATGCACGAAAAGAAGAAAAATCTATTGAAAATTAACACCTCATTTTATCTTGCCAAGGTGGCAGAGTGCTGCAGATCCCCAGAGCTCAGGCTGAAGACTCGGGCAGGTACACATGTGTCGCTGTCAACGAAGCAGGGGAGGATTCCATTCAGTATGATGTCAGAGTTCTGTGTGAGTAAGAGCAGCAAAGTTAGACGTTTAAATATTTTATAATTGTACCTTTTTCTCTAAGTTACCTTCCTGTTTTGCAACAGTGCCCCCCATCATCCGAGGAGCAGACGGCGATTTCCCTGATGAGGTCACAGTTTTAGTCAACAAAACCACCCAGCTTGAGTGTCACGTGGACGGGAACCCGCCCCCAATATCACCTGGTTTAAGGACGGCCAGCCGCTCGGCTCTGATGGACTGCACAGAATTCTGTCCAATGGCAGAGCTCTTCAGGTATCAGAGCACACAAATACTTCAAATGTTTGAAGACCTCATTTCTTGCAACCCATTCACGTGTAAACCATAATTAAAGAAAGCTATGTGTAATTTGATACTCAAACTTTAAGAGTTCATTCAAGACATTTTGTCTGTGTTGCACTTGTACTTGTTTCAGTGGTAGGGACTCACTGCTCCAATCCGTCACATTTAAAAAATATACATACAATTTACTGATGTGCTAATATATATTTATTTGCTGCTAATAATTTAATAATATTTATTAATATATGTGTAATTATTTTTGTTGTTGTTGTTTTAACATCCTCCATAACCAACAGGTGCTGACTGCTCAGGTATCTGACACAGGTCGCTACGTGTGTGTGGCTGACAATGTGGCTGGGAGCGCAGAAAAACCCTTCAACCTCAACGTTCACGGTGCGTTTCAGCTTTTGCCTTGCCAATAATTTAACTCCTAGTCACTAAGTTACTTTATATAACGAAACAATATGCATATTTTAACATATTTTACTCACCGGGACTTTAAATGCTTCTATCTTTTCCTTTCATTAGTGCCTCCCACCATCATCGGGCCGAACCCTGAGACGCTGACTGTGGTGGTCAACAACTTTGTGTCTCTTTCTTGTGAAGCCACCGGTTTCCCCCCTCCCACTCTCAGCTGGCTGAAGGAAAGGAGCCCCATTCAGGCAAATACCAATGCACTGGTCATGCCAGGTACTGAGAGACTCGGATACATGCAATAGTCCAAAAAGTGCAACACTTTTGAATTTCCGTACGTGCTCATTTGCCACTTTCAGGCGGCCGAACTCTTCAGATTCTGAAGGCCAAAGTGTCTGACGGCGGAAAGTACAGCTGTGTGGCCATGAACGCAGCGGGGGAGGCGCACAAGCACATCCACCTCACAGTTTTCAGTGAGTCCGCGCTCACACGTGACAGACAAGTGAAGACCTGGCTGGTTAAATTCACGCTGAGATAACATCGTTTCTTCCAGTCCCTCCAAGCATCAGGGACAGCAGCGGCGACTCCCCCCTGGTGGTGAACGTCCTCATGGGGAAATCCGTCACTCTGGAGTGCGAGTCCAACGCCGTGCCGCCGCCGACCATCACCTGGTACAAGAATGGCCGGATGGTGGCAGAGTCGGCCAATCTGCGCATCCTGGCAGAAGGACGGATGTTGCAGATCAGGGAATCGGAGGTGAGAGATTGAAGCGTCTTCTCGGAGCAGTGGGAGTTTGCGTCTGTGTTCATGAGGCTGAGGCCTTCCTCAGCCTTCTACTGATCAGATAAAATGAGATTATGAAGTCGTGGAGTGTCCACTGGCAGGTAGGCGGCATGCAGAAAACGATATGCTTTGCTGTGGCCAGTGTGTGGTGTTAATGCAACAGCGCCAACTGACTGGAATGCTCAACATATTTTGGATTTCGGTCTCCCTTTTTTCAGGTTTCTGATACTGGACAGTACGTTTGCAAGGCCACCAATGTCGCTGGACAAGTGGACAAAAACTTCCATTTAAACATCTACGGTACAAAACTGTTGAGGTTTTTTGTTTGTCAGAATCTCATTAAAATTATCACATTTTTACGCAACAGTTGGAATCAGTGGATCTCTTTGGATTTTCCTCTCAGTGCCTCCCAGCATCGATGGCCCAGCGGAGGAGAGCGTTGTGGAAACCATCAGCAACCCAGTCACTTTTGCGTGTGACGCGACTGGAATCCCTCCTCCCAGTCTGGCTTGGTTGAAGAACGGAAGACCCATAGGTGCCCCCCTCAGTTAATCGATTTCAAAACCATTTTGATAATAAAGGAACTTTCTTTTCTTTTTTTTAATAGCCTACTTATAAAGCTTTTTTTTATTTCTTTAGAGAACTCAGAGTCTCTGGAGATGCACATCTTCTCAGGAGGCAGCAAACTGCAGATTGCTCGCTCGCAGCTCTCCGACAGCGGCACTTATGCATGCGTGGCCTCCAACGTGGAGGGCAAGGCCCGCAAGAGCTACCACCTCACCGTGCAAGGTGAGTACGCTAGCACCGCCTCCGTCAGGGACGAGCCGGCAGCTAACTGGGAGCAAGACCCTTGATCTGTGTTCAGTCTTTTATGTATATGAGAACTGTTGTAAGGATAGGGAAACTACAACTTTTATTGCACTAATGATAATAATGGATAATGGACCTCCTGAGTTACAGTCGCCCCAGGCCCAGTCGTCGCACTGCGATTATACTTTATTATATACTGGCTTTATTAATGTATATATGGGCAGTATGTTGAGTTTTTACCCATATAAAAATCATAAATCAAGCCAAATGTTCCACACTGGATCTTTCCTCTCCTAGTCCCTCCCAGTATCTCTGGCTCAGAGCTTCCGAGCGAGGTGGGAGTCCTCCTGAACGAAAGCATCCAGCTGGTCTGTCAAGCCCGAGGTGCCCCGACCCCGACCATCCAGTGGCTGAAGGACGGCGAGGCCATCAATGATACCATCAGCATGGACCTCAGGTAGTTTGTTCGCAGTAAAAAAGGGAATAGAGGAGCTCTGAGTCCCTTTTTTTTTTCAACCAAGCTGGATGATTATGACCGTTACTGATGTGATTCTGCTACTTCGTTCAGCATCAGTCCAGGCGGCGGCACGCTGACTTTAAATGGAGCTCAAACCTCTGACAGTGGCAAGTACACCTGCGTGGCCAGCAACCCTGCTGGAGAAGAGGACAGGATATTTAATCTCAATGTGTACGGTGAGTTTGTAAATGACGGCGTGAGGAAGTGATTTATTTTGTTTTATTTTTTTAATTCTATCACCCTGTTGCTTTCTCAGTGCCTCCCGTGATCAACGGCAACAGCGAGGCAGCGGAGCAGCTGACCACCGTTCTGGACAATTCAGTAAACATCGAGTGCGTCGCCGCCGGCTCCCCTCCCCCGCAACTCAACTGGCTGAGAAACGGCCTCCCTCTGTCCGTGTCCTCCCACATACGGCTTCTCTCTGCTGGACAGGTGCTCCGGTAGGTCAGTGGACAGAACGGTTCCCAACGCATCTTTCTGTCTGATGTATCTATCTATTTATTTTATTTATATAAAAAACACATTAACAAATAAACCTGCTATTTAGAGTTTACAGTTCCAATGTGTTGTTAATGGAACTGTGCCGCGCCGTCTGAATCTGCCAGGATAACGCGTGCCCAGGTGTCCGACAGCGCCACCTACACCTGCGTCGCCTCCAACCGGGCAGGAGTGGACAACAGACATTACAACCTCCAAGTGCACGGTGAGTGTGAAGACCTCGCCGGAAGCTCCCTCAAGCTCAAGCTTCGGCCGCGGTGATGATAATGAAGCCGATGTTTTCCGCCACGTTCAGTGCCTCCCGGTTTGGACGGAGCAGGCAGCACCGAGGACGTGACCGTGGTCAGAGGAAGCTCCGCCTCTCTGCTCTGTGTGGCCGACGGGACGCCCACGCCGACCGTGTCCTGGCTCAAGGACGGGGACGCTCTGTATCCAGAGCCGCACCTCAAGTTCACCAACTTCAACACCAGCTTGCAGTTCACCCAGGCGCAGGTCAACGACACGGGACGCTACACCTGCGTGGCCGACAACACGGCCGGCCAAGCGAGCCGCCACTTCAACCTCAAAGTGTTGGGTGAGTGTCTCACAGCTGTCGTTCTTTCTTTCTTCGGACAAGATGTGAGTGTATATTGCAGAGGTGGCAAAAGTGTTTAAGAAACTACAGTTTCTGAAATGAACTTCAGTAAAAGGTAAAAAAAAAAAGAAGAAATACTCAAGCATGTGTCTGTGCTTCCCTTTACAAGACCCTCCGCGCATCGAAGGCTCCGGTGGTACGGCAGAAGTGTCTGTGGTGGTGAATAATGTGCTGGAGCTCCACTGTGAGGCCTCGGGAATACCAACACCCTCGCTGACTTGGCTGAAGGACGGACGTCCGCTGCCGCAGACCGACAGCCTGCAGCTCCTGAGAGGAGGAGAGGTGCTTCGTGTCGCCTCGGCGCAGGTCAGTCGACTTTCACTTTTGAAAGCAGTTGCTAAGAAATGTGTCCAATGCAGTGGCCGGCCGTGCATTTAGGCCTCCAGTGACGGCACCCACGTTATTTGCTTATTACATTGTGTGTCTCCGGGGTCAGTTAAGTCTTTCAGGCTCTCATCAACGCTTATCCAATCACAATTCAGCGTAAGGCGTAGGGCCAGCTAGAGCTCCTTGGTACTGCAGACTCGAAATCTGATTGGCTATCACAACTGTTGTAATATTGTTGTGATCTGTGGTCAGTTCACTTCCAGCAGACAGGAGTTTGCAATGTTGATTCTGAAGGCCTCAGGCAGATTTCATGCAACCTGACAACACAAGCCAGCTGAAATATAATTGGATGAAAACTCAAAAACATAGCATTCAACACTGGCAGCAGTGGAACCACGTGAATATTGTATGATGTGTAAAGACTAGACTATGGAGAATCATTTTATTGTTATATTTGTGGGAAAAAAGTAACTTTTCTGAGAATGTTTTGGCCAGAGAAGACCTCGCTGGCCCTGACAGCAACCTCTGGTGGTCAAATGGTGCGTTGTGGTCATGTTAAACCGCACTTTGTGTCGACAGCTGGAGGACACAGGCAGATACAGCTGCTTAGCCAACAGTCCAGCAGGTGACGATGACAAGGGGTTCCTGGTTCGAGTTCATGGTGGGTAACCCACAGGTGCCACAAACCTGAGTAAAGTCTAGTGCTTGAAACTTTAAATTTTATTTTGAACTGAACATTTTTAGATGTTTTTTTTCTTCTTCAATGCATACACTGTGAGGCTGTCAGACATTTAACCTTTTTCTGATTCTGCGCATCAGTTCCTCCCAACATAGCAGGGGAGAGTACGCCCCAGGACGTGTCTGTGCTGCTGAACAGACAGGTGACGCTGGAGTGCAAGTCCGACGCCGTGCCCCCCCCGACCCTCACCTGGCTCAAAGACGGTCAACCGCTGCAGGTCACCATTTAAAAAAGAAAGAGAATCAAAGAAGCGACACATATCACACAATATCATTTACTTCTACTAATTTGTGCATGTGACCCTTCCATATTGTGCAGGCCACAGCCCGGGTGCGTGTCCTCTCTGGCGGGCGGTACTTACAGATCAACCTGGCCGAGCTCGACGATAAAGCCCAGTACACCTGCGTGGCCAGCAATGTAGCCGGCGAAACCACAAGGCAGTTTAATCTGGCGGTCAATGGTAAGGTTTCACAACAAATGTAAATGTGAGGCTGTCGTAGGTTAGTCTGGTATTCTGGAGGAAATGTTTCATATACCTGTGCAGTACATTCTGCATCTCCACTGGAAAGTTTCAGAATCCTATTATGCTGCTAAATATGCCAATCTAAATCTATATCTAAATATGCTTTCTATGTAAGGTGGCTATTTTGAAGTTTCTTACATAATTCCATGTGTGTTCCTACGTAGTTTTGATGCCTTCATTGAGAAACTGCAATGTCAATAGTCATGAGAATGAAAGAAAAGACATTAAATTCATAGGTTGTGTCCAAACTTTTTACTGGTAATGTAAATTATTGTCCATAAATAAGAACTGGTCTCAGGATAGGAAAACCAAATTACTTTTATTGTGCAGCGAGTATACACTTTCATTTTTATTTTCATTCTTATGTATTTATGGTTTGCATGTGAAGCTTTTACCAATATGAAAATCACCAGTATCCACAAGAATAATGTTTGACTTCCTGACTACAGGGGAATTCATAACCATGTATTTTTCCATTGACTCTGTCAGTGGCACCAAGTATCAAGAAGGGCTCCCAGGCTGTGTCAGCAAACATCAACCAGCCAGCAGTGCTGGAGTGCGTCGTCAGCGGAGTTCCTCCGCCGCGTGTCACCTGGAGGAAACACGGGGCCATCTTGTCAGGAAACAGCCCCAGGTAACGCGAGTGTCACACATGCATTTCGAAATAATAGAATAATAAGTCATCACTATTTCCATTATGACAAGGCACGTGGCACCTCACCCAATCTGTATGTGTGTGCAGGTACACATTTGCAGAGGATGGCTCATTACACATCCACTCTACTCAGGTGACCGACACCGGCCGATACCTGTGCATGGCGACCAATCAGGCTGGGACGCAGCAGAAACGGGTGGATCTGCAAGTATATGGTGGGTGGGCCTGTAAAAAAAATACAAATATTTTATCAATATTAAAATATGTTTGTGTTTTTTTTGTTTCTTTTTTTGTTGCCCTACCCACTAACACTGCTGATGTTATTGGCTCTTCTCTCCCAGTCCCTCCGTCCATCGCTGAGGGCCGCGACAATGTGACCGTCACAGTCAACGTTCAGACCACCTTGTCCTGCGAGGCCACCGGCATCCCCAAACCCACCATCGGCTGGACGAAGAATGGTCGAGCCATCAACACGGACCAGAACCAGAATATGTACAGGTGATCCAGTTTTTCTCTCCTCTCTGGTTTCTCATCAAGGATGAAACAGTGACCATGGCTGAAGGTTTGCGGTATTTTGGGCACAGATGATCTATTGGCAGAGGTGGTAAAAGTATTCAATTTCTGTACTTGGGAGAAATAAACTAAAACTGATTCAACTATTTTACTCAAGTAGAGAAATTACAGGTCCTGAAATGTACTTTTCTCTTGCAATTAATGAAACAATACATTTGTTGATCATTTAAAAAAAAAAAAAAAAAAAAGCTTTGGTCCTTTCAATACTACAGTTTTTTTTTTTTTTTAATGATCTCCCTCTGAAATGTGATCCACCTTTATGTTGAACTACACAACATTATAGTTCAAATAGCTCCACTTCAAGTGACAAAAACTAGAACAATAAGTGAATTAACTTTCACAGGATTTGTACCTTTTAAACACTTATAAACACTAAAGTATCAAGCATGTTTTTCCAAAGTAGTAACAAAGTATTTGTACTTTGCGACTTCCCATGAACTAACTTTTTTAATCGGTCTTACATCACTTCATCTCCTCCACTGACTCTCGCATGTGATGTTTTTCAACCAGATTGCTTTCATCAGGCTCCCTGGTCGTCATAGCGCCAACCGTGGAGGACACGGCAGTATACGAGTGCGTCGTGTCCAATGAGGCAGGGGAAGACTCCAGATCCATCAACCTCACTGTCCACGGTGAGTTTAAGCAGTACTCATACTGAGATTGTATACTATGACCTGATTCATCTTTCCTTTGTCAACATTGTAAACCTCCCCCCTACAGTTCCTCCATCTATAGCGGATGAGCCCGCTGAGATAGTTGTGACAAGACTGTCCCCGGTGGTCATCGCTTGTACTGCATCTGGCGTGCCAGAACCCACAATCCACTGGAGCAAGGATGGCACAGAGCTTCCCAAAGAGGGACAGGGCTACAGCATCCTGCCTGCAGGTCGGAATCACACCACAGCAACTCAGTCAAATCATTCAAACATGAAGTGGCAAATTAATTTTATTAATTTATGCTTATGTGTGCACAGGAGCTGTAGAAATCTCCTCAGCGGAACTCAGTCACACAGGACGCTACTCGTGCACAGCCAGGAACGCTGCAGGCTCCACCCACCGCCACGTGCAGCTCACAGTGCAAGGTAAGAACACAACAACAACTCAATTTGAATATTTTGTTCATTTCTACTTTATTTTTTATAAGGTAACAATTTCACAAATCTCTCTCGAGTCTGTGCTGTGCTGCTGTATCTGTCGTCTGCCTTACACGCTTTGTTGTCTGTTTGTTTTTTCTCACCACTGCCCTCAGAGCTCCCAGTGATCAAGTCTCATCCGTCCGCCCTGGATGTGATCCTGAATAACCCCATCACTTTGCCCTGCAGGGCCACTGGCTCGCCCAGACCTACCATCAGCTGGCAGAAGGAGGGCATCAACATCCCAGCCACAGGTAGTGAAGTCCGTCTTTGCCTGTAGAAAATGAAGCAACGCTCACTCCTTTGGCACTAATTCCCTTCTCGCTATCAGGAGGAGTTTTCACAGTGTTGCCTAACGGAAGCCTGCAGATCTCCAAGGCCTCCGTGCCGGACTCTGGGACGTACATATGTGTGGCTCAAAACCCTGCAGGCACGGCGCTGGGAAAGACTAAACTCAGAGTACAAGGTAGAGCGCTCATGCTAAGCCAGCTGACTTTTAGCTTTTAAGCTTAGCTGATTTTATGTTATATTTTCAGGTCTTTTCTTTTATCGCTGAGTTGTGCTTAACAGCTTTGCACAATAAATTGCCCCCAAAACTATCCTTCTCTCAGAAAACAACATATTTAGCCCCGTGTTTACAGCTCCCCTGCAAAAACACTTTTTGAGCTTCCTCCTTTCATGTGTTTGTAAGAGGAATAAACATTTAATCACAGAGAAGGAAATAAAACATCCTTTGAACAAAGACATTCATAAAGTGAATTCAGCAGCATAACATGGGGCTTTTAAGAAAATAACAGTTAACAGTTACAGTAACAGCTAGTGATGTTTGTCTTTGCTTTGTCCCGCAGTCCCTCCGGTCATCACCTCAGACACTCAAACCTACGTGGCGTCCGTGGACTCTTCCGTGACTCTGCAGTGCCACGCCGACGGCTCGCCCTCGCCTGCCGTCACGTGGCACAAAGACGGGCAGCCGCTCCGCGAGTCGGTCCGCCAGCGGGCGCTCAGCTCGGGGTCCCTGCAGATCGCCTTCGTCCAGCCGGCTGACACCGGACGGTACACCTGCATCGCAGCCAATGCAGCCGGAACCATCAGCCTGGAGATCAGCCTCACCGTTCAGAGTGAGTTTCAGTCACTCCCTCGTGTCACTGAATGCAACACGACCGAGGTTTTGATGATTTTCATTATTACGGTTAGAGGCAGTGTGCGAAATGCTCATCAGTTCTCTTAGAGGTCAACATTAAACATGACCTTTCAGTCACGGCATCCTTAAAAAGCTTAACTTTGCCCTTGCAGTCCCACCCTCCATACATCATGGAGAGCAGGAGGTGTCAGTGGTGGAGCACAGCGAGGCTCAGTTGGTGTGTTTGGCAGAGGGGGTCCCTCAGCCCACCCTGACCTGGGAGAAGGACGGTAACCCCCTCGCTGAAGGCACGGGGGAGTACACCATCCTGCCGTCTGGAGAGCTGGTCATAGACGTGGCTCAGGTGAGAAACTAATTATTATTAAAGTTCAAGTGTCTTTGACCATATTGACTTAATTCACCTTTTGTTATCGTTGTCTTGATCCGGAATCTAAGAAGTAAAACATCTTGTTGCAACCAAGTCGCCCTCCTTGTCTCCTTCGCAGCCCGAGGACGCAGGCAGTTACACCTGCATCGCCACGAATGCAGTGGGCCAGGACAGTCACACCATGACCCTCACTGTTCACACTCACCCCATCTTCACCGAGCTGCTCGGAGACGTGGCCCTCAACAAGGGAGAGCGCCTCCTGCTGGCCTGCGGAGTCAGTGGAATCCCCCCGCCCAGAATCACATGGGCCTTTAACAACAACATTGTTCCAGGTATCTTGCAAGACAATAATAATATAGCATTTACAAAGGGAGACTATCAAATGGGGTCAAGTACACATTAATGGTTTCATAATCTGGTGTAAATATGAAATAAATGTAAAATTCGCTGTTGTTTTTTTAATTTACTTTTCTATATACTTCAGTTCATTATGATCACACAAACGGCCACAGTGAACTGGTGATAGACAGAGTGAGTAAGGACGACTCCGGGACCTACACCTGTGTAGCGGAGAACAATGTGGGGACCATCAAGTCTCTGGGATTTGTCTATGTCAAAGGTAAAGTCCTACTGCCATGGAAACACTCAGCTACTTATTTTTTAATTAGTAAATGATTGATCAAAACAGTTTTAACAAGAAAAGAAAACAAATAGTCCGCAATGCATTTGAAGGAACCTATTTTTTCATCACAATTTTTCCTTTTTATTAGCAATGCTTTTGTTTTCATGAACAAATCCGGGTTCTGTATATCTAATCATTACTCAAGCTTAATCAAGTAATGTTTAATATGTTAACTTAAAACGTCTCCATCTGTGACCCCAGAGCCTCCGATCATTGATGGAGACCTGCACTCCAAACGCATTGAACCTCTGGGTGGTAACGCCATCCTGAACTGTGAGGTACGGGGAGACCCGCTGCCGAAAATCCAGTGGAGCAAAAGTGGAATCAACATCCAGATCAGCAACCGCATCCGCCAGCTGGACAACGGCTCGCTGGCCATCTACGGCACAGTGGTAGGAAAACACCTGACGCTGCCCTGTCGCTGTTCCCTTTATTTCTTGATTTCTATTTTACATTTTGGAGGCGATGGTAATACATCAATGTGTGTGTAACCTTCCACTTTTCACAGGGTGAGGACGCCGGCAACTACATGTGTGTTGCAACCAATGATGCCGGGGTGGTTGAGAGAAGTGTCACACTCACCTTGCAGAGTAAGAGCCTGTCCTTGTGTGTCAACTCTTTACTCTATGAGATGACTTCCACAGTCACAGAACTTTTAGAACAGTACAGAATAAAAATCTAGAACCCTTCCCTCCACAATATATATTAGGGTATTAAAATAGTCCTTATTACAGACTATTGTGATTTAGTTTAGTACTATTTAATTTTCTGGTCATCTTGTCTTATGACCACTGTTCCAGCACTGATGATAAGGGGTTAGGTTTGACAACCTGGCAGTAAAGCAGACAGGAGTAAGAGGGCAACACCTCCCTAATAGAAGCTACTAATGTTGTACATTATAAGTAAATTAGAATCATGGCTGCATTCTGTATTTCATGAGCACAGCCTGAAGAGTTTAACAAGTGTGTTTTCCCATCTTCAGGTGCACCCACGATCACCGTGGAGCCAGCGGACACAGTGGTGGACGCCGGGACCACCATGGTGCTCAACTGCCAGGCTGAGGGGGAGCCCACCCCGGCCGTAGAATGGTCCCGGCAGGGGCGCCCCCTGCAGGGCCTCGACCGTTTGTCCAGCCTGTCCAACGGTTCTCTCAGAATCAGCAGCGCCCAGAAGGAGGACACAGCTGAATACGAATGTGTGGCCAGAAACCTACTGGGCTCAGTGCTGGTCAGAGTCACGCTGACAGTGCGAGGTGAGCCTTGCATGATGGGAAATTTTTTAAAAATCATGAAAACCTGCTGAAAATGGGTCCATTGAGCATCATTTCCCCTGCATTCATCTTGCTGATTTCTTTGGTTAGTTCATGGAGGCTTCTCAGACTGGGCCGACTGGGGTCCCTGCAGCGTGTCCTGCGGTGCCGGCTCGCAGAAACGACTCAGACAGTGTAACAATCCCCTGCCTGCCAACGGGGGGCGACACTGTGCGGGCTCCGACATAGACGCGAGAAGCTGCCAGGGAAAGCCTTGTCCAGGTAAACGTGCACGGGGAACTGCTCGATGCCGAATACACTTTCTCAAAATGCATGGCCTCATCAAGTACTGAGTATCAGTATCAGTGAGTACTGAAATGCAAGTACTCGTACTCCTTGTTCTGTTAAAACAGTGGTATCGGTGCATCCCTAGATAAAGTATATTTGAGTTGATTGATTTTTTTTTTGCTTTTGAATCTTGTGGATTGTGTTGAGGGAGGCTGCGGGTGACCTAGCCGTCAATGTATCCGTCTCTGTCGTGCAGTGGATGGCAACTGGTCAGAGTGGTCCGTCTGGGAGGAGTGCTCCCGCAGCTGCGGTCAGGGCAACAGGACCAGGGTGCGGACCTGCAGCGACCCCCCAGCGCAGTACGGAGGCAGGGCGTGCGAGGGCAGCGCCGTGGAGGTCATCATGTGCAGCGTCAGGCCTTGTCCAGGTGGGAGGAGCCGACATCTGCTGTATTTGGAGATGCAAGACTTTCGACGGGTCGTACAACGTTGATATACACGGCCGTTCACTGACACATTTTGCATAAAACTCCATTATCACCAGCGTCAGTAGATAATGATCCTGAATGTTCTGCGATCATTATGAGTGCACGAAAATCAGTCAAGATGTAATTAATTTTAGAAATGTTTATCTTCATTTTTTTTTCTTTAGCAATTTTAAAGCATTCAACTTCTGTAATGATGGCCGTGCCCTTTCCAAGCATGGGAGTGATTGTGTAGCTCACCCTTTTCTGCTCGTCCAGTGGCTGGTAACTGGGGGTCGTGGCTGCCGTGGAGCCAGTGCAGTGAGACCTGCGGTAAAGGAATACAGTCCAGGATCCGGCTGTGCAACAACCCTCCGCCTGCGTTCGATGGGCCTCAGTGCGAGGGCTCGGACACCCAAACGCAAGTGTGCAAGGAGAGAGCCTGTCCCGGTGAGAATCCCAGGAACGCACTTTAAACCCGACCCTGACAAGTTCGATTGCACATCTGTTCCCTCAGTGGATTTAAAAAACACGTGTTGTTCAAAATGAGGATGCCAAATGTCTCATGGATGCTGCCAATCTTGCCTCCTCAGTGGACGGGAAGTGGTCATCGTGGGTGAGCTGGGGAGCCTGCAGCGTTTCCTGTGGGGGCGGGACCAGACAGAGGACACGCCTGTGTGCCAGCCCCGCCCCTCAACACGGCGGCAGGCAGTGCGAAGGCAACGACGTGCACATCGACTTCTGTAACAGTGAGCCCTGCCCCGGTGAGTCCTTCAGCACCAGAGGCAGGAAGTAACAAAGTCCAAATACTTTGTCACTGTACTTAAGTAGATTTTACAGGTGTCTGTACTTTGAGTATTTCTTTTTGCTTGATTTTTTTTTTTTTACACAAATATCTGTATTGTCTACTTCTTACATTGGAAAAACATGCTTATTACTTTAGTGTTTAAAAGATACGAATTCTGTTCAAAGTAATTCACGTATTATTATTCATTGTAGTTGTTTTGCAAAGCACAAAACTGTTTACATTTTTAGTTAAGAACATTTCAGAACGTTTTTTTTCTTATTTTCACATGGTTGAATGACTTGAATCAGTATTTTCCACAAGTATCCACACTATTACTCAGGTACAGGATGTAAATACTTTTACCACCTCTGTTCAGCACCTTCAGCGCTCTCCACTTTATTTTAACTCTGTGGAAAATACAGAAATACATCCCTCTGTGAACAGCTCGCCTGCCTGCTCTTTTGTGATTAGTTTATCTCCTTTCCTCACCTCAGTGAATGGTAACTGGGGTCCTTGGAGTAACTGGGGCAGCTGCAGCAAGACGTGTAACGGGGGTCAGATGAGGCGCCACAGGACGTGTGACAACCCCAGACCTGCCAACGGTGGGAGAGCGTGTGCCGGTGCAGACACGCAGATACAGAGGTGCAATGCGGCCACTTGTCCCGGTAAGTCAGTGAGAGTGAGGCTTGGAAAGCTTTCTGTGCTTTAAAAAACAAAAAAACAACTGGTTTTAAATACTACTGGATGAATAAAATAAGATTAAATTCAAGGATGCGTAATCTACTTTAGAGATCTATGTTGACTTGACTTGAGACCTAAAATAGTAGGAAGAGAAATAGAGGAAAGCGTGATGTGATTAGCTTGGTGAGTGTGATGTTGTATTGGAGAATAATGATATGGTTGTACTATTGGATTGTTGAACCACTGGATACCAAAAATACCATAGCTTCTTTTAGGAGGGCCAACAGCATCTGCGTAGTGCAGTGGGTTGTAGCAATGCTAGCAACTTCACCCGTGAAACTAACATAAGTTTAGGATTGAATCACTCTGAATTGTGAGGCAATTGTGTAATTAGTTTAATCATAACCATGAAACTGCTTATAAGCATGTTCTTTGTGTGTCATGGGTAATATATTGCAGTGGTTAACTTTATTAATTGCTTAACCAGACTGCTAGCCTTGAGGAGTTGCTGTCAACTAGCATCAGCCTGACAGTTACCTGCTAGCCTTGAAAGTTTGCCTGCTAAGCATCCTCATTTTGTCTGCGTAGCTCTCCAACTGTATATATTGTATCCTGATTATTTGTATGTATATTTGAGGAAATGTATTTTCTTTCCTCTTGCTTTGTGTTAGAAATAGGCCAAACTTGTCACATAAAACATGAGCGGTACATTAAATATCACTCACTGGGGTTCAGGCGTCGTTATGTTGCGATGACGATGCGTTTCTAATCTGCTGTGCAGTTCTACCCAGTATCCTTTCCTGCTAAACGTGTGCACTTGTGTTTGTATATATGTGTGTGTTTCACTTCAGTTGACGGCAAGTGGGGCTCATGGCAGCCGTGGGGGGAGTGCTCCGCTTCTTGCGGTGGCGGCGAGAGGACTCGCATCCGTCTCTGTAATAATCCGTCTGCCAGCAACGGGGGTCGGGCTTGCCCAGGAGACGCCTCTCAGCTGTCCCGCTGTAACGCTCAGGCCTGTCCAGGTTGGAATCTTGTCCCATGCCGCGTTCAGTTTTTGTGCCACTCGCTGTATTCTCAAATGTGTATTCTCTCTTTCACCAGGAGGGCCGCAGTCGGCCCGAGGAAGCATCATAGGGAAGATCAACGACATTGAGTTTGGCATTGCCATCCTCAACGCTAGTGTTACAGACGGCAAGGCTGGGGGCAAAGTGATCACAGCCACCATCAATAATGTACCCAGGACATTAGGTCGGTTTTCTGCGTCCAAATCGATGTCATTATCACACAATATCTACACCAACTAAACTGTAAAACCTGTTAGCCTCCAAACAAGTGAGTTTGAATCTTCTTTTGCCAATAATTTCAAGGTCCCGCGATGAGAAAGCTCATCTCAATTCTGAACCCCGTCTACTGGACGACTGCACAGGAAGTAGGCGAGGCCGTCAACGGCTACACGCTGACAGGAGGCACCTTCAGGCGAGAGACACAGGTGGAGTTTGCCACAGGTATGGAAGTCTTGGTACAGCTCAACGCACACCACTGATGGAAAGCATTTCACATCCAAATCATCAAATCAACTTCATATGCACTGTAGCGTTTTGAATTAAGTCTTTGTGAGCCGCTTTTAAATCTCTCATAACTGATATACCCTCATTAAAGCAGCTTTCAGAAGCCCTCAGCCATAAAAAAAAAAAAAAAATTTTCATTTCATTCAACAGTTGCGTGGCTAGTGTAGGGGATCATTGAATGTGATTTTTTTTTATCTGTTAAACTGGAGAAAAGTGGATTAGACAACGTCGCCACAGTCTAAAATGACACAGCTGTTACGTGTGACATTAAACTAGGTATTGGATTAAAGTTTTGGGTGGTCTATCCCTGAATACAGTGGGCTTGTGAATAAAAAAAAAAAAACTTGATCTCGACAGGTGAAATCCTGCGGATGACTCACATTGCCAGAGGCCTGGACTCTGATGGAGCGCTGCTGCTGGACATCGTGGTGAACGGACACATTCTGCAGCTGCCCTCACATGCAGACATCAGCGTCAAGGTGAATAAATAAAGGCACTGGATCGTTTGTTTCTCCTCTGGTCAGGTGCATTCTTGTGGACTTAAAGGTCCAGCATGTAAAATTTTTAAGGAAGCTCGGTATTTAAGGTAGCCCATCTGACAGCGCGTACTGTCATACGAGCTTCCTTAAAAAAATAATGGCTCAAGATGGCAACTAACTGGGAGCAAGACCTTAGCCTTAGACCTTATTATTCTGTGAGTATACACAGTACTTACATTTTACTAATTTTTGTGTATTGTGTTCAGCTTTTACTGATTGTAAATAACAAATCAAGCCAAATATTACACACTAGACCTTTAATCAAGCCCTCATTTGACTGAGTGATTTCAGTTAATATGTTGTTCTGTCAAATACAAACCACCCAGCGCTGTTGTTGTTCTCAGGACTACACGGAGGACTACATCCAGACTGGACCGGGCCAGCTGTACGCTCTGTCCACCCGCATGTTCAGCATCGACAGGGAGAGCGTGCCTTACTCCTGGAACCACACCATCTCCTACGACCCGTCCAGGGGCAAGATGCCCTTCCTGGTGGAGATGCTGCACGCCACTGCCATCAGCACTCTCTACCACCCTCTGGAGGAGGTGTTGGAGTACAGCATCCAAGCCAGTATCTCAAAGGGTGAGCGGACTGTAATGGGCAAGACGGACAAGAAACCTGTTTGGGAATATTTTATAAATATAGTAGGGGTGGGGTTTTCGTTGTTGTTGTTTTTTTTAATGTTTTGCCACATTTCTAATTGAAATATGATACAATATTGCAGGAGAACGCAGTAATCAGTGTCCACAGGGATTCACGTTGGTGTCAGCCGGGCCCTACTGTGCAGGTAAAGCTCACTGTTTATACTTTTTTGTAAACATGTGTATATGTACTGTACATATACTGTATATATATATGTATATACATATATATTCATATATGTATATAGACATATATTATGCTTAAATCTGCTCTTATCGATTGCGTGACCATTGAACCACAGATGAGAACGAGTGCGAGGTGGGGAACCCCTGTTCTCACACCTGCCACAACGTCATGGGCACCTACTACTGCTCGTGTCCCAGAGGCCTCACCATCTCAGCTGACGGCAGGACGTGTCAAGGTTAGACGCCCGGGTAGCAAACCGCCCTCCACTGCCCCAGAGGCAGCCGCTGTTAAAGTCAAATGTCCTCTGCTGCTGCTAGACATCGACGAGTGTTCGCTGGACGGGAGCGCGTGCCACGACGGCCAGGACTGCATGAACACCATTGGCTCTTACCGGTGCGTGATGCGCTGTGGGCGGGGCTTCCGCAGGACGGCCGACGGCCTCAGCTGCGCAGGTGCGTCGTCAGGCTTCGTTTGTCCGTCGCCGTTGTGGAAGCAGCTTGTTTGAAAAACTCTTGGCGCGGCTCTGATGTGTCACCCAGACGTGAACGAGTGCCAGGAGTCCAATCTGTGCAATCAACTCTGCGTCAACACAATCGGCAGCTACCGATGTGCCTGTGAGCCGGGCTTTCAACTGAGGAGCCGCCGCTGTATTGGTGAGACGCTGGGGTTGAAGATTTCATTTTTTTTTAAATTTCTGTCAATATCTAAAACAAACGAAAAAACACAATCACACTTGCGACTGTCGACTGGCTTCACTGCAGATATAAACGAGTGCAGACAGAGAGTTTGCCGCTCGGATCAGCAGTGCAAAAACACGCGGGGAGGCTACACCTGCATTGACCTCTGCCCCAACGGAATGACCAAAGGCGGCAATGGAACATGTGTTGGTGAGTGTGCACGGTGTGTCTTGTCACGTGAGGATGGATGCACTAAAGTAGTTTGTACGTTCAACACGTAAAAAGTAGTCTGGAATGCATGAACTGAAGTATGTATTTGGGTCTGTTTCTGTGTCTTTCTCCATGTGTGCGTGCGGCCTGCTGCAGACATCAACGAGTGCAGGGACGGAACCCACCAGTGTCGCTACAATCAGATCTGCGAGAACACCAGAGGGAGCTACCACTGCACCTGTCCGCGTGGCTACAGGTCTCAAGGAGTGGGACGTCCTTGCGTCGGTACGTTCCCTCTTTTGTGGCCCTCATCACGTTGCCGCATCACAATGGATTGAACACATTTAGTCATTTAGGCACAAAGGACTTCATGTTCCACTTTCAGATGAATTCCGTTGAGCCGCTTTTCACCGCATGTGAAGCTGTTAAAAGGCATTTTTTTGTGCTGCTCCTCTCTCACGCCTCTCACCAGCTCGTCTGCTTGTTCTGCCCAGCTGCCTTCACTCTTTGTGTCCTTTAACTCACTCCTGCGTTTAAAGTCTGTCTCCGTTTGCTGGGATACACTGCTTGCTTACGTCATTAAGACGCGGTCAAACTAACTTGTGACGTGCGGTGAGACGACCCTTGCAAAGAAGTCGTGCGTGGCCATCGAATGGTCCGACGCCCTAAGATGAACTTTGAAATGCAGCGCTGTCCAATAAAGGAGTAGGAGAAAAGGCAAGAAAGGAAGTTCAAAGGAAGGGAACAAACAAACAAACAAACAAACACAAGACCAGCACCTCAACCTCATAACTCCCTCTCCTCTCTCCCTGTGTTTTCCTCTGACTCTCTTCCACTTCTGACTTTTTAAAAACGGTTCCCTCCATGTTTGGATCTGGCTATTTCCTGGAGTCGCTCTGCTCTGGCCTACACTCTTCCTCTCCTTAACCCTGAATGCTGATGGTTTGTCTGCGTGAGGTAAACAGAATCTCAGACGTGAATTGGATTTTTTGGCATCTGATATCAAATGTGATTTGATATCTTGACATCCGTCACTGGTCGACGCAATAAATGTTTTGATGCCTCGATACATTTCTGTCGCGGAGACGCGGAAATGTATTGCTGGACACTGGGGTAACTGACGTGTATCCTTCCCTCCCCCTCTCCTCCCTTCATTCTCATCTCCCTCCTCCCTCTTCACGGCCTGCACCACTTTATCTGTGTTTTTTTTTTCCTTCCTCTCCATCATCTGGCACCCTTTTCTTCTCTCCTTCCTGCCTCTCGTCCTCTCGTCTCTTCCCTGGTGCTGGTCTGTCTTTACGCTGAGGGCAGACATTAATGAGTGCGAGTGGCTGCCGCAGCCCTGCGCCCACCGGTGCCTCAACACGCCCGGTAGCTACAAGTGCACCTGCCCGCCGGGGCGCCACCTGCTGGGCGACGGCAAGTCCTGCGCCGGTCTGGAGCGTCTGCCCAGCTACGAGAGTTACTCGTACGGCTACCGGGCGTCCCAGACGTCCCCCGAAAGCAGCTCCTACCAGCGACTGTACCACAACCTGGCTTCTCAGAGCTTCCACTCCTACGCCGCCTCCACAAGGGGGCGCCAGAGGGGCCGGAGTCGCAGGCAGGCTGCCTCACAGGGCGCCCTCGTCTGTCCCCAGGGGTTTGAGATGAGGGGAGGCTCCTGCTTTGGTAACTATGGAGCAAAGACAGTTTGAGATGAGGGCGAGTTTGGTTAAAGGTCCAGTGTGTAACTTTTTTTTTTAATGATTTTATTGGTAAAAGCTTAATATACAGCAAATAAATACATAAATAAAAGTGTATGATCACAGTACAGTAAAAGTAATTTTGTTTTCCTAACCTTAGAACGGTTCTCATATATACGCATATAAGAAAATACATATATCAAGGGTCTTGCTCACAGTTAGCTGCCATCTTGCATTACCATATTTCTAAGGAAGCCGGTGTGAACAATCCAGCTGCCTGACAACGCGTTTCGTAATTATGGTGACTGCTCGCATCTTCAAATAAACCATCAAAGAAGACGGTGGACGAGATATCCAGGTTTGTGCTTGCAGGCCACCGTAGGTCACTGGCAAGCTCAGGAGAGGGAAGTACGGATACCTTACGGGGACTTAAAGTGATAGAAAGCTGCAATATAAAATGTAGCCACTTGATGCCGCTGCTTTTCGTAAGAATCTCCAAATATTACACACTTAACCTTTAATCAAGGAAATTGTGTCTCACAGCCAGAGCTATTGGAAAAAATGCTGTGTATGTGTTCTCTAATGTCTTCTGCGCGATTCTCCTGCCGGGCCTCTCCTGCGTGCGACGCCACCAGACATCAATGAGTGCGAGGTGAGGGACGCCTGTCAGCACGAGTGCATCAACACACCAGGGAGCCACAGGTGCCTCTGTCCGGCCGGGTACCGCCTCATGACCAACGGCAAGACTTGTCAAGGTGCGGCAAACCCCCGAGCACGTCCTCCCGTGGATCTCCCTCATTGCAACCGGAGCTGCCATCAACCCCCGCACTCTGTTTCTTTTTCTGTATTTGCAGATATCGACGAGTGTCTGGAGGAGAACATCCAGTGTGGAGCAAACAGGATGTGCTTCAACATGAGAGGAAGTTACCAGTGCATTGACACGCCGTGCCCACCAAACTACCAGAGGGACGCGCTCACAGGGTAAAGACTTCACAGACGCGCAGTCACCGTCTGTTCTATTTTTAAGTATGGAAATACTTGCGTAGTTCAATGGTGGAGGTTTTTTCGTTTCATTTTTTATTGTATTTTAATCTCAGTGGTCTAGTGTGGTAGGGTATTAAGACGCTTTTTCTGAAGGTTTTGCCTGAAGAACTGTCCACCCAACGACCTGGAGTGCGCCCTGAGCCCCTACGCCCTGGAGTACAAGCTGCTGTCGCTGCCGTTCGGCATCGCCGCCAACCAGGACCTCATCAGGCTGGTGGCCTACACGCAGGACGCCGTGATGCACCCCCGGACCACCTTCCTGGTGGTGGACGAGGACGCGACGCTGCCCTTCGCCCTGCGGGACGAGAACATGAAGGGGGTGCTGTTCACCACGCAGCCGCTGCGGGAGCAGCGCACGTACCGCATGAAGGTGCGAGCGCTCTCCTACAGCGGGAGCGGAGGCATCGAGTACCAGACCACCTTCATCGTCTACATCGCCGTCTCCGCCTACCCCTACTGAGAGCACTTGAATTGAGGCGACGAGGAGGGGGTGGGGAGCGGCGGTGTCTGCCTGCAGCGTCACTGAGATGGACGAGCGAGTGAGTGTGGATTGGATGAAAGAAAAAAGTGGCCATATCAGTAAATGAACTGAGAAGAAGAAGAAGACGAACTTCGTGTTTAGGGCAAAAGAGGCCACAATGGAAGCACCCTGACCTCTCGAGGAGGTCGATTTAAGGTCAAACACACTAACGGCCGCTGAGGTTGAGGTCAGTGAAATGTTTTGCTTTTCTCACCTCATTGTCGTTTCCTTCAGCCCACTCTGATTTATTTATAAAGTCAACAGGAATCTACTCCTCCGAGGCTCAAAGCAATGCGACCGCCTTCGCTCCGAAATCTCAGCCAGTCTATTCCAAATGTTGTTAACTTATTGGGAAGTGCTTGAACAAGAAAAGGTCAGCAGTTCCCACCAGTGGTTGTGTTGCATATTGTTATTAGCCCTGACAGTCACACATGCCGCATCCACAGGATCAGGCGCGAGTGCATTATTCAGAGGCCACGCCCACGGCACCATCGGCGCGCCGTCGTTCACGTCGAGATGTATTTTATTTTCATGACTTGTACATATGTTTGTTTTTTTCAGTGTATTACTGTACCTGTAGTATCAGTGTTTTCTGTTTTTATAAAAAAAAAAAATGTAATAAATAATATTGAAATACAGTAAAATGATAAATGAAATCAAGGGTATTTTTATTCACAGCAATAAACTGTGCAGGGAGAGTAAAAAGTATCAAAGTCATGTTCGGCATTCATACTTTTATTCTTGTCAAAAACGGAGCAAAAACACAAAAACATAAAAAAAAGAAGATTGAGTAAGGCAGTTAGTACATCAGTTCGCTCCCTCGTCTTCTGGCCGTCGACCAGAAGAGCGTCTGACTGGATGTCATCACACAAACGAGAAAAATCAGACCATGATCTTCAAAGTGTTTCAGTCAATACTGCATCAGAAAAGGGAATCCAATGTCAGGGTGCATCATAACTGATGACAACAGTCAAGATATGAATGTCTAAATATTAACTAGTGAGCGTTATAACTGTCAAAGCTGGATTCCACTCCATTCGATTGAAAACGAGCAGAAAAAACCTAATGCGGTGCTGGAGTTCCCTTATAATTACATCTACACTGTCAGCAAGTATATCTATTTTTTAAAACTGCATTTTTTAAACCCCATACACACATTGCATTTGTGTTAATTTATTGTCTTCATAGCTATAACTCCACCACAATGTGGTTAAATACACAATTTTCATAAAAACAAAATATACATTTGGCAACAGATGAGATCTACCTCGTTAGGCTTTACGAGGTAAATGTAAACTTTTACGTTTCCGTCCTCATTTTATTGTACTAAATGACCGGAAATTAAAAGTTTTTGTGATAGTGACAGTATGGCCATACTGCCAGACGATGACACGTTAGGGTTCGCGCAAATTGAATTCACTGATTCGATACAAACTTCACAATTGTTCCCCTCCAGGAGACACATCCACATGTACAAAAGTAAGAAATGCTTGAGAAACTATTATGTGAAACTCTCAAATGTGCGCTCATGCAATCAAAATGTAATTTAAATATCAAATGCAATTTTCTCTACACTTCCAATTTCAGTCACTCGGGATATTACCAACACTTTTGCAAGCAGGGTTTTCAGTTTTGATCAACGGGGATTTGATCAAAAATAATCACCACTAAAATAAGAACCACTAAGAGGAAGTCATTTCATCCTGGTCACGTTTGTTAAATACCAAAATTTTAAGAAAAAAAAAAAAAAAAAAGGAAAAGAGGAATCCTGTGTCATTTTCCTGAAAGTACACACACAACAGTGCTCCTATAAGCAGTACCAGCAGTGCTGCGTGATGCGCAGCGGCAGAGAGCGTGAAGTCAGACGTGGCGTCGCATGTGAGGAAAGAGTTAAAAGGGATTATTAAGAGTGGAGATGCATCGTGGGTAATAATCCTTAACTAGGGCAGCGGGCAGTGTGATAGCAGAAATGGCGCCAACCCCCACCCCACACGGTGATGCCAGTGAGCAAATCCAACGCCCTCCATCTGTGACTGTGCTTTTCAGGAGGCTCCCGCAGCTTTTTATCGAGAGGATTCGCTCTCAGACTGTCTGGCTTGGTTTTCCTTTTTGTGTTTGAATTCCGCCAGGAAGCCTCAACGCCGCCGGGGAACGAGAAAAGAAACCAACAGTGGGAGCATTTTTCCTGAGAAGAGACAAAGCTGAGACACTACCGTGTGGGACGCGGTGCTGCGCGTGGTGTTTGTCTATGCGAGTGTGTCATCTGTACTGTGTATCGCGGAGGTTCCTTCCTTACTTTGTTCTATCTTTAATAGATTTTTGGAGACGTAAATCAATTGCACTGCGTGGAGATGAGTGCAAGCTGTACAGGAATGCCATTTGGGGAATTGGTGGATGGGTACTGTGGACAAATGGAGGCATGAGGGGGGGGAGGTCTGACGTTCTCTGTAGCACCCTGTGAAGAATTCTTTAGGCTGTGATCGTGCATAGGAAGAAAAAGGAAGACCCCATTTGAACCGAATGTGAAGCCTGATTTCTTTGAGCTCTCTTGGTCTGACCTGGGACGCAGCAGGATCTTTACATTGGGTTGCAAATCAGTCACTCCTTTCAAGTCCCTATGACGTCCATGTGGGGTGACTGTGAACAGCACAGTGCCGATGCAGTCCTCCCGTGTGTTGAAAGCTGGGGAGAACTGATCCTGGCCTCGGGCCCTACACCGTCTTTCTGGCCGTCAGCACCCGGACGATGCTGCCCACTCCTCCAGCGGCCAGAGCCTGGACACACACACACACACGCAGGCTGTTAGAGTCAGAGCCAACAATGTTTTTATCCCATTTGCTGTGTCAACTAAAACATTATTTCTGATTATCTGTC
This sequence comes from Thamnaconus septentrionalis, assembly GCA_009823395.1. Classification (NCBI taxonomy): domain Eukaryota; kingdom Metazoa; phylum Chordata; class Actinopteri; order Tetraodontiformes; family Monacanthidae; genus Thamnaconus; species Thamnaconus septentrionalis. The sequence goes on along the minus strand of CM020508.1, from coordinate 16,210,121 downwards.
AATAAAATAAGATTGGTCACCACAGAGCATCTCGGTTTACAATCCTGAAAAGATGCTGCTGTGACGCCAAGTCGGGAGATGTTGGTTTTGTTTTTTCTTCCGTGTTCAGAAATGTGGCTGCAATTATTAAAGTGAAAGGTCTCATATTACACAGAATACTTTCCATCTTTGGCCTTTCAATGAAATACCAAGAAATTATTAAAACCATTATTATTTATTCATTTACTTGCTCCACTTTCCAGAAATGCACAGTTCTGTAATTCAGCCCTCTGTGATGTCACTAAGGGTTATTGCTAGCCCATTTTAAAATCACCACACCACAGAAAAATAGATGTTTTTGCAAGACACTGCTGAACTGAAAGTCTGTAGAATCTTTTGGATAATTAATCACTAGACGTCGCTGACCTGGAGTCCCAGATCCCAAATAAAACCATCTATATATCAGAATAGCACTGGACTTTTTTTTAAAAAGTCCATCTTTTGGAAGACGAGTAAACCATTTTTACCTTTTCGTGCCACTGCAGCAGGACGGCGCTGCTGTTTTCTGAGGGCCTCTCAAAGCCCTTGTAGATGTACTTCATCAGCAGGTCCACACCGCTCCTGTCCAGGGACTGAACCGCCTTCTCGATGTCGCTGCTCTTGAAGGCACTGAGCACCTTCAGGACCAGCACCTCAGCACGTTCCTGCCACAAAGAGAGCACGTCGCTAAGTCCCCGGCTCGCGCCTCAGATCATTGGGCGAAGGTCCGACCAGGAGGCCTGAACCCACCTTCACATTCTGGTTCTTGGTGTTGATGGGCGGGTTCTTCAGAACAGCATGTAGAGCCTCAATTAGATTTCCTGTGCAGGGAGGGTTAAGGAGGGTTCGATGGAGGGCGGAGAAAGACTGACCAGACGTCGGCCATTGAAATTCACTGTTACGGACAATCAGCTTCTAAAATAGAATCTAACAAAGTCTTAATAATAAACATAAAAGCCATTTGCTGTAGTTTGTGTCTGTGTGACAAGAGTCTTTGGAAATTAAAATAACTTCTGCAAATACTAAATAATAATTGAGATTGTGCAAAATGCTCTTAAAGGTGTCAATGAACTTTCTCTCTCTCTCTGTCGTAACGTATCATTCTTTTAATCAATAGCAGAAAATGTACATGTTGGTGCCAGCCTATTTCCATTAAAAAAAAACAACAACAACAACAACAACCCCAACGTTCAGCATGATGGCTAGTTGACAGTACTTTATCCCCACAATAAGCCATAATTGGGACGGCTGTTTCCCATCTTTCTTTGATTAAATTGCTCAGCTTCTGAGATTCACTTAAGACCGTGCGCTTGTCAAAGAGTCAAGTGACCCTGCAGATCAGTGGCTCATTGCAGGGTGTGGTGGGCAGGAACCGTCGTTTCATGAGGAAGTATTTCGCTCTCGATGAGGCCTTAAAAGGAAGGCAAATCGAACGCAGGGGGAAGCAGCCTGTCCAGGATGACCACCTCCAGTCTCACTTCTGTTCACGTCCCCCGCTGAGTGTGAGGTAAGGGAACGTTTCCAGGAAGAGCCCAACAAACAGCCCTAAAGAGCTGGGTTGACAAGTGAGAACCATTCGATAAAGTTGTCATCAAATTGAGTGCAAGTGTTGACAAACTGAGTGTCCATACACCGCTTTAGCGCTAGCCTGCAGTAAAAACACGTAAACCGACAACAGTGTCGTGGACTGTTTTCCCCTGCAGCTTGACTGTCAGGCGGGTCTGGTCAGTTAAGTGGCCTAGTTCCGCACGCTCCATTCATGCCGACGGATAAGGACGAAGAAGAAGAAGACGCACGGAAGCAATATTAGCAGGTATCACGTGACATTAAAGGCTGTGGTCACCCGACGGCAGAACGTGCGGGGTACAACGCGCCCGGCTAATTACGTCAAGGATATTGTCTGATGAAGGAGTCCACCTCTGCCTCGTCGGGACCCAGCTGGTTCTCTCCCCCGTCCTCCTCGTCCACAAATCTGTTCTCGTCATACTCGTCCACGTCCACTCCCCTGAAGCGGGCTGAGATGGTGTTCTTCGACATATCGGGGCTCCGCAAATCTGAAACGATAAGAGCAGTGGTTGTGGGCAGCTGTCGGTCGGCCCGGTTTTAGCTGCGCCTCTTCTCCGCTATACGGCTGTCACAGACACTCGGATCCTTCTGACTTATTCCTGTTTTTTTTTTAATGTGTGCTTTTCCTTGTCCCGTTTATGGCATCGCCATCTAGTGGACAAAGCGTCGTATTTCAAGGAGATGACTGCGTTTTCTATATTTATACACGAGATGGCAGTAAATCACAGGGAATATAATCTGGTTTTTATAATTCCTTTTGAGTCGTAACCTTGCCGGACACCGGAAATAGTTTTTCTTTTAGAAAAGCTGATGTAAAAGCCCTTGTTTTCTAATGTTGTTCAGGCATACTTTAAATATACTGAAATTATAAGGCATCTCTAATTATGTACAATCAGAACATGTTAAAATCAATTAACCCCACATTAAACTGATAATTTCATACTTCTCACTGTACAGCTGCAGCTGCTGCTACTACTACTAATAATAATAATGATGAATATGCTGATGATGATGATGATAATACACACTGTTAGATACTTAACCTGACATAACGTCTGTTTCCATATTGTTTTATGGTGAAAAAACTGATCCTTACAAAACTAATGTATGACATACTGTACATGTTATTATTGTTATTACATAAGACAACACAAAAACATATGGCTTCAAATATAGCGTGTTTTCTAATTTTTAAAGAAGTCAAAGTTCACAAGATTTTTTTTATTGAACATGTAAAAAATTCCATACAAAGCTCCAGCATCAGGACAAAAAAATGTAATGCTGTGTAATGCTCAGCTCTAAATCATCACCAGGCCTCTGCGGTCCATTTGACTAAAATAATTACCAAAGTGCAGGATTATGTCTCCATTTACATGATATCTATTTTTTTTTTTTTTTTTTTTTTCAAATTGAGCCCCAGAAAGAAGAAATTCCCAACCGTGCACGGTGTCACCCACAGCGGGCAGTGATGTAAAAGTGGGATACCCAGCACTGTAATTCACGCTTGTGGTTGCGCCAACGCTTTCTCTAAAAGAAGCCAGATGTGGTGATTAAATGTGAGTTTTATCTCACTCCAAACAGTTGCACTACATAACCAGGACTGATAACTATGTGTGCATGAGTCACTGTCTACTGACCACTTTCCTCCTGGGGTTTTTATGTAAGACCTCAGTGAGCTGTAGATCCCTCAGACCACCCTGCCACGCTGCTCCATGACGTTGGGGTTCTCCTGCGTCACATCAAGTTCACTTTTTTTTCCCTGACGTTGCATGGAGGGAAATAAGACCCTTTCCATACTGCTAATCCAGACATTTGCTATATTCTTACTGGAACTGCAGAGACACAGCAGAATGAACAAAACCCATGTTGGCTTATCATGTGCCAAGAAAAGCATTGAAGCCTCCCACTCTCTTTACTTTAAAGCTCTTGAGAGCTGATTTTGAAATCATTTTTTTTTTTTTTTTTTTAGGGATGTTTCCATGGGTGCTGTGAAAACATTTTTCTTTTCTTTTTTTTTGGGAGGGCCCCCCCCCCAAAAAAAAACAAAAAAAGCCAAAACTGACTCTTATAACACAGTCTTTCTGGGAATTTCGACACGTGCTTCCCTATGTTTTCCCTGAAAGTGGAATTTTTAATTTCCTTATCTGCCCTGTCTAGACTGCTGCACGGTTTCCCTCGGGAGGGAAAGGATATCAATTATATCCTTTCCCTAAAGCGGGATGTAACATTTCCCGGTGATGCATCACCAGGAAATGTTACATCCCATTCCTTTACTCACCCATGCACGTTATGTCAGACACGTGTAATGTATGGCTACGGTTTGTTTCTGAAAGGTGAAAAGCGTTGCCCACCAACACCGATTGTGTGACTGTGAAACAGGGAAGTCTCAGCTTAACCCCACATACACAAATGCGCGCACACTCACCGGGCTTTGCGTGCGTTGGTAATGACTGTCCCTATTGCAGGCTTTGTGGAGCTCCCCAACCCGTCTGTGCTATGCGAGTGACTCAGCTGTTCAAAGGCCGGAATACATGCGCATACATGACCCTCACGTGAATGTAAAAATGAAGGTGGGCCCTGGAAAAGTTTCAATGTGTCTGTGCCCCCTTTTGTCCACCGCGCCGGGGCAGAGGAGAACTCCAGGATGGGATGGTGTGACGTGCCGAGGGTTTCCATGGCTGGGGGAAGGACAAATAACACAGCAATATGCTTAAAGTACATAATTAGTATTTCCACAAGAGGGGAAACATTGCTCTGGGGCGATCCTCTAAATGGAGAAATGTAATGAAATAGTATGTGCAGGTATTCGGGCGCTTTGTGGTCTCTTCCATCCTGGAGGTGAAAGTCATCCTGGAACTTTTTACAGTTTTGCTATTTTCAGCACGTAGATTATCATAATGATATAAGGCCTTCGGCGGGAGATGAAAAGAACACATCAGTCATGCAAATTGTGTTGTATGCATGCCTCTGTGTATGCCTCTGTGTAAAAGGTGTGTGTGTGTGTGTGTGTGTGTGTGTGTGTGTGTGTGTGTGTGTGTGTGTGTGTGTGTGTGTGTGTGTGTGTGTTCTGGTGAATGTGGCATTGCCAGAATACATTTTCAAACTTATTTAAGTGGCCAGTTCTGACTCTTTCCTCGCACCTCTTTCATTTAATTTCAGGGCTGGAGATTAGAAGGAAGGTCTGAAGTGAGGTGAAGGAGGAATATTGTGGTTAAGTTTGGCATCACAGCAAGGGTTTCAGTTGGGGCTGTCCCAAAGAATGGAACATCACTGGCAGTCGATCACAAACGTGTGTGTGCGTACACGTGGAAAGGTTCTTTAACTCTATATTTTGTTTTAACAAAGCTCTTAAACCTTAAAACGCCACATCTTCAAATGTTTGTTGAATTATGGTGAAATAGAAAAAGTCATGTGCAAGTGTTTTTTTTAATCACCCATGACGCACAATGTCTCATCCTTGAGAGGTTAACAAAATTAACTAAAGTAAAAAAAGCTCTAAGTCTACTTTATCAAGCACTTTCATCACACTTTTTGCACAGAATTTTTACCATCCACCCAAAGAATACGCATAAAGAATACAAAGAAGACGTTCAAAAATCTTGGATGGGATATCTACACAAACTCCCCCTGTTTGGCTGCATTGTTGAAATAGCTGAGAGAAACAAGGAAACAGATGGTGCTGGCTCAGCAACCCGGCACCTTTCCCTCTGCTGTTATGTTTTCTCAGGAGGCTCGCAGGTATTATTTGAGAAAATAATGTTCTCTTGGACTATAGTTCTCTTTTGTTGTTGTTTTATTGTGTCCAGAAACATTATGTGCCATGCTGCCAGTTTTTGCCACACGTAATTTAGCATCTTCACCAATTGTTATCAAAGAACCCCATATCTCCCCAAAAAAATTACACTGAACAGATGTATGAAATGGATTGAGACTAGCTCATATAGTCTATTCAATAGTCAACAAAGAAAAATAAGAGAGTAACAGGAGAGGATTTGCAGAATGAGTAGTAAAACAACTAACTTAGCTTTTTCTCCCTTGGCAGGTAAATCACCCCCCGACTCCCAACTCCTTTGTAATCATAAAATACACTTGGTTTATTTCATTTGTATAATATTTTATTTTAAGTACAGTTGAATGAGAGACAGAGCATTTTAATCTGTGCTTAACTAACCAGTCAAAAGTTGCAGCAAGCAAACAGAAACTTTAGGAAATAGTTAAAGTTCACTGAAGTGAATCTGAGCAAATTAATGTGTTACATGTAACATTCTTTTTGGAAAAAAACAGAATAACACATAGTTGGTCCATTTGTAATGTTTCAACTTTTCCAGCAGCTCAGGATCTGCTCAGGGTTTTGTGATTTCACAATGACATCACTGCTGGCATGAGAAACATGTGAGATGAAGTGGCACATCAGAAAACAGGATTAACATGAACATTGTTTGCAATATGCTTTCATTCCATTAGATGCTACTAAATTTTACCCACTGGGCCTTAATGAAAATATGCAATTCTGCAGAAAGTATGCAAGGGACGCAAGCAAAGAAGCAATGTAAAAGAGTGTCGGCACCGAGTGCGTCAAGCATTTTCTTTTTCTTCTTTGTCTTATCAGTTCCTTCCAAACCAGCAGGGCTGAAACATGAGCCGACGGGTCAGAGAAGCTAGTGTAAAAGTGTAAAATTCCACTGCTCCGTGTGCAGCCTGTTGAGGCCCCTGCAGGTGTTGGTGTAGTGTGTCAGATTCAGTGCCTTCACCGCTGCAGGTGTAGTGTGTAAAATTCCACCCGGTTCTGCTGAGAACCACCGTCTGCTGTCTGGCCTCAGGTCCCGTAACTGCTCCTACTCCTCCCCAGCCGGCCCTCAAGCTATTCTTAACTCGTGCAGGGACCATCCGACGTCTCCTGGCTGCTTCTACGGTGGGGCTGGGCGGGAACTACCAAATTGTACCTGTGTCTTCAAGAGGCAGCCCGAGTCAACGTGGTCAGGGAAATAAACACACCTATACCCTGAGACGCGGTGAGAAGAGCCGGTGGCGTCTCCATGGTATCCAGTTTTGTTTTTCCAAAATGGTGGCTTTAATAAGAGACACGCCCTGCAGCAAAGCAGGGAGTGCTCCTTCCCTGTAGGTGGATAAGAATCATTGAGATGTTTGAGGTATCCAGAGAGGGTGCACTTTGCGTGTGTAGGACTTGTCATCAAACAAAACAAATGGTTGCAACCTCCTCTTCCGTGTTTTTTTTTAAACGGAATTGCATGTTTAGACGGGCTATCCGGTGGAAATATCCCAAAAGTGCGGGGATTCGCCTGCTCCGTTGTCACGCCTCTCCCAGCGCTGAAAAAGCGTGTAGCCCAGGTGAGGCCCAGCGCAGCTTAAAGCCAGATGAAGGTGTGACGTGGCCAAACTGAAGGGCAAAAAAAAGTATACCTCCAAATATTCTGGAGATCCACATGGCATTTTGCGAAGCTGTTCCACTGAAGCCTCAGATGAAATACCTGTAAATCCCTGTAATTTGGGGCCGTCGAGGCAAACGCAACCTTTTTTTAAAGCATCAAGAGCTGAACCCACGGTGTCCGCGAGAGGCGGGAATTTTTTACGGCTGCTGTAGAAAATTCACACAATGCCTTAAAAGTTGAAGGTAGATCATCACACGGATATGAAATGGAATCATCTTTCAGACATGAATAGCTGCTGTCCACCCTCTGTTGTCCATTAGCAGCCTCAGATAAAAAGCACATACATGGTAAATGTCACTGAGCTGGATACAGTTTCTCTACTAAGTTTATAAACGGTAAACATGACTGTTAGAGGAGAAATAAAGGCATTAATAAAATCACTGTCAACCTAAAATTATGTTAAAAAAAATAAAATAAAGAAAAAAGAAGTTAAGTCTCTCGTTGGGCTACTTGTTATGACTTGGAGGATTTCACCCACGGATCTCTTTTTATGAACTTTTTCTTGGGGATCTCGCTGAGGGAGAAGAGGCCGTGGCCACTGGAGGGGTTCTCCTTCTGGCGCACGATGCAGTCCTTGATGGCTTCCTTGATCACCTGCAGGGACAAACACAGGGAATACGTTTGTTAATTCTTCGCTGGGTTGAACCAATATTGCATCGTTATATGGAAAACTATCGTTACTTTATGTCAATTAAGCCATATTTTAAAGCCATCGTATCAGTGAGCTAGATGTACTAGATAGACAGATGTACTTTATTGATCCCAAATTGGGAAACTACCTTGTCAAAAGAGAGAAGTCCTGATACCTTTGATACAATGGAAATACTCTGGTGAATAATAAGATTGATTGATGACTTTGTTCCACCTAACTTACCATAAAGTGTCACATTTAGCATTGCGGTGTGATCATAACCTGGCTGCCCCTTTAAACCTGAACAGCTGCCTTTATCTTTGACACCTTTTCCTATCAAGTTTGCACAATTAAGCACAAGGAAGTGGGCACCCATTTATTTTTTCCCCCCTTCACTCTGGGTAATGATTGGAATATCTGGCCTGGCATAAGCAATGCATCACATTTTGAGTCTTACTCAGCAAGTGACTCAGGCACAGTCAGTGAAAGTCAATGTGACCCCTGCCAGTGGCACACCTACTGTAAGCTAGAGACTTGTACTATCCAGTCTTAGCCAGGCTTTGGTCATGCAAAATGTTTGATGTTGCTCAACAAAAGTGATGTCGGTGTTGTGACAACGTCCCCCTTTGGGTAGTCCAAAAGAGGATATGCTGTCGATGATTAAGCCATGGGAATGAATTAAAATCAGTCAGCATGTGAAAACAGCTGAAATTACTCTTTAATCCCTGTGTGAAGCTGCGCACTACACGGCAGATCCTTGATTGTTTCCTTCCCTGTGATCCTTTTCAGGCATCTGATCCAGCTGTTAATCCCGGCGGGAGGAAGAACCCACCTCCAGGTTGTTGAGGGTGTTGAACTCCATCAAGTCATGGAGTCTGGTGAAGGCCTCATTGGAGTACTGGAAGTTGAAAGTGGAGAATGGCGTCTCGGTGTCATCGAATATGTCAAAGTCAGCCAGTTCCCTCTCCTTTTCAGTCTCCCTGGGAACACCTGCGAGCCAATGAACAGGTAAGGCGATGAGCGAATGAACAACAGAACTCTTCTCCTTTTTATTGAGGCAAAACAAAATGGTACAACAGCTCTTGGGCTGATATAACTGTCAGCATATGTCTAAAGATATGAGATCTTTAGACATATTATTGCCATGAATGGGTGGGGGTGCAGCGTCATATCTAGATTTAGGTCGAGGCCTCTCTGTGTGGAGTTTGCATGTTCTCCCTGTGTCTGTGCGGGTCCAAGGACCTGCACATTAGACTAATTGGCAAGTTGTGCATAGGTCTGACTGTGAGTGTGAACGTTTGCCTTTTTAATGTGTTGGCCTTACAAAAAAAATGACAACTCATCCATAATGAAATCAATTTACTCTGATGAATGCCTGAAAGTCCATGTTTGCTTTTACCTCCCCTCAAATTCCTTTCGGATTAGAGCGAATTAATATTACGTAACATCCACTAGCAGTCAGAGGAAGTGTGTGGGCCGGTGACCTACTGAATGTAAAGAGGCAGCGGCAGACGGGCGCTGATTTAGCCTGTGTTGGCTTGCGACTCCTGATATATGGTCTGTTTACACACCAAGCCCACCCACTGGAGCCAGAGATCCCCCCATCAGCACCTGGCTCCTTATGGAACCGTAATTTCTCTGAGCAGCTCGGGAAACACTGCGCCTCGGATGTACACGTGTGCGCGTGCACACAGACACACACTCACACTCACACACACACACACACAGAGTCACGCTCAATAAACTGCTGGTCTGTTAACAGATGCATCACTTCCTCCCCCTTTCCACAAAACCACACTGACCCTGAACTGTGACGTTTACTGGGGTCACCTAGATGAGAGGCCCAACTCTGGGCTGACCAAATTTGTTTGAATTCCAGTGTGCAATTTCAAGGAAGGCATGCCTCATCTTTTGAAGCAGAAAAAACGTCACTGCAGTTAAAAAATAAAAAAAAAAAGATTTCAAAGGGGGCATATTTTCCTGCTCACACATGCCCACATATGCACAAGCCTTACCAGGCGCCTTGAAGGTCCTGAAGTTGATGTTGACCAAGACAAAGTGGATGATAGTCGGGCAGTTCTTTTCGCCCTTCCTGGGTTTGAACACGTAGCATTCCTTGAGGCCTTCGCGGTCAAAGACTTTGGGATCGATCTTGGGGAACGGGAGCTTGTTCATTCGAGCCCACTTTTCTGCCAGCAGGAGCTCCTGGGCCATCAATGAAAAAAAGAAGAGCAAAGATGGTTCTAATGATAGGGATTCATGGTTGGAGACTTGCGTAGACGCTTTCAAGCAACACGGACCTTGAATGGAGGACTGGTGTCGCTGGGTCGGGCAGAAAAGTCGAAGGAGATGATTAGGTCGACGGTGCGCTGCGGCCGTAGGAGGAGAGGGTAGGGGAGGTTGTAGGTCAGGCCGCTGTCCACAACGTGGATCTTCTTACTCTTCACGTCGAGGGGTTCATAAATGCGATCAAACTCATCTGGATCTAGGACAGGAGAAATAAAAGACACGGGATCGGGATTATGAGCACATCCTCTCAACCAAACCCAAATTTAGTTCCGCTCGATTTAAGCCCATTAATATATATGAGTCACTGATGGAATGTTCAATGGAGGTGGGGCTGGGTGGTGAATATATTCTCGACCACACCTTTAGCAGTTCACATTTCTTTCATTGGTACTTAGATGCGTCTTTGTACTTACTCTAATATTCTCCAAACCGCAACTTAAAACGTTTAGCTAAGATCTTAACGGTATCATCAGCATACAGTGTTCTTCTTTATGAGCTCACAACATGTTTACTTGTTGCTAAGTTGCCAGAAATTAAATAAAGGAGACACCCTTGACCACCAAAGGGAAGAGAGTGAACAACAACAGAATCATCGGTTAGGTTTACTTCATTTAACTAGAATTATATTTTATAGGCACTGTTCTTCACATTTTCAAAAAGAGGATCAAACTTTCTCTTGTACCTGTGACTGCATCCACCTCCTCCTCCGGTGGAGGGTTGTGATATGTGACCTCGCTGAGTGGAGAGAACGGGATGTTTGTGTTCAGGTTCAGGCCCAACATGAAATTATGCACCTGGCATTAAAAAAATAAAAGAAAGTTGGTGAGTAAACAGTAAGCGGATTCAAAGTTTCTTTTTAACAAACTCATGAACGTACCTTCCCAGCACGGCCCTCTCTCGTGTTGAACAATGAAGAGTCACTAAAGAGAGATGTTATCATTCTCTGACCCCAGCTGGCCTGAGCTGTGCGATGGTACTCGTCTTCTGCCTCCTGGTTTTCTCTCCCGCCTAAACACAGAAGATACCGAACCATTGGGTTGGGCAAATAATTTGTATCTAAATCGTTTGAGCCTGCATAACAAAATCCAGAAAGTACAGAAAACACACAGAGAAATCAACCATATTCCCTTGCCTGAGTCACCTGTGCCCAAATTCGGACTCAGTCAATTGTTTCTGTTAAATAATTTAAACTGGAACTTTTAATTAAGTTTTTTTCCAAAGTCAGTTAGCTTACCACGAATGGGCAGTCAAGTGGAAAACTTATGCTTAAGAAAAAAACTGTTTTTGGGCCCTGCTAGGTCAGCTTGACTTTTATTAAGCAACGAAGGTTATTGCACAGGCACACATTTATCTCATCAAGTAAAAAATAGGAAAACAAGGTTAAGTGTAATGGCACTTGGCAGCATACAAATACAAATACAAATACTGACTTTGTAGAGACCAAGACTAAGCTAACATAAGGTGCCAAATAGATTCTAAGGGGGGCACTCAAATGAAACGCCACAGTGGGAAAAAAAAAGAAGAAAACGGGTAGAGGAATGTGACGCTACCACTTTTGGCCCCAGGCCCAAGTCTGTGTGTGCTACACAGGACATGCCTGGAAAATTATGATCCATGAAGCACTGTAGGCTTAAAGAGTTTCGGATTTTGATGTTTGGGTGGGTTTTAAAGGTGAAAGGAAATCTCGTAAATACCCTGAGACCCAGGGCTTCCCGCTCAACTTTCTACAGTGTTAGTGAGAAATGTCACTCATATTGTCAGTCATGGGTTTGAGTGTTTTGGCAGATTGATGTATGTCAGACACAGTTAGTTACAGTTGGTCTGTAGCTGTCAACCTTTTTCGGCCCTTGTTAAAATTGTTACAAAGTGCTTTCCAATGCTTGTATACAGCCCTAGGACTAAATAAGCTTACTTTCTTACTTCCTTTCAAACTGCATTACAAAAACCACTAAATACAACATTCACAGCAAGGATGCTGATGTTTCCCAAATAGCATCTTTCTATTTTAGTATGCAGTCTAGCTATAGTGTGGCACCCTTATTTCCACAGAGAACAGTGTTGTCCCAAAATTGTGCAATCTCATTTTGGCACAGACTGGAAATTACGACAGATTTCTCTTTTTCTTCCTCTGCAACAGTGCAACGTGAACTTATCACATGTAACCCAATTTAAATGCCTCCATGTTATTGCTGGATTTAAGTAGGAGTAGTTTGTGGATGTGCATTATCCTGCCTCTGCTGCATCACTAATATGGACTTTGTTGAAAATGTGAAGTTTAGTTTAGTACAGCAGTATTAGATTTTGACCGACCATAACCAATAGTTACTGTAACAACAATGGCAGTTATATGTTGCTGTGTCATGCTAACGCGGGCAAATAAACACATTGGAAACTATTAAAAGCCCTAAAAAGGTTCAGGGAAACAATGTCAAACTTTTACGGGTGCTAATTTGAGTCACGTTTCCGTTTCCATAAATTAAAAAAAAAAAAAAAAAAACATCTTAGAAGGCAGCACACTGAGGCCTTTGTTTGAATGCTCTCTATGTGAACAGAAAAGGTCTTGGTTTACCTTTGCGTGGCTCGTCGTCATTATCCAGGCTGTCTTCGCTGATGATGTGTTGTGGTTTAATCTGCTCTGTTAGACACAGACAGATTCAGTTATCAGGTGCCAATCCCAAAATAAGCTTGTTTTTACGTCATTTGGACCACACCTGAACATGGCACCTGCCTCATCTGTGACATTATCAAATTCACAGATTTATTTCTGTTAAAACGAGCCCTCGGAGAAATGCAATACACCTGATAAATGGATGCATTCTTAAAGTGGGCGGGGACGTTCGTAGTACATTCGCACAAGCGGTGCATTGTCGTCATGCATGTGTTTGCTTCTGAATAGCTAAAGGTCACCCCTTATATTCTGTTCAACCAAAACAAACATCCGATAAGCTGTCAGAGCAATCCCAAGAAGTGGGAAGTAGGACCTTCACATTGTTGTGGTAACATCGCAAGTTCATACAAAACACATACATACATTTATGTAAACCCCCCCCACCCTTCCACAAAGAAAGATTTAGATAACAGACAATACACAAAGACTATTATTATTATTTTACCTGATCAACAACAGCAACTTTAATGACTGCACAAAATGTACCGTGTATTCCATTTTAGGATTGATAATCTCTGTTTGTCACATATTCTTCATTCAAGGAAGGTCAAAGCAACATTCACCAGCTTTGGAAGCCAAATGGATCCAAAAATTAAACTTAGACTGAAATTGGCTCCAGGACACAGAAGATAATTTTTTTTCTTATCTTATTTTTATTTTATTTATTTAAAAAAATAATGTATTTTTTCAGTCAAAGGAACCAAACACAATGACATATTACCTAGTTCTTCCTCCATAGTGCTGCCACCAGCTGTGTCTTTGACTCCCAACACTCTGTTGAACAAAATGGAGAAGGCACTGCCCCACACACCTAATGCATTGGAAATACTCCAAGTTAGTTTATTAATTGATATCTGAACTCTTTTGTTCGATGGCACACACACACACACACACACACACACACACACACACACACACACACACACACACACACAAACAATTTACCCATCAGGAAGTGAAGTGGGTTTTCCTCATACTTCTTGATCACCGTTCCCATGAAGAACTTGCTTCCGAACAAGTCTGGAGTCATGAAAGTGCCGTACTTTGCCATTCCAATCTCATATGGGCTGAACTCTACCCAGTCTGTGGATTGAAACCTTAACGTTACAGCACGCAAGAACATTATTTTCAAACAAAATCATCAGTCGAATCCTTAACGGGCATTTAAATCCCTGATGCACATGCAATTTGCGCTCAATGTGTGTTTGTGCACCATAGTAACAAACTTTTAGAACATAACAAAGGCTTTACATTGTCATTGCACCAATTGGCTAATCACACAGCTAAAAGGAAAGAACGAAGATTTACCATAATTAAAGGTTGCAGTGCATGATCATAAATGCTCTTGCAGTAAAGTGCATAAAAAATGAGAAATAAGTTTCAAATTAAAAATAAAAAAAGATTAATGTAATTTATTGTTTTTTTTTACAACTATAGGTAATAAAACGTCTGTCATTAAAATGAAACTTGATTCAGCTATAGCAGTTACTACAGTCGTGGGAGCACGGCCTGTTCGGTGACACTGCCTAGTGATACAAGGAAAAGCACAGAGCGCAGGCTGATTTGCCTGGGGTCAAATTCATCGGAATATCTAATGTAAGTCCCCACTTATGAAAAGCAGTTCTCTAGAAGCACCATGACGTGCGACTCATACTTTATTACCAACTACAAGTCAGACGGATACCTGCAAACATGAGCTCAGACACGTCCGGCTTCACATGCAGACACGTGAAGAGAGGCAGTGGACTCTGGGCCTGGTTTATTTTCTCCTGGATGCTACTCAGCTTGATGTCCATCCGCTGGTGAGAGAGAACACGGTTTAGACAAAATGAAAAAAAGGAGAGAAAAAAACAACAAGAAAATCGAAATGGAGGAAGTAAGATGTGAATCTAACAGGAAGGGAATGTCGACGCACTTCTTGGCAATAAGGAAGTGAGGAAATAAATGCAATATGACACGGTCACATTCAGACGACTCCTACCGAGGGGATGAGCGTCTCTCCTATGAGCATGCCAAAAATGTCAGTGAAGGTAACCGGCTGCCCCGTGGCCTTCTTGGTCCAGAGGGCCTGGATGTAGTTGGTGATGTGTTTGGGCAGCAGCAACCTCAGCGGGTTACTGCTGATTCTATTCATCAGCTCCTGGTTCACGTCCTTTGGACCCTTGTTTGGAAAGTCTGGGTGTGAGTAGAGGCTGGACATGTACCTGCAGGAGCGGATGAAGAAAAGGCCGATGTAATTTGTCAACAAATCACTCATTGCGAGCAAAAAGAAATATCCCTCAGCTCATCGTGGGGGTTTACGCAGGAGGCAGGGCAACATGTGAGGAAGGCTAAATAAGACAAGGCGCTCCATAAACATGGGAGACTGAAATAAGCCAGAGCTTTTTGTTGCGTGATGACAGCTTCATACCAGCGGAGCAGAAGGCACAAAAGCTTCCCGGGGTGGGGAGAAGACGACGCCGACGGAGACCCGTACAAAACAAATTCAATGAAAAGATGAATACGGCAATAACGAGCAATAATGAGGGAGAAAATCCAACCAAACACACCATGTCGACCCCGACAGGCCGGCGATATACGTGGCACAGTCCAGGACCCCGGATTCAAACAAGGCTTTCATCACGCCCGCATAGCCCACCATGGCTCGGAAACCCCCGCCAGAGCCCGCGATGGCGATCACTGGCACCTGAAACAGACGAGAGAGAATCAGAAGAAGCAAAGGAGATGTGTGTGAGCTCTGAATTAACCGCCGCTAAGATCAGGGCTTCTCAAAGTGGGTGCCATGATGACAGGCTAGGGCTGCCGCAAAATAATTAAATAATATTAATAATAAGAGTTGGAATTTACCTATCATCATGTCATTTATAAAATTGATTTATGTTTTATTAAACGTGAAGGACAAAGTCATGTCCGCACACTCATTAAACCAACCAAGACAAATGACCTCAAATTTTCATTGGTACATGTCTCGATGAAAGTAACTAGGCCACATAAGGGATATCCACAAAAGGTCTGAATATAATAATCATAAATATAAACTGAGGAGAGTGAAAATTGCCATTGTCATTTAGGTGTGGAAAAAGTTTGAGAACCACTGCCTTTGACAATAGTATTCATAGTGCTGAATTCTTTCATTAATTTCTCTTGCATTCTTTCTGCTTGAGTAACTTCTCTCTTTTACCCCCATGCTTTGAGAGGGCACTGGTTGCATCACACCTCTGAATGCTGTTTTTCTTTTTTTTTAACCTAGTTCCCGTGGGTTTTCAGCTGTTTCATAATTTTTTATTGTGCAACCTTGCTTCCTCTGCCGCATCTCCGGGTCAGTACTGAAACATAATTTTCTCATGAGGCATTAGGTGTTGAGGAGATATTGCCCCACAGTGGATGCCAGTGGATGATTATCTTATTCCTCCAAGGCTTCCTGTGCAAGGTGGAGATGTGGGCGGGAATGCTGTGATGTTACAATAAATCCTTAGCACATCTAACCACTAACAATGGCAGCGATGCAACACCAAGGTCATTGCGGAGAAGCAGAAGTTGCTGCTGCTGTGCAGCCAGTTCACTCCTCAGAGTAGAAATCATTAAAAGTTATTTTAGAGTAAACAGAAAAGTTCTATGTAAACAACTGAAACTGAGCGAGCTTATCTCTCTTGTGGGCCTTGATATATTTGCTTGTTTCCGTTTTATTTTTTTATTTTTTATTTTTTTATCTAAATGCTACAAAAAGCTTGCAGATTGTTGGACTAACACTAACAAAAACCTGTTTATGTTTAATCATTTTTGTTCCCACTTTCAAACTTGTTGATGAATGGAGCTTTTTGTATGCAAAATTATACTTTCACACATCAGGGTGGGTAAAGTTGTCTGTTTTCCATATAAACCCCTGAACTTTGATTGTAAACACTTATGAATAACTTGTTAGAATCAGTTCAACCTTATTCCCACCGTCCAAAGACAGCTCGCGACAGTGCAACTGTTGAGTTGCTGGCTCAACTTAACGTCATAGTGACATAACAGTGACGTGCAGTCAGGGGAGGCAGTCTTGGGAGGAAAAAAATGTAACTTGAAAAAATCGCTGGATTTTCACATTTACTGCTCAAATACTGAGAAGAGATTTGCGGTGAGGCAGCAGCATGCTGTGACTCTCCATAGATTGCGCAATGATTCGTTAACTGTGCTGCCATGCTCTGCATTGAGACCGTATTTCTGTCTCTCTGTATGTCGCTATTAAAATGGCCGGTTGTGATCCCAGGGATTCTTCTTGCGACTCGGCAGCAGAATACACAAAGTTGCTCCAGCTATAATATAATCAATCGATGAATACATTTTTAAAAATCCCAAATGACTCTATCAACGTGAAAGCTGACTAGCTAGTTATGCTCGTGCTAAACGACAATGATAGCGGTTTTGGGAAAAAAACAAGCACACCCGTCTTTGCTGTCGTTTAGAAACGCAAACAACACCCCCAGCTCAGTCTCAAATCACATGGATTAATATGTTAAGTGTGTGCTGTGCAGATATTTAGCGTTGGAGCCTTGATCTATTGTCCTGTCAGAGATTTTATGTGAGCGTCGCATCACAGGAAGCGGGGAGTGACGCTAGCTCTCCTTGAAGAATGCAGACTGACAGTGAACCTTTGGGTGCAGCAGTAGCTCTTCAACCTGTCCGTCAGTGAAATCAGGAGCAGCAAATAGCAGCATGACTCAAGTGAGAGGAGCTGCTGCTGGCTAATGAGTGAGTGGGTTTCAGGTTAGCCAATGGGATGGTTAGACGACTCGTTCCCACCTCCTCAGGAGAGCTGGGAAGGAAACGCGGCTTCTCCATGTCCAGCAGCTTCTTGATGCCCAGCATCACTCTTTCTCTGCGGGTTTGTCTGAACTGCTTCTCCTTGTCACAGAGGGCCAGACTGAACCGCAAGTCCAGCTTGGTGCTAGTGACAAAACAAGTGAACAGAAGTCAATTATACAGTAGCAGTAACAGTAAGCTTGTGTTAAAACACATTTTACGTCATAGTCAGACTCAACTCTCCTTTCTTCATCTTTGTTGATGTTGTGTCTGTTTATGTGACACAACACTGCTAAGACCGATGTAAAGGTCAGGCTGTCTCACATATGCAACATTCACAGACAAAGAGCCTGACTGTTTACAGCTGGCTACTGTCTTACTCATTCCATAACCATCCACTAACCTACCAAGTTATTTATATACGTGTCAAAACCTGGAATTAGTTTTCTCAAGAATCCTATTCACAAGCAAAGGAGGACTTGCACTGTAAGAATCTGCATCTATTTTTAGCTTCTGCTCTGCAACTCTGTTTGAATTCCATTCATTCATTCGTTCATTCATTCATTCATCAATCATTATTGTCAAAGATGGAAGAAAAAAAACAGTAGTACCTACCATATCTCCAGCGATAATTCTAAGTACACTTTGGTTGCCTGTTAGAACAAATAAAGACGTGGCAAGGTATGTTACAGTAAAGCAGGCAAAAATTAGTCAGTTGTGTATATGCAATCGTTAGCTTTTTACTATTTACAAATAGTCTCATTTAACTAATCTGTATTGTCGGCCGTAATCCGTTTTCTTTGTCTGGAAGTGTTTCTCATTAAATCATTTTTGATTTGTTTGGAAATAATAGGATTAGGATGGCAGTTTCAAGGTGCCACAGTCGCTCTCAATGATGCCTGCCTGAACAAGCAATAGAATACATTGCCAAAGAGAGCAATGGGATAGTGTGTCCTACTTTGCCAATGAGGAAAGACTCTGTCTTTTTCTGGCCCAAGCTGAGGTTGCTGATCTCGAAGGATGTGGTCCCAAGTGTCTCATCCATCACATAGTTGGCATCCATTAATGTTATCTGGGTGGAATAAACAATGTTGTTCAAGTAACTGAAGCGGCACACACAAATTCTTTAATATATATAATAACCTGTCATGCTGCCAAGCAAAGCCTAAACAAAGAGCAGTGCACACTTATTGTTGAGACATTCTTTCCGGGCAACATAGAGTTGACCTCTTCACTTCATTCAGTCTGTGTGTCATAAACATTACAAGTCTGAAATATGACACATCCAATCTATGCAAGAGCCAGTCCAAGAATTGTCTGTCTTGGCACAGTTTTTCTCCCCTCTCCTCTCCTTCAGTGGTCAGCTTTAACATAAGTGACTTTGCGACGCGTCCAAACGTGTACAAACATGAAGCAATGCTTTAGGTGGCGATATACACACCAAAATTTTTGTTTGTTGCAGTTCAGAGTTGTCTCTGCACCTCCAGAACATCCACAAAGCCCTCTTGCAAGAGCTGAAGAAGCTCTAGCTGTTGTTGCTAGCCTGCATAGCTACTATAAATATGATGGGTCCTCATTCATTTTTTTAACCACCTTACTAGATGGCCAAAAAACTTTGGTTTTCGCTCTAAATCTTCTTCAGTTATTTGGTTAATTTTTTATTTTTTAGAAACTGACTAACAATGTGTCATTGTGCCACTGCTCTTGATATTGATCATAGCTATTGGCGCTGAAGGGCAGGTCCAACCTCCAAGACATTCTGTTGGTTGGGGTCTAAGATGAAGGAGAAGGTCTCGTTCCATGCTGGATTGATGTCGTTGTCTATGTGCTTGGTCCTTTTTCTGCTCTCCGGAGCTGTTGGGATGAACAGTTCCACATACGGGTCTGGGGTGTCCACTGCCAACAGATTGCAGAGTTAGACAAGATCTTTTCTTTTTGTTGGACATTTCTTCACACCAATACATTTCTGGCAAAAGCAATGAATGCAAGTTGCACGACCAACAGCAGGCAATATAAAAATGCATAAAGACTCACAAAGGTCGCCCAGTGCTCCTTTGGTGACGCTCTCAGCCCGGACGACCGTCACGTTGAATTTGTGAGAAAACTGCTGTTCCACCTGTAATGCAACATTCATTTGCGTTAGTTCTACTCCAACACGTCATGTGGGAAAATTACGCAGCCTACAGTGACGGCGGGAATTAGGCAACAGGTAACACAGCTCTGCAGTTTGATAACAGACCATACCACCAAACATTATATGCATTCAGCGACATTTCCTATTTAATTATTGCCATTTCTGTGTCCAGACATTTTTCAGCTTCCATCACAATAGTTTCATTATTTCATCACACATTTAAAAAACGGTTTGGCACAAGAGCTGCTAGAGAATTTCTTTCCAGCTTCACTATTCCCCAACTGTGTCCTTACTCTCACCTCACCTTGAAATTTGCTAGATCTTATTTTGTGAGTTCAGCAACCTCCCAGATTGTTTTCTTATGAGATGATAGTAACAACCCATTTTAAAGTAAATGCTATTATTCTCACTATAACATAATATAACGTAGTATTCAAATAAACAAATGGTGCACTTCCGTACCGGTTGGGAAGCAGTCAGGAAGTGCAAATTAAGTCACACAGCACAGTGTGCTGTAATTCATTAAACATACACCCTGTTTGGATGTGTATGTTTTAATGCTAGGAGGGGCCCTGCCTATTTAAATAGTGTTCCTTTTGGCTTTCACAGATTTTTATCTCTCAACCCACATGTTGGATTAAGGGCAAAGGCTGCATTGCTTTTCTTTGATTTTTTTTTTTTTTACCATCATGTCTTTCAAGCAATCCGTCCGTCGCAAGTAATCTCTTAATGCTGACTAGTTGGAAGGTGTGTCAATGTGGAAAAGAAAGTTATGATCTTTAAAAAAAAAAAATCTTAATTGCTTGAAGAATTGTGTTTCAAATAACCATTCATGAGTCTGAAAACAAGAGAAGGGTGTTTTGTGTTTTAACAGACACAAAAGCTGTCCGAGAGGTTCACCTGCGTACAGCGTAACCTTTGTGACCTGTTGATGTTGGTTAAAATATATGAACCCTGCAAACCCACGAAAGAATTGGCAAAACAAAATTGAGCAGCTTAAACTAAGGTTTGACTTCTTGCTCAAAAACATTGGTGCGATTAAGAAAATCAAATTCAAAGGCTTAAAAATGTAAATGTCTGCCTAGCCTGTGTGATATATTTTTCTCAGCTTGGGACAAAAAGAGTATAAACATCATAACTGACGGCCAATGACACTGATGAGAAAAATGCTACATTCACACAGCCAGTCTTCAGTGTAATTACTTCAAGTTTTTTCAGGGACCTCCAAATTAGAGGTTATGTTGGAAAGAATTTTCCCTATTTTTTGAAGTCATTAACAAGCTTGAAACTGGAGAGACAATGACCCAGTTTTCCAAGGTTCCTTTGTTTTAACCAAACCCAGCATGACAGAGTTCTGCTGAGTGCTGATGAGTACACGCAGGCGTGTGGAATTAAAAGATTGATTACATGCAATTGAGTGCATGCTTTCATTTTCACTTCTTTTCTATGTCTTTTCGAAAAAAAATAAAAACTTAACCTCACTTTCATGTTGACAGATAAGGTATGAGCTCGGTATGGGGAGAGAGCTGTTTCGATTGAGATGGTTGACAACGGAAAGCTTGTGATCTATGCATGGGGGGTTATCTGATGCGGTAAACTGAGAAATGCTGAGTATGACGAGGACAGAGTAGAAGCGTTTGATAAGATATGGGAACCAGTATTTGAGAAGTTGTGCAATACCCTTCCGTGCATAAGTGTATAAAATACACAAAGAAACATAAAAGTTGCAGGCTTTAAAAATGATGACTAGAAATAGAAATGATGCCTGGTGCAGAAAACATCTTATACTCACAATTATATTCGAAGCCATTGTTTGTCTTCAGCTGAATAATTCCCAGGAACACAATGTTGAGTAAAGCGCCTTAACTCAGGAGAACATCTCAGACAAAACGCCACGTCATTTGGAACCTGCAATATAAAACAATAAACATTTTGTAAGCTGAAAATAAAATGCACTTCCCCGTGAGTTCCTACAGACACTAAAAGCTAATGTTCTAGCTGGGGGCTGCTCCTTGCAGGTCAATATGGAGCTCTGAGTGTATTTAATTGTGTTGGTGTGCAACAAGGTGAGAAACATGGTCTTGAGTCCTGACCAACAACGCAATACCAGTGCAGCCTTAACGACAGCGTCATATTCCTGCAGCATCCTGAAGGATGCACTTTTCTTGCAACCCAAGCTGCGTTCAGAGATAACAGTGAAGTCCTCGGCACTTTGACAGATACGAACGGAAGTGACATCATGTCGGTGTCGACAAACATCCTAACTCGCATGACACATTGGTGGGTGAGGCAGATGGTAGTGATAGGGACGAGTAGAAGTCATGAGGGTTGGAGTGTATTGAAATGTTTTGCGCGGTCACTCTTTTCCATCAAAGGAACCTTGAGGAACTGAGAGTTCGTGAAACAGGGACTCGCTAACAAGCACGAGCGGCCCGCTGGCAAAAAGCTCGCACACTGTGCATCATGCACAACACTGTGACTGACTGGCACACCGCTAATAAGATTTGCTTTCAGGGTGCGCGTGTGCATGTGGGCGAGCGTGCCCGTGCGCAGCGACAGCGCATCAAGGTCAGTGAGTTCTTTGTCAGCGGTTCACAAAAGGCGAAGGCGACTGCGAGCACGTAGGGACCCTGCATGTTCACAGCGCTTGTCACGTAGTTGCAGTCGTTGGTCCAACTTTTGTGAAAGCGCCGGCCAGCTCACGCTGCCCTGGTTCTGCTGCAGGCGCACCTACTGGAGCGTTGTTTTGTGTGCCTGCAGTGTGTGCGACGATGCCCAGAGAATTTTCATAATGCGAATGCTCCGTGTGTGTGTGTGTGTGTGTGTGTGTGTGTGTGTGTGTGTGTGTGTGTGTGTGTGTGTGTGTGTGTGTGTGTGTGTGTGTGTGTGTGTTTCAGGGAGTGGGGTTGGAGTGTGAGATAGCAGGCAACATGCAAAACAGCTGCATAAATGAGTAAATAGGGAAGCGCTCTTGCTTGTCACTGGCACAAGCAAAAAGAAGCTTCAGAAAAAGTTGAGGGAATTACAAATATTAAAAACTAATTCACTTCTACATTATCATTTAGTAACTTTAAGTCTGTTCCATCTTCTTTTTTCTCATTTTTCTTCAGCCAATCGCCTGCCTCCCTCTCTCCCCTGCATCCTCTTCTCTCCCACCTACTAACTTCATGTCCTCTGACACTCCATCCATAAATCTTCTCTTTGGCCTTCCAGCCCCAGCATCAATTCCACCCAGATATTCACTGTCCCTCCTGTGGACCTGCATGCACAAACCACCTCAGTCTCTCCTCTCTGACTGTATCTCCTGAACATCTAACTGTCCTTCCTCATCCATCCTTCCAAAGAGAAGCTCAACATTTCAGTCTCCACTACCAAGCCTGCCACATCGGTGCCTCTACCGTTTTCTTCACCTCTCCCTTCCTTCCATCTGACTGGCACTCTTGGATGGCGCAGCACGGACGCTTATCTCCGCCCGCTCCGACCTGCGTGCACACGCTTCCTCATCTCCTCTCCACCCTGGAGAGAGTGTTGACCCTCCATCGGCTCTGTGACCTCACTGTTTCGCTCGAGCCCCTTTCCTTCTCGCACCTGTATCCCGGCTAAACTTCACCTTTGATTATGTTGTAGGATTCCCCCAAAATACAGTGAGACTTCCGGGCGTCAATCGAGGCGGATTGTGAAGCGGCGTGTTTCAAACTACACCACGCGTTAAAATTACAGTCGCGTTACAGCGTAATTCAACAACTTGTGTTTGTATAAGGCCCATTGTGTTTTACATGTGAGGTTTGTTATTGATTGATGAGACACGTTTGGAAAGTTTTCAAAACGCCATGAACACCCGTGAACGGCAGACACTTCGCTCATTGACTAACCTTGTTACCGTTTTCTCTCCTTTTTAAAGAAAAGAAAATGTAGGTCAAATGCGATTCGTGCGTGTTTGCGATGGTTGCCTTTTCTCTGTTTCCTTATCGCCAAGTTACGTAAAGTTGCGTTGCTCCCTGTTGCGAGCCCGACCTGCCTCTCGAACGATTTTTTTTTTTTTTTTTTTGCACGGTACCCATTTTCCCCCTCCAATCCCCAAATAAACGCGTTAAACTGGCGCCTGGAATGGAATACTTCAAACAGCAACGTACCTGATTTGCGCTAATCGTCTCACAAACGTCGACAAACGTGTCATGCTGACCGAGGAGAGTTCTGACTGTGCGGCAGCTGGAAGCGGAGGAGGCGCTTCGGGCGGAGAAAAGCTGCAGTGCGCGCAAGACCGGAGCGTCAAGTTGGCAGGAAAATAACCCGCATACACAGAGAGAGCGCGCGCGAGAGAGAAGAAGATAGAGCCTCGATCGCAGCTGGTTTGATAGAAGGCACCAAATCCCGTCACAAGAGTGAGACTTGGATTGAGCGGGAGAAGCTTCGACTGACGTGAAACACATGAAAAATGGCAAAACATCATTAGTTGTTGTTTTTTGTTGTTGTTGTTGTTGTTGTTGTTTTTTACGATTTGATTTGACATGAAGAGCAGGTTGAAACAAGACACAATGAATGGGCGCAAGGAAAAACATACATAATAACACAAACAAAACACAAAACATTGTAAATTGCCATGGTCGATAAAAATCTGTAAAATGCGACCATTTCAAGACATGGTTTTGTAGGAAAATATGTTTAGCAAGTCATCATCTAATGTAAATAATTTAGACATTAAAAATAGAACAATTCTTCCAAGTTTAGTTATTCTTTAAATCAAATTTCGAGATTTATCTCGGCCTCTATATAAAATAAAATTATACAGTACGTCATATTTTTAGTTTAATAGATTTAATTTACTTTAATAAGTTACATCCTATAGCAATATTTAACATTTTAATAGCCATGTGACGGTATTGCTTACCTACAATAATGGGTCGTTGTTAATTAATAATAATTTTAAAAAGCACACGATTTTTATATACATTGTAGTGTAGTAATAATTACAATTTCCGATACATTTCAACACGTTTCGACTGCACAGTACGAGTAGCGGTTAAAAAGTTTTTTTTTTTAAATGGTTTAAAAATGCACATGAAGAGGTTTTTTTCCGTTTACCTGCGTTTAACACGGTTGGCATCTCCTCCAAAATGCAGTTGTGAAACGCAATATATTCCTTCAGATGAGGTGTCACTAAACAATCTCTCTGCGGTCATTCATGCTGCACTCATCCAATCGCGCCACGGAAGTGGTGACGTCAACCACCTGACGGAGGGCGCAATCTGTATAAAATCTCCACCGGAGAGCAGCTGAGGCATTGAAAGTCGAAGCCTCACAGCGGCGCTCAGAGGAAGGAAGGAAAGAGGCAGACGAGATCGAACACACATCTTTGGAATATGCAAAGATTAACGCGGACACTTTTCTTTTTGGCACTGGGTTGTCTTCTCTGCGAAGCTGGTAAGTTGTAGATTCAATCTCCTACACACCTGAAAACGAGGAACTTTACGAAAGTTTTGTATTTTCGAATTATTAAATTGTTGACAAAGTATTGATCGCAAGCAAGTTGATTAATCGATGTTTAATTTCGGTAGCCCGCGTTTTATTAGATTCGGGAATAATGCCGTTTTGAAAAGGGGTTTTGGGAAGAAAAAAAAAAACATCTGGATTTTAAGAGCCGGTGAATCTCTATTGACTGTCCAACTTTTCTTCCCCCAGCCAACCTGTGTTGCTCTCAGCCGTGCCAGAACCGGGGCGTTTGTACAGCGCTCGGCAAAGATAGTTATGAATGTGACTGCACCCGCACTGGATACCATGGACAAAACTGCACAGCACGTAAGTCTAATTAAAGCAAAAGAGAACAATAGCAATTAAAAAATAAATTTTTCACCTCCTGACTTTTTTTTTCCAGCTGAATTCCTCACCTGGGTGAAAATTACCCTGAAGCCTTCACCCAACACAGTCCACTATCTTCTGACACACTTCAAGGCATTCTGGAACATCATAAACAACATCTCATTTCTCCGAGATGGCATCATGAGATATGTGCTGACATGTAAGTGTAAACACCTCCGGGCAGATTTGAGAAGAATGTAGGGAATGCCTTCATTTTAAATCCTTGCTTTTACACAGCAAGTTGTAATAACGCTCTATGGTCTATTCATGACAATAATTTTAATTAATTTGCCTTTTCTTTTACTCTCTCTCTTTTTTCTCTCACTAGCACGGTCACACTTTATTGACAGCCCCCCAACTTACAATGCGGATTACGGCTACAAGAGCTGGGAAGCCTATTCCAATCTTGCCTACTACACGCGTACCCTTCCCCCAGTGCCGGAGGGTTGCCCAACACCGATGGGAGTTGCAGGTGAGTGCTCTTCTGCTCGGTGTTGGGAGAACCAGTTCTCTCAGATTCTTCAATACTTAGTGAGAGTGTCTTGGCCCCGTTTCTTCGCCCGAAAGGCACCCGATCCGCTCCGCTAGACTAACAGGGCGGAAATGATGGGACGCTACGAAACCTGTCTTGTCAAGTTAAACTATAGGGCTCCACACGTGCCTTATGGGAATTTGAAATTAAACAAAAGTCAGTTGTAGTTTTTGTTTTTTTTTGCCTATACGAGCTGGGGCAAGCCCTATTGTGTTTAGTGGCATTAACCTGTTTTATTGGAAATAAACTGGTTTGGTTTTGGACTATAGCCTGGTGCAGTCACGTAACAACATTCAATTGCTTTGACAGGTAAAAAGCAGCTTCCTGATGCCAAGCTGTTGGCTGAGAAGCTTCTGATGAGGAGACAGTTTATTCCAGACCCACAGCAAACCAGCCTGATGTTTGGATTCTTCGCTCAGCATTTCACCCACCAGTTCTTCAAGACCGATACCAAGCGGGGACCTGCTTTTACATTGGCTAAAGGTCATGGGGTAAGCACAAGTGCAGATTGAGCCAAGTATCAAAAAAAAATCTCCATGACGTGCTTTATTTAAAAATGCATACATTAATAATGACACTTCTTTTCTTTTTTTTTGCTCCAGGTGGATCTTAACCACATTTATGGAGACAACCTGGACAGGCAGAACAAGCTCAGGCTTTTCAAAGACGGCAAACTCCGATATCAGGTAGGTAGAAACGAAGATGGGCGGTTGCTCTGTGGCGCACGCGGCACCTAAACGCCTCAGTCAGACCAATAACGGTGTTTCTCGCCACAGGTGCTGAACGGCGAGGTGTACCCGCCCACAGTGAAGGACGTCGGCGTTCACATGCACTACCCTCCTCACGTTCACGACTCGTACCGCTTCGCTGTCGGCCACGAGGCCTTTGGCCTGGTCCCCGGCCTCATGATGTACGCCACCATCTGGCTGCGAGAACACAACCGTGTGTGTGATGTGCTGAAGGAGGTTCACCCCGACTGGGACGATGAAAGGCTCTTCCAGACCACAAGACTTATTCTGACCGGTATGACTTCTATTTTTTATTTTCTGTTTTTTTGTTCAAATGTTTTAAATTCTTAAATGTGAAAAAATATAAAAACTGGCACAAGGGCGTGTGATATAGGTTTCACAGAAATTACAACCCTCGGAAGTTCTAAAAGTGGGAAGTGGATTTTTTTGGATTTGGAAATCAGTGATTCACTTTCAGAGGAAACAGAATTTAAGAGCGAAAGAGGAAATTTTCTGATTTTGCTGATTACACATCATGCAGGCTGGTTTGCCAATGTAACCTTAAATCAAAAACATTTTTTCATTTCAACATTCGGTATTACTTATGTTTCTGTCTAAAGTGACTCATAAAGAGAGAACTTTAGTCACTTAATAACAAAAAAGACCCCAGCATCTGAGCATGTGATGCCAACAATTATGAGAAAAATTGTAAACCTATCAAATGGATAGTGTGATATCTCAATCATAACAACCATATGGAATAATTTGTCCTGTAGGTGAGACCATCAAGATCGTGATTGAGGACTACGTGCAGCATCTCAGTGGCTACCACTTCAAGCTCAAGTTCGACCCAGAGCTCCTCTTCAACCAGCGTTTCCAGTACCAGAACCGCATCTCGTCTGAGTTCAACACCCTGTACCACTGGCACCCGCTGATGCCCGACACGTTTCATATCGAAGACATGGAGTACAACTACAAGCAGTTTGTCTTCAACACCTCTGTGGTGACCGAGCACGGCATCAGCAGCCTTGTGGAGTCGTTCTCCAAGCAGATCGCTGGACGGGTGAGAACCTTTTCACACATTTCGCACCTTGCTTCGAATTTGAACTCCAGCGCTGCATCCAGCGGCGCTGCACACTTCGAGCGTGATGAACTGACCATCCGATTATGCGTTTAGGTTGCCGGTGGCCGAAATGTTCCGGCTCCCATCCTGCATGTGGCCATCAAGTCTATCGAAGAAAGCAGGAAGATGCGGTACCAGTCTCTGAACGCCTACAGGAAGCGCTTCTCAATGAAGCCCTACAGCTCATTTGAAGACATGACAGGTGAGACCTAATGGCTTGAGCCCAGTTAATATTTTCAAAAGTACTTCCTTGACAAAATGCATGAGGAGACTTAAAAAAATCTATATTCTATTTGGCATTAACAGAATTTCCTGTGAGGGAAATGCAAATATATGAACCATTAAACCATTAAAGAATAATAAATTACTCATTTAAAAAGATGGTTTAATCCAACCTTCAGTTCCCGCTAGCCAGGAAGGGAGGCCAGGAATTTATTTGCATGACGTTCAGAAACAGATGGTCATCTCCTTCTGAGCCTCAGTAAGCAGACTGTCGTCAGCGGAGAGCAAAGATAAACAGACAGGAGAAGGCCCCCTGGTTTACAGGAGACTGTCTAAAGTTTAGGAGAAAAACAGACTTAATGCTAAATAACACATAAAAAGGCCCTCGGTTGAAGAAGCGAACAAGAAAAATATCGTCGGTTGAGAGACGTGAGGTGGACTGGAGGTGAGAGAGGTCGTTTATCTCCTATTGGCTGGCCTCCCGACTCAGACAAAACACGGTGCCTGTATTTGGACTAGGAGTTGCTCCTCGCAGCTGCACGAGTGAGTGAGAGAAGCCAGATTTTACACCCTGACTGAAACTTTCCTCTTCTTTCTTCCTTTGCCCCCCAGGAGACAAGGAAATGGCCGCGCTGCTGGAGGAGATGTACGGCCATGTGGACGCCGTAGAGCTCTACCCAGGCCTGCTGATTGAGAAGCCCAGGCACGACGCCATCTTCGGGGAGACCATGGTGGAGATGGGGGCACCGTTCTCCCTCAAAGGCCTGATGGGAAACCCCATCTGCTCGCCCGAGTACTGGAAGCCCAGCACGTTCGGCGGCAGCGTGGGCTTCGACATCGTCAACACGGCCTCCCTGCAGAGGCTGGTGTGCAACAACGTGCAGGGCCCCTGCCCCGTGGCCTCCTTCCACGTGACCGACGTGAAGGAGCCCGACTCGGTCATCATCAACTCCAGCACGTCTCACTCCGGCGGCAGCAGTACCAACCCCACAGTGATTTTGAAAGAAAGGACTACTGAGCTGTAATTTGTGTTACTTTCTCCAACTTTGTGAGGTTATTTTTTTATTAATATTATTATTATTTTATACATATATTTATTTATTTATTTTTCTATTTATTGTCCCATATTTATATTGCCAAAACAAATGCTGTATGGGTTTTAAAAGAAAAAAAACGTAAGGAATATATATATATATATATATTTTTGTCTGAATCTCAAGGTCTGTGTTTATTTATTAAGAGGATTATTGTATATTTAACTTATTGTCAACGGCCTCAGTTGCTGCAACATGATACTTGAAGATTATCGTAGTTCCTATTTGGCAATGTACATTACAAGCTATATTTAGTGTAAAACTGTTTTGTTTTTGATTGTATGTATTGATCTTTTAAGTACATTCCATTGCCATAGTATAAATCTACCGAAGTTGTAACTTTTTAATTTATGGTTAACTTGAAACTGCATTACTAACGTGGAGGTCAAGCTGCACTATTTTTTAGATCTTTTTTTGATTGAGTTTTTTTTTTTTTTTTTTTGCTGTATTTCTTTTTATAAACTAATTCTTTTGATTTGAAGTTGTACACTAATAAATGCCTCCACGAAATGGAGCACATTTCCAAGAATCAACTGACACTGTGGTCTTTTCTTGACCTTAACTCTCAGAAAGTTCAGTAAAAGGACAACAATCTACTCATGATGTGTCAAAACATGACTCATCTCTCAGCCTATATGCTGCAGCCAGCATGATAGGCTACTGAGCAAGAAGCCAGGTCTTGCAACACAGTTTGCATGAAATTTTACTTACAGTATCAACCACTAAGATTTTTGACAGCAATTCTTTGAAGTTATGTCACCCACATTTTCCACATTATCTGTGTCTTTTCAAACTTTCATACATTTTTTCATTTCCATTTCATTAGTGTTGCGTGTGACACAGCTGTTTGTTAAGGTTCTGAGTTTTAAAAGCTTTAAAAATTTACACGATCTGTGTCATTGTCTGTGTCTGTTGGGTGTAAACGTGTAGCTTTTTATTTGAATGGTGACAAGGGTTTGTTGTGTTGATATGAATACTTCAGGGTTTACGAAGGGCAACTAAGGATAAATAATCTATTTGATGACTTTAACCTAATACGTTTGGCGTTAAAAATCCAGCATAATTTACCTAGGATTATTATTTTAACCTTCAAGAATCATTCAGGCACTGGACTGCTTAGAGTTGAGGAGGAGCTTTTCAGTTTCAGTACATCAGATCAAACATGTAGATACTTGTATGACCTGAGGAGACCTGCGCACAGTCGAGCTGCTCGACATGATTCGTTCCACAGTTAAGCTCTGCTGCCATGACCAATACAACAGAGAAGCAAAGTCTTAATTTCAGCATAGATTTGTTGAAGAATCATGAGGCGCGGTAAAAATGTCTTTGAGAAACACATACACTTCATGTTTCAGTTCTGTCTTTGGATGACACTGCATTGATACAAGGTTCAGTGGGAACTGGTGCAATGCTCTTTCTAATAATAAAGAGGAAATGACATGGCTCTTGGCCTTAAGGCATCAATATCCCTAAAACTTTCCAGCGGTTGACCCGAACGTTGCCGGGAAAAGGGGATGCAAAGTGGTGTTTTTACTGTATGTGAGGTGCGAGGATTAGAGCCCAGTCCAAAAGTCTACAGGAAACACTGCCTCGGCAGTACAGGCTGGCGGCACCACTACCAATCAACTGGATTTGCAGGGTATCCATTCCAAGGCAAACAAGGCGGAGGGGGACTGCTGACGTGACTGCCGACACAGAACACACTGAGTCACGCTTTCGGGCATCAATCTTCATTGAACAGACCATGGACCAGCTAAATTATTTCCCATCTATTCACACATTTTTTTTTTTTTTTCTTACGGCCAACACAGAGAACACATTTACCCCAGAGGCAAGGAAATGAATGAAGTCATGTGCATCACTTGTCATCTTGAATAAATTTTGATAGACAGTTCCTCCTTCATGGCATAATCTTTGTATTGTGCTCCAAGAGACGGCCGTAAGATTCCCCCGTCAGAGGGACTTGGCCCATCCTGGCATGAAAATGACCTGATTGTGTGCGCTGTATTTGTTTTCTCCCCTGTCATTTGCCCGAGGGTGACTATTATTGTTCCATTAGGCACCAATGTGTGGCATGCTCAGATCCCTGCTCTATGAGATTGAGCAAGAGAGCACATCGTGCTTTGTGCGGGTGTAATGAGCTCGAGCAGGCCTTGGGCCCTGGTGTGGGATCGGATCAGAGGACTTCAGTGTCTGTTTTCCCACTGACCGCTTCTGGACCTCTCTGGAAGCGGAGCCCTGCGCGGGGGCCTTGATCCCAGAAAAGAGTTACGTGACGCCTCGCAGGCGCAGTGTGGACTCCAGCCGACTTGCTGCTGCCTCTGGCCACCTCCGCACGGGAAGCACTGGCAGCCTTCTGCAGGCTGCTTGTTGCTCGCCGTTAATTATTTGGCGTCGGAACAAATGCGCAGCAGCTGATGTACAACAGTAAATGTGTTCAGTGGAGAACCAAAATAAGTTTTTTAATCATGGCCTCAAGTTGTTTTTTTACTTAAATAAGTTAAAATGGTACTAAACGGTGTAAAAGACAATTGTCCTGCTATCCTCAGCCAATATCCAAAGCTTTGATAAATGAAATTCAATTTGCAAAAATATTCAATTCATTTTTTTTTATTCAAAACATCATAAAACAACAGATAATTTGATTGACTTGAATTTGTGCTTGAGTTACCATCTATGCTTCAATGTTTTGGAAGAGGAACTGGTTCAGTCGGGGGAAAAAGTTTGTGTTGTGATTAATGTTAGTCAGTGTAACACCACTGAACCTGGCAACACGCTTCAAAATCTGGTTCCACCCAAATGCGGAAGTAAGATTTCAGTGCTAAGGTAAGCCTCCACAATAATGATGTAGAATGATTTGGCTCTGTGGCAGAAACTCAACTGCAAAGGCGAAGACCTCCCTATGTCATTATTGTCATTCTTTCCAAATGACGCTGGTTTCAGTTGATTCAGTCATGATGACACTATTTGCCTCGGGTACTTTGAGGTGTGCTAATAAAGGTGAGAAAAGGACAGAAGGAGGAATTTTAGGAAAATATTATTGTTTGTTGAGTTGTTTGTTTTCTTCTGCGACTAATCTAGATGTGAACCTATTCTGTCTTCAAGGGTTTCTGTGATTCCGAAAGTTTAGAAAAACAACAAACAAAAACTGCTCACTTCTGGTAATTCCTAGAATTCAGCGGTCCCATTATAGAAAGGGATTTTCAGAGGTTTGTTATTAACAGCCGAGTTGAATGAGGAAGCCACCTGATTGATAATGCCGGAAAACTCTACAGATCTATATTTAGTCACCTGTTTTTAGCTTCCTTCGAAAACTGACGCTTTGTTCAGATACTGGAAAGTGGGTGAAAACAAGGCATGGACAGTCAGTAGATGAGATGGTGGTTCTATCGTAAAGTGATGACTTTCTTTCTGAGAAGTGGAAAAAGTAAACTGTATATAATTTTTTTTTATGTTTGTTTTTAGTAATTCCACTGACAGGCTGAAGACATGTCCTATCATTATTATTATTCTTATTAGAAAATTATGTCAAAGTCAAGTTGGCAGAATATGGGGCCTTTGACAGAAAATGGTATAAACAACCTAGAAACAATGAAACCTTGTGTTCCGAGGGGAATACCTAATGAGTCATCTTCACTTGTGTACATGTGTGTTTACACCCACTTGTTTCCAACTGGCATGGAACGATGACATTCATGCCAACTCCGGTTGAATGTGAAAGCACTTCATTTAGAGCAGCGGTTTACTGACGGCAAGTATCGATGACATCCCCCAGCAAGGTGGAACGCGCGGCACGTGTTCTTGACAGGTGCTTCCCTCAGACGCGCTAGAATCTCCCCGCAGAGCCTTTTAAGGTCACACAGGGGTGAAGATCCACATCGCAGGCTGACGTCACAGCAAAACAAAACAGATGTTCGGCGTCGCATGTACAGTCGCTGATATCATATTATCGATGTGCTCGCCGTTAGAGCTCGCACTTGCTCATCTGTCGTACGCAGTCATAACACTCGCACGCATGAGACAGAACCATATAGGGAACCCAAGACGTTACGAGCGTCACATGCCAAAGGTGTAAAGTCACTTTAATCTTCACTTAGTTTAAATTTAGCGTCATATTGATACATTTTAACCGCGTTTTCAACGGTTGTTTAAGCCATGGTTTCTAGGTCGTCAGTCGCAATATTTCGTTGTTGTTTTTGTATTAAAAAATATTTTGGAAATGTATATTCCACGTTGAGATTTTTTGAGCTAAAACTTTAAAGCTTTAAGAAATTCATCAGACAATGAATCACAGATGCTACGAGATCTTGAAACAGCCATTCTAGTGAGACACTGGTTTTATGTCTTGGTTACACAAGTGAGTTATTTGTTTTTATTACTGGTTCCATGAAAAAGATTTATCATGTGTGAATACTTCATAAGATAAGATTGTTAGTTTTTAAACTATCCATTGCAATTAAATACACAGAGGAGCTTGTTTTGTATTAGCCATAATCTATTACGTATATACTTTCCCCCAATATGTGAGAAAAATTATTTAAGAAATCAGTATTACTGTTTTATGTTTATGGAGTTATTTGAAATAAAATCTGACACAGATCTCAACTTTAGAATAAAGTGGACTAGATTAGAATGTAAAGAACATGGTGAATGCAGAACCAGGTAAAATGGGCCACTAAGATTAAAACGACATTGCTCTCTAAAATGTAATCAGTGTAAACTCATACAACTCACTACTGCAGTACACACACTCACAGCACAAGAACTATTATAATCACAACAATTTGGAAAATTTGTGAAATCATATCATATAATCAATAGCCAAATATCATGAATAGCATATTTTAACGGCTTTTAAATTATGTTATGAATATATGGGCCAGTAAATAAATAAACCCTTTTATTAAAAGTGAGTATACAAATACACGCTACCACACACTACTACAAAAACTATGTCATGTAAAGGAATACCTGTCGTTTTTAAGGTGCACTGAGCAGCACGTTCTTGTGATTGTAGCAAACAGGCTGAAACTGTGGTAACAGTTGAATTGCAATACAAACTTTTTTCCTCTGCAAAATGACTGTCACATACAGCCGTGGCTTCCTTCTCAATGTCATTCAGCCTCTCATGATGACTAACATCTCACAGCCAACGGACTGAGAAATATTAGATCAATTGTCTGGACAGTTTTCCCACATTAGTAATGAGGTGAGATGATAACATATGTTGATGCACCGAGTGAGCCATCGGCTGCCCAAACAGGTGGAAGCAGGTGACAGACAGTTGCATGGAAAGACTTCATGAGTCATAAAACCGTAAAAATCTGACATTTGGTCAAAGTGGGCCAAAGGTGACGAGTGTAGGTCACGATAGGAAGCAAGTAATGAAGGTGTTCTACAAAATGCAGTGTGAGCTGAGGGAAAACATATCTGTATTTTTCCTCTCAATCGTGTTTTTATTTGCACACATGTTTTTAATTTTGTTGGTTCCAACCGGATGTTGTGACAAATGTTGGATTTGAATTGGAAAAGTCTGGTGAGTCAGACTCGGCAGTGATCCATCATTTGGCTGGTCAGCCTGGACACATCCAGGCTCTGAGAGATTTCAGCAGAGTAGCGCTTATTTAATGCCAGTATGTTGCTTTGATGTTGCTGGATGAGACAGCGTGTCTCGGTGCGAACTCCAGTTGCTTGACGTCCGGCGCTTCTCTCACTCCGGAGGCACGTCTGCAGGAGTCTTTCAACAAAGGCAGCTATTGTGAAAGCTAGCGGTGAAAAAGAATGTTAGCGTCTCTCCTAAATCTGTGTGTGTGTGTGTGTGTGTGTGTGTGTGTGTGTGTGTGTGTGTGTGTGTGTGTGTGTGTGTGCGCCAACATTGCCTATTTGATTTAACATTTGAAAAATCAAATCAGGTAATGTTGCAGTCAGTGAATTTTTTTTTTTTTTTTTGCCAGAATGTTGGATTATTTTGTTTTGTTTTTCAGCTTGACACGGTCACTTTATCAAGCGGTACACAATTTCTTCAGGTTTCCATCTCTTTGGCATAGAGCTGATGTTGAATAAAATCCACTGTGACAAAACTTTGCAGACATTTCCTGGACTTATGACTTCCTCCTATTTGTCAGTGCATGACGTCCTTTGAGAAAAAAAAAAGTAAGTTGGAAAACAATTTTCGCTTGTAAACTTGCAGTACGAAATCAGATATTTTTGAAAATTAAAGACAAAAAAACTCTCCGTCTCTGTGCTTAACGTCGTAATGCCAGTCCTCACATAAATGTCGCTAAACCTCCAAATTTGTCAGATGAGTAAAAACTTGCACTAATCTTTTGTGAGGGCTTGCAATCACAGCCTGACTTGATGAATACTTGCAGCGGTGCAGTTAAGGTCACCCAGACTAAACTTAGTTTCAGATTTGTGTGGGTTTTGTTTGGAATCGTGTGGGGAATCTACAACAGATAGCGTGTGTATACGTCTACTTCCCCGCATTTCCTGGTTTCCCTTATTCATCGGGCTTCCTGGCAGCTCACTGGACAATTTAAAGTTATATAATTGTCAGTTGTCGTTTCGCATCAAGTGACTCACACGGTGCGTTTAAACATCCACAGCAGAGTGAATTTCCATCGTCTATTGCATGGTTTGGCCACCAAAGCAGCAGTTTCTTTCCCCCTCCGAAAATCATTTCCCAATTACACGTCACAGCTGCAGAACTCGTTCGGTTAGAGTCTGTTCAAATGTTGTAATGTCATGTCGTGGTTTCAATCGATAAATAATACAAATAACAGAGTTCACATGACCAATATTTTACTCTTTACAAATTATGATCGTTTCAAATCTTCAGAAGATGTGAAAATGAACCCTTTGTGATGCCACACTGACATGTCATTCCTCTCCCAGGTTGGGGACACCTTCCTTCTCCAGGTGTTTGTTCCAACCTCTGAGATCACCTTATTTTTCTCACTTTGTTCCTCTCTCCGATGCTTCTCTCCTAAAGGTCCAACAAAAGTTTCTTTTCAGCGGGAGGCTAAAACCTTTGCGTGCTTTGTTTTCTGTGGCTGCTATACTCTTTTCCAAATTTCTTATATTTCTAAACCCCAATATTTAGGAACAATCTCAATATAGCCAACAATGTAGTGATTTTTACCCCTACAATAAATACGTTGCAAAGCAAAAGTGGCTGTTGTGTGTGAGTGATTTGGTTAAAGCGCAAAATCACTGTTTTGTTGTGTGGAATATGTTGTTTCGTTGGCAGACACAAACAGACAGATACATTTTCTTAACTTTCTTCCACATTGCTGTGATTGTTGGTCTGTGTCAACGACATTGAGGGCTTTGTTTTTTGTTTTATTTTCATTGCTTAGCTGAAGCTAAAGTTTTCCGGCTGCGGCACTGCTAACAGTGTGTTGGGTGTCAATCACAGCATCTCTTAATTTCTGCATTGTGCCTTCTTGCAGATAAATGGTGTTTATAGCAACAGATTGGTTGTCAACAAAGACAAATAGTACAAGCAAACTTCTCCTGTCTTTTCATCTGACTAGAAAGTGGATGTCAACGTCAACAGACTGAGCTGTGGTCGGTTTGAGTGCTTTACTCATGAAAACCATGACAGAAATCACTTACACTTCCTGGAGTGTTATATTTCACAGAAGGGAGGAACCGGATTCAGTCCGATAGACAGATAAAAATCTGCAATGACAATCATTCAAGTACTCCAGAAAGGTGTGTGCCTGTTATAAACTGAAACTGCCGCGAGTCTCCCTTGAAAAGGTGCTCCTATTGACAAACCTGTCAGATGTCCAGCAACAATGCCCACGGTCACATTCAGACACGTTTCCATTCTGATTTGAATCATTCCTCATGAAGATCTCCCGTCAACTGTTTACATGATGTCATGGCCGATTCCGATGTGGTATTTTCATGTGTCACCTCATTCATCAGAAAGGGCTTTTTACAGCGACGTGACGTGCGCAGATTATTCAAAACAACTGCAACTGTTCAAAGGTGGAGATCCGTCATCTGATCAACACTGTAGCCGTCATTGTTTTCAGTGTTTTCCATCTGTTTTTTTATTTTTATTTATTTGGTCGACGCTATCCTGGCGTCTATCAGTTTGTCGTGGACTTTTTTAATCATTCACTGGTCTGTGTTTTGTGATCGTCCCGTACTTAAGTCTGAGTGTTTCTGCCGCCTTTTTTGCAAATGTGAAGAAACCTCAAGAAACTTCATGTGCAAAAAGGAAACAGCTTGACAATTTTCCGTTTAAAAGCTTACATGATAAAAAATGTACTTTTGATTCATTAAGGAAATTGAATATTCTGCCCCTGTAAAACTGAATAAAATTCCATTTGGTTTATTCTGATTGAGGTGCCACTGCCACTGCCATCGAGTAAAAGCAGTCCCGCCCTGGATAAATTGCCGGTTCAACCGAGGCTGACATACAGAAAAAACATCCACACACATACCCACCCACGAGCAATTATTTAGAACCGCCATTCAACCATACCTGCATATCTTTGGGGCCGTGGCAGGAAGTAGCCCACAACGGCAAACACAGCGGGTCATTAGCGTTAAAAGTCTTTTTCTTTGTGCGACTCAGGTTGCAACACCAGGCCGGTTGAGATTCCACTGCGGTTAACAAATAAGGAGGCCGTCATTTTGTCGAGGCTCAAACATGTTGTCAGGTTAAACTCCTTCACAGCCACATTTTGCTTTGTATCCATCCGGGATGGAGAACACTGTTGTTAATGACAACAAAAAGAATATAATATGACACGTGTGACACCTTTCACACTTTTACTGTACAGAGCACATGGTCACTTTTTTAAGGCACTTCATTTGAGATAGATGAGTGTGAAATCTCATTTCACTATTCCAGTGATGGGATGCTTCCTGAAAACTCTTTGCATTTATCTAATGCACTGATGTACTAAAAAAAAAAAAAAAAAAATCTTAAAGAAGTCGTTTGGACATGGAGTCTAAAACTAGGAAGGTTGGTCCCTGAAAAAAAAAAAACTTCCAGTAATGTTTTGTAGTTATGACTGAGGTTCTGCGTGTTTTCATGATTCAGCAGTTTTTTGTTATTGATTTTTTTATTTAGCATTTTATTAATCCTGTATTTATTTATTTATGTAGACGTGATGAAAAAAATACTTCTATGCTGCTTTTCGAAAAAGAAAGGGGGGAAGAAGCAGGCTCATAAAACAATGCACAGGCTAGAATTTATATTAATAAGCCAAAATAAAATCCATGGCCCTGCGATGAACTGGCGACTTGTCCAGGGTGTACCCTGCCTTCGCCCTAAGACAGCTGGGATAGGCTCCAGCAGACCCCCGTGACCCTGAATTGGAATAAGCGGGTATAGAAGATGAATGAATGAATGAATAAAATCCATGTCCCAGGTATATCATTATCTTGAAACACATTATTATGTCAACATATAAATGGAAGAATGAACAGGTCATTGTCATTCATTGAAATAAAATAAATGCATTTTCAGTTTTAAACGCCAAGGCACAGTGTTTGATATATAAAATTATATATAACATTATCATAATGTTATCATTATCATTATTATGATTATATATGACATGTATAATTATTGAGCAACAAAGAGACCATCATTGCTCTGAGTTGTGGGCGTGTTAGAGTGAGCTACCTCATTGGTGGGCATCCACAGTGATTACACAATGAGTTTTTTTTTTTTTTTTACAACAGAGTGAGTGACATATGGTTTTGGGGGCAGTCGGGGGGGGGGGGGGGTAATGTTTGCATGTTTGAATGAGTCACTGTCGACGAGAGTCTACATTGAATGTATATTTAGCCTAAAAAGGCGCCGGCTGTTGTAGAAGACAAAGGCGAAAGAGTGAGACGTGACAGGGAGCGGCTGGGGGGGTTCAAGTGGAGCAAAGACGTAGAACAGCCTGGGGGGATCTCCTCGCAAAAAAATATTTAGTTTCAGCGCCTAAACACACACATCAAAAGGTTTCTCTCTCTAAAAAAAAAAGAAAAGGAACAAATCAAACAAAAAAAAAAAAAAAAATTTATTTTCTGTTTTCCACTAGAAAATGTATTTGTGAAAAACAGAACCTGGCACACCACATGGTACTTCTGGTACCTAAATACATATACATATATCACATGGGAAAACAAGCAGAGTCAGTGTTTAGACATTTTGATATTTGGTAGCACAAACTTGAATAAACCTCTGTCAGATCCACCACCAATCAGGTTTCCACACCACTAGTGGATCTATTTGGTGACAATGAAATTCTCCCCATTATTTCGAGAAGCAACATGTAATGCTCTTTGTATTTAACTTAACCTTCATGAGTTAGAACTTACTTAAAATGTCAGCGGCGTTTATGTTTGATCTGGAGTTGTGTTCTGCAAACCGTGCGACTGACTGACCTACTGTCACTCAACTCTTGCCCTGTTTAAGCTGATTTCTGAAAGTGTTGCCTTGTGTTGAATTTGTAAAGGTAATTGGGTCAGTGCGGTAGTAAATGGACTTAGGGGAATGATGGCGCTACTGCTCTACCCTCACCAAACCTCTTTGTCCTCGACAGGTGTCCATTGGTCCTCAACATGCGGCTCAGATCAGGTGTCCATTAGTCCTCCAACATGCGGCTCAGATCATTTTGAAGATGAATCGCTTAAAGTTTTGAGATCTAAGTTCAAATACGGGGGGATAAAATCCCTACAAATTAAAACTTGCAACTTTCATCACAATTTATTTACTTATTTGTTTTACCACAATAACTAATAACTCATTTTGTTATTTTTCATTTTATGCATAATACAATGTTTTAACCTATGATTCTTTATCCTTGGTTATATTCTGCGTTCAAGTGCAGACAGCACTTTGACGTTTATGATCATAATCTATATACATTAAAAAATTCCACTGTGGTGAGAAAGGAGAAAATATTTAGCCTTTTTTTGCTTGGGCCTTTGTTCACCATCTCGGCAGCTCCTCCCAGTGGCAGATAACGCATAGAGCACAGTGTGATTTTTAGACAGTGCGTCACTAATTTCCAGTGCAACATGATACGGGCAAGAAGGGCTGTGTAGAAACACCAGCATGACTGAGGAATGACTAATATTTTGGATTGGTCTCAGACAGAAGCGACTGTGTGTGTGTGTGTTTGTGTGTGTGTGTGTTTGCGTGCGTGCCTGCTCTCCTCACTTCATTCTCTTCTCTTTTACCTCACTGCTGCCTTGACCAAGTTCATGTTGCACAATAGACTGACACACATGTTTTTTCTAATAATTTCAAATCATTGCAGTGCTGTGGACCAGTTAAGCTAAGGAGAAGGATGATGAAGTGGGGAAAAATACTGGCACAAAAAATGATAAAAAAGTAAATGAAATTGAGGAATGAAGATTAAATTCAAAATGCAGATGGGGGGAATGGTGTTTTAACATTTTAATAGCGACATACAGAGAGACAGAAATACGGTCTCAATGCAGAGCACGGCAGCACAGTTAACGAGTCATTGTGCAATCTATGGAGAGGCACAACAGGCTGCTGCTATCACCGCACGTTTCTCAGTATTTGAACAGTAAATGTGAAAATTCAGACACTTTGAATAAAAAACAATCAAGAACTGCTGACATTAACTGAAAAATACGTTTAAAGTGCAAATCACTGGAAAAATATAAGCAATTCATTATTTTATTTCATTTTACATTTTTTACCTTCCAAGATTGTCAGGTAATGCCTCACCTTCCTCCCGTGACTGCACGCCACTGCTTAGTCTCCATTCCCCCAGTCTTGGTAGTGTCTTGGTCTCCATACCATGAGCCTTAGTAGTGCCTTGGTCTATATACCTCTGGTCTTGGCAGTGCCTTGGTCTCTTCCCCCCCCAGTCTTGGTAGTGCCTTGGTCTTTATACCCCCTCTTGGTGGGAACTGCCCATTAGTCTGACCTCCCATTAGTCCGACAAATTGCCCAATTGTCCAACCTCCCAATACAGTTAGGGTTAGGGGAGGTCAGACCAATCAACAATTGTCAGACTAATGGGAGGTCGGACCAATGCCACACTCCCATCTTGGTAGTGCCTTGGTCTCTATACCCCCAGTCTTGGTCGTGCCTTGGTCTCAGTTAAGACAGTCTTGACTACATCACAAAAGTAAAAAATATATATATATATATATCAAAGAAAGAACAAAGCCAAGTAATTATGCTATTTTCCTTTTTTTTTCATCGGGAGCAGCATGACCGCAGTTGTAATGGTTAAAATCTAAGCAGACAAAAGCATATGTGGACACACAGTATATATAACTTTGTGGTTAAATAAACAATTTTGCCTTGAAATTGTTTGCAGTGCCCTTTTCCACATTGGATGCATGCCCAGGCATG
Organism: Thamnaconus septentrionalis; assembly: GCA_009823395.1. Taxonomy (NCBI): domain Eukaryota; kingdom Metazoa; phylum Chordata; class Actinopteri; order Tetraodontiformes; family Monacanthidae; genus Thamnaconus; species Thamnaconus septentrionalis. Next base: position 16,168,667 of record CM020508.1, on the reverse strand, counting down.
TAGGAAAGCAAAACCTTTTTCCCACAGTGAATCAGAAAGAATTAAACTTTCATTACTCAAAAAGATCACAAGTGCCCAAGCATTTACAGTGCTGCACCGCAGACTGCAAGCCACACGTATAGACACATCAATTCACATACTATTTTCCAATGGATTTCCATCCTCAGTGCCCCACTGAATGTCTATTCCTGCTCATTCTAGACTTCGACCAGTTCATTTCTACTTGCCATTTAAGTCAACATACACTCAAGGCTTCAGACATTCACTTTTCCTGGAAATTGTAGTATGTAAATCAGGTTAATCAAATTTTACGCCAAGGTCATGCAGTTTATGAGAACTCACAAGGTTTTGTCTTTTGTTGAAATTTTTAAAATAATAAATAAATAAATAAAAGAAGTCCCCCAACTTTGGTTAGGAGATATTGCAATGAATGATGACTGGACTTTCAGACACCCTTATACAACTGTGTGAGGACTCAGTTATGACACAATGTTGGAAGATTCTCAGTTCTTGTTCATAGGCAAGGGGAAGAAAGATGTGAAGAAAAATCATGTCTGGGTCACAGCCCAGCCTCAGGAAAATTACAGAACTGCTCATGTTTGCCTTGTTATTTCATCGGACACATCGGCACAGCAACTTTGGGAAGGTGAACAGTGTCAAGACTGAATAAAAGTAACCATACAAGACGCTATTTTGTTGTATTATTCACATTCTTCAGTTCTCCATCAATTTATGAAAAGTTTAAATAACATCTTAAAAACACAACATTCTGCCAATTTTGATATTATTATTATTATTATTATTATCAGTAAACAAATGTTCTTCAGAACACAGCATATTTGCCCCTGATTACAGCATCCTGCAAAAACACTTCCTGCTTACACTGATGCATTTTTGTACTTTCCCCATGTTTGGAGGATGGCAAGGCCAGGAGTGTCCTCACCCTCCTACAAGGGATTGATGTGAGTGCTGCTTGCGACGTCACTTTTCCCATTTCTGTTGTGTTTTTGGGGAGTCATGGGGTTGTCGTGAGAAATCATCTGGCTCATCTGGCTTGCTGAAATTTCACTAACACAACAAGAATGTGTAAGTTAAACATTTGGTGCATGGTAACAAGGTTGGAATGTGCAATAGGTGTCTGTACCTGTGAATTCCCATCTCTGGCTGTTAGCAGGTCAGTGATTAATAACATTTCGTAAAGCTATCGCCTTTTCTTCGGAACTCCATTTCCTCGTCTTTGACATGCCCATGTCCACGTAGTCGTCAGAAAAGAAAATGAGGTAAATCGCTCACCTATGCATCTCACAGAGGGGAGGTAAACAAATGACTAATAAATAACTATACATCAAAACCTGGACAGAAACTTGTATTTCACCTGTGATTCAGGGCTCCTTGAAGAAAATCACAACGTTTAGAGCCCTTCCTGAAGTAAAGGGGCGATTACAATTATGGGCTTTGGACAATGAGGTAACAATATGCCACAAATACAGACGTCATGTGTTTCTTATGTGAAAATATCAGCTTTCACATCCATATAAGGTAAAAGCAAGTTGAGCCATGTGCGCGCAAACACTCCAGGTCCCCTTGTCCTGTAAATCTTTTTCATTATTAGACCCACCTGCCCAAAGGGCTTTCTTTAAGGTGTAAATACCAAGCACCATTTAGGGCTGTTGCCATGGTACTGCAGGTTTATTGTGACTTGCAGTCACATCTGAACCCTCGAGTGAAGGGGATGTAAACGCATATTTATAAACCAAGTGGAGACACGGTGGTGCTGATGAGTCACAAAGAGATGAGGAAGGACTCCTCAGGGTTCAGGGATTTACTAGGTTTCCCTTAAATCACATCTTCCACACACTTGTCTCCACACCAGTTCACTGCAGTGGTAGAGGACACTGCAGAGGTTGTTACACTTTTACATGTGCTTGTAAAAGTGTATACATATATATATATATATATATATATATATATATATATATATATATATATATATATATATATATATATATATATATATATATATGATTTTTTATACCAGTTATTGATCTGAAAATACATCTTATTTCATTATTTCATGTCAAGCAATTTTGTGCCTTTAATTATAAGCTCCTTTATTTGTTAATATCAACACAGTACTTTTAGCAAATGAAAAATATTATAGTTATCAAAAATAATGAAATATTAAGCAACACCAGCCAGTTACAACAGCGGCGCATCAGGACAGGACAATAGTAAGGACTAATAGTTATAGTTAGAGATGGCATTGCAGACAGTGTTAATACTATACCAGCAATAATTGTAAGAGCAGGTGTTGAGCAGTCAATGCAGGCCATACCATAATACTTAACATAACTTAACTTAACCCAGCATAACTTAACTTAACTTACTTAGGTTCCTACAGGTCCCCTAAGGCAATAGACTGCCCTCTTGCTCTCAAAGGTGATATAAGAAGTGACCAGGTAGACCTGTTGCCTAGCAGAGACAAGCAATCTCATGATGCACAATGATGTAAATACAGGGATCCAATTGACTGTCATCGACAGTTTCTTTCTCTGTTTACCACTAAAGAGTATTTAATCTACTCTGTGTGTGATTAAGCCACTTTTGTGAATGCTAAGCCACTGTTTGATGATAAAACTAATTTTCCATAAGGGGACAATTAGTCGATTTAAAGTCTGTCTGTGTATTTAGCTGTTTGCCAGTGTCAGCTTGTGCTGTTCCATTGAACAGTTAATGCACTTGCTTGGCTCTAAGCCGCGTTTGAAAGACATTTATAGAAGTGACGGTGGCAAATAATAAGATGAGTTTTATTTTAGGCAGCGCTTGCTTCTCAGGGGACTGAAAATAAGGAAACCCCACCTAATATGTCTACTCTGTGTCCCTGAATAAAAAAGTCGAGTAATCCCTTAAGCCAATAAATACGGTACACCGACGCACTGCTGAAGGACAGGAGTCAAACAGGGCTGCATGAGTTGTCCGCCAAAATGTGGGTGTGGAGAGCATTTATCCTCTTTCAAGTGCTGTGATTCAGCACCAAAGTGAAGCTTACAATCAGGGGATGGAAGACGCAAGTAGCCAATAGTAGATGTTGTTTCTTTTACAGTGCACTTTGTGGAAATATACCGCATGGTTTTGTTTTGTTTTAAAAAAAAAAACTCCAATTCACAAATTCCTAAGCAGAAAAAAATAATTTTATATAAGCAGAAAAAAAATTATTTATGTAATTATCTGTATGTATGGGTGTGCGTGTGTGTGTGTGAGCAAGATAATGCAACATCAAATAAGTCATTTATATGAATAATTGAGTTAACAAATTCACGAAGTGACACCCAAGATGGGTCGCCAATCAGTTTTCAATGGATTTCCCACTGGCAGACTGGAGTGGCCAGCAGCGCTGATAATATGTGATTTCTTTTTCATCATTCTTTGCCTTATTTTTGTTTTTGTTTTTTACAAGTTTTACTTGTACTGCTTCGATATCCTTTTGTCATTTAACAGTTCAGCTTTATGGCTGAGTCTGTTTGTATTCAACAAAAGTATACGTTGCAGTAGAGTGCTTTTGAATACAGCTAATACACATTTTAAATCCATGGTTTGTCATATATACACATAGCTACATATGTGTGTGTACATATACACACACATATGTAGCTTTAGTTCAATGGCAATGCAGCATATCTTTTTTCAATTTTTGTTCTGAGGAGACCTCGAATTTGGCCTTTGGAAGATTGTATGTAACTTTCTCATAATAATACATTTGATCAGAAGACTTATTTTGCTCTTGCGTTGGTATTACTGATACCAGATATCGATCTTGTTAACTAAAGCAAACATTTCATTTCACTTCATAATCAATGACAGCAGCAGGAACCTCCAATGCGCTGAGAGCAACTTGCAGTGAATTAGATGCTTTATCTTCTCAGCACCTCACCAAACTGTCCTTAAACTACATTTGCAGTGAACTGGAAAAAAATAGCTACTGCATTTGTGGGAATGAGACAGACTGTGACTGTGGCTTTGCTTTAAAGCTGCAGGCTCATGTATCTGGATAATCAACAAGCACATGATACATTATCACCAGCCGAAAGCGATTTGTTTTTTCCAAAGATTTTCATCATGTGTTTGAGCGCCGTGCGAAGCCTTAAAGAGGTTCCATTTAGGATTGCTTCGTCTTGCGGATTATAGTGTCCTTGCACTTGTATTGACCCTTGATTTCCTGTTTAAAGTATTGAAACAGCTGCACAGTAGCCCTTTTGTGCTTCTCTGGAATACAAGACACTATTTTCTGTCTTAACTTTCTGAAGTGTAAAACTTAGGTGTCCACAGTAATACCCTGTTTCTCTCTCTCCATTGTGTGCTGTCAGGTCTTTATCAAGAGGTGGTTTCTAATTCCTGAGGTGAATCCTCTTAGGATCTGTGCTCTATTTCTGTTTGCTCCATTGAGTCGTTTTAGACCGAGCTCATTGGCTGGACGAGACACACGGATGCACACAAAGCAGACGCTGGCTAGCAACGCATAACTTAGTAAAGTGATAGACAGGGGAGCTGAGCGAGGATAGCAACCCACTGGACTTTATTGTGACTTTGGAAGGTAAGAAGATTCTCTTAAAATATAAAAGTTTTTGATGATAAAGTGTATCAAACCAGCTCGGACTAAAGCCTGGGGAGATTTGTTATTTACGACAGGGTTCTGATGTGTCTTTTAAAAATTTTAAGGGCAGCTTTAGTTTATTGTGTACACCACACATACCAACACAATATTTAATCATGATGCTACAAACAGTGTTTTAAATGATTCTGTTTTAGATGCTAATTGTGTTTTGTTGGTTTTCTTACACTTTTCCTCTTTGAACGCGCTGTACACGCAAACAAAGGCTCCTTTTCTTTCAGGACAAACTTTAGTCATGAGCATTCTTGGAAGTCAGAGTTGGTTGCCTGTCTTGTCTGCTGGTCCTACACATATGAATTGAGTATGGAAATGTTTGCACTATATCAAAGCTGCCCTTGTAGATTTAACCTCTTGTACAGGTTAAAAAAGCAGTCGAGAATATCACCAGTCAAGATATACAATAGCACACCAGACGAATGGGCTGCACCCATCTGGACACAAGCAACAGGCCAAGGTGCACACGATGCGTATGATGTGCCCATACTGTATGTATAGTGTAGGGAAGTGAACCTGAGAGTACTCATGCAACTGTCAGTGTGAACCATTCCAAATTAAATCTCGCATTTCATTTGCAACTGAAAAAACCCCACTAACTTTTATCCAATCTTTAAGGCTACTGTGTGATGGTAGACATCAATAGTGTTGCACAGGCTCCATATGTTCCATCTTGAAGAAAAAAAGAAGTAATCGCAAGCGCAGAGACAGATCTGTTGCCAGTCAGTAATCCTCTTAGACCGCAATAATTTAATTAGGTATTGCATCACCCGCTCGGATGCCGTGTCACAGAGCAACGACTCTAAATCTGCAGCTTGACAATCATCTAATTGAAGTCAATGAGGACATGCAAGTGTTTTAGGCCATTAATGCTTGCGGGGGAGAAAAACAAACTGTTCGTTCAGATGTGACATTGTAACTCTACATCTCATTTCTCGCGTCTCACAGGTAACCTGTCAAAGAACTTAAAGAGCCATGGAGCCGGAGGAGAGCAGAACTCAGACAGGTGAGTTGAAGCTTCACTGACAAGAGACATTTCACAAGTTGGCAGTCTCCGTTTTGTACGACTGCTTGGTCGTCTATGAATACGTTTTCACTGTATTCCTTATTACCTATCCGTAGCTGCTGGTGAATTATTTGAAATCAATAAAAAAAAAATACAGTATAGAAAGTAACTCAGGCACACTCCTCACAGAGCATGAAACATGTGACGTGAAACAGGAAGACGACAGCAGAGAAGAGAGCTTTGGCAGTTTGCCTTAGACTCTAATCTCCTTTTTGTTACTTAACAGTGGTACAGTTGGTCCACATTGAAGACAGTTGAGACGATGCCTTAATCCTTAAATTGTAACAGTACACAATCTCCGCCGATGGTGTATTTGTACATTTTACAAGACAAACAGCCTTCGAGTCAGCTGAGAACCGCTGTGTCAAAACTAATTAGCTACACTGCATCCGCTTCCAAGGTTTTTTCCCTCGTGGGATTTCCTCCACCAGCTCTCACAATACCATCATTATCATTTTTTTAAAGAAGAACTGTATTTGTGCTGCACCTTCCTGATGTTGTTTTTCTTCTCAGTAGCCAGTAACTATAATTCAAATTGTCATTCACCTTGTCATTTAGGTCCAAAAGGAGTCATCAATGACTGGAGGAGGTTTAAGTTGGAAAGTATGGACCAGGATAACTTGCCTTCAGCCAAAAGGGATCTGCTGCGACAAATGTCATCCCCGAACGGACCAAAAGATGATTCCAGAGCCAACCTCAACCGCAAGGTACAACCAGAACCACTGTGGCTCTGATTAGAATCTGGTTAAGTATTCTATACTCAAAGTAACTCAATTATGATGATCCTTCTCTCAATCAAGGCTGTAGCTTATGTTTTGACTATCCTTTTACTAAGTCATATTTGAGGCCTTGTTTTGCATCTTGCGCTTTCCCCTGGCTTTTACTTGTCGTTACTGTCATATCGTAATTCTAGCTTGTTCTATTTTAACTTTATTGTATTTTTATTATTATCATTTCTATGTCTATTTCTAATATTCTTATATTTCCTTGGAGTTGCTGCAATATTCGTACCTTAAGGCCATGTATAGATCTTTTTATACAGCATTCTGAATTACCTTGTGTTTAAAATGTGCAAAGTATTTAAAGCTGTCTTGCTTTGCCTTGCCTAATCAGAAAATTACAATGACTGCTTGAAATAGTGAGTCCAAGGCTCAGTTGTAATAGCTCGACTTTCTGATGATCTTTAGATGAGCGTTCAAGAGTATGAACTGCTCAAGGAGGAGGACGAGGGGTGCCTGAAGAAATACAGAAAACGGTGCATGCAGGAGATGCACGAAAAACTCAGCTTCGGGCCCAAGTTCGATGGTGTTCACGACCTGGACAGCGGAGAGGCCTTCCTCGAGGTCATTGAGAAGGAGCATCACACCACAGTGGTCGTTGTCCACATTTACAAGGCCGGGGTCAAAGGTTGCGAGGAGCTCAACAACTGCCTCGACTGCCTGGCCACAGAGTATCCCACCGTGAAGTTCTGCAGGATCGACGCCGTCGCTTCCGGCGCCGGCGAACGTTTCTCGGATGAGGTTTTGCCGACGCTGCTCGTGTACAAAGCCGGAGAACTCCTGGGCAACTTCCTGGCCTGCACGCAGCACTTAACCGAGGAGTTCTTCGCCACCGACGTGGAGGCTTTCCTAAACAGCTACGGCCTCCTGCCGGAGAAAGAGGTGCCTGCAGAGGATGAAGAAGAGAACGACGTAGAGTAAACTGTCAGTTCCGCTGCCGTGGAAGAAGGGAATTGGTCTCTGATTGAGTGATAGAAAGCAACTGAAGGCAACTCGTTCCGTAAGTCAAGGTGTTTCAGGCTACAACATTTAGAACAAAAAAACATTTCCACTAGTCTACTAGTGATTGAGGATTGAAGGAATGTTTTTTTTGGGGATGAGATTTTGTGTTTGATTGAACAAGAAAAACTCCTACATAAACCCAAATGCAGCTAACTGTAATTTCAAACGATAACCACGTTTTATTTTGGTACACTAGCAAACATGAAACTCTGTATTTACTCATTTGTAAATACACTATTGTAGCATTTTGAATAAATGAAATAACGAGATACGAAATGTATACATACACTTGAGCTACGCTTCTTCTTGCAAACATTGAAAAAGGCAACCCCTGGAAAAAGCTAAACAGGAAGAGCTGAGGTGCTCAGCGCAAGAGGTCAAAGCACTTCAGCTTTGGAAGCGTCTTTAATGTGAACTCATCTGGGAAAAAACGTGCATGAGTCTCAGGAATTTAAACATCATCACAGCGGACCTGAGACATTTTTGTAAATGGTTTATTTTTAAAAATGGGAGAATTTACGTGACCTACGAAAAGAAAAGTGATTCATCAACTCAGCCCATAGGTCATTTTGTCCGCATTAAAAATGCTCAAATACAACACTTGAACACTGTTTTAAACTTGGTATTGTACATGTCTAACTAACCACCTGTAAATAAAAATGTTGCTCAAAATTAAAGTGATAAAACGGTCAAACATGGCTTGCATTTAATATCATCACATTTGCTGTTATTTTCGATAACAGCAAATGTTGGCCTGTGAAACGTATGAGATCAACTTTGTTGTTTGAGTCAACATCACTGTACCAACATGTTTCAATTTATTTCTGGTACAACAAACAATCTTTAGATGTCAGTCACGTTTAACCTGTAAACCATTCGAATACTTTCCTTTCCATTGTCCATAAATACATATCCCCATTGCATTATTGCACAAGCTTTTCCCCTTTCTGCTGTTGAGGCCCCACTGATATGCACTGGTATGCAGTGAATTCCCTGATAACATTCAGCAATTCAGACCTGACTCTCCTGTGACCCCAAAGAGCTGCGGGCTTGCCAAAACCACATCACAACAACTACATACCAGTTTCAGCAAAGTCTTGAAATACACACAATTTGATATGTTGTGTGTGAAATAGATACCATCTAGTAACCATCAGCCAAAACAGTACTTGCCATCCAATGAGGACAAGTACAATTCTTATAGTAGGAGGACGAAGCTGTTATTAGGGTAGAACATTGGCACTGACTGAAGTACTTTCTCGTATTTTCATCGTACTTTCTCTTTAACACCAATATATTCATTTGTTTGTGCAGCCCTTTGGCCTCATTGTGGCATAGCAACAGCAGACGTCTAACACTTTATCAAAGGGTATTAATTGATGATAAGTTTTACAGGAACCAGCCAAAGATAATCATGCCAATCCTCTTATGAGATTAAGGTTGTAGTTTTAGCTGCAGTGGCAGTGTTCTGAAACCAGTGTCGGTCGCAAAACACAACAAAAAAGGTTTCCTTATATTCTCTCCTGCTTTCTTAAAATAAAGAAATATAGGGAGCCCGCACAGTGCTCAAGCAAATAGACGTTTTTTTCCTAATCCCTCAGTTGCCTATGACGAACTATTTAGTAACTCACTTTGACTTTGAAGTGATGCATGTGTCAGTGTAGCCGCAGTATTGCATCTCACACGACATGTCTAGCCTCGAGCCATTTTAACACTATAGCGTGTCAACGATTTATTAAAAAAACCCTTTATACCTCCCACAAGTTCAAGGATAGGATTTTCCTAGAGGTGCCTGAACATGTCATCCTGGGCTATACCGCTGTATTTAAATAAGACAGTCAAGAAGTCAGTCGGCATGTTCAGATTCTTCAAACGGTAGATTTCATCCACCTCTGTCCTGTCTTGCTAAACAAACATGTGAAGGTTCTATTTCTGACTTCAAGTCTAACATTTATGCTTCCAGCTGCAGTCTCACTTGAGCAGCAGCGTTTGTGGCATTCCCCCAAAACAGGAAGAGGGGTTCAGTGAGTTCAACGCAAGCCTTTACGAGAGTTCCAGCCTGAGTTGGGAGTCATGTTATAATAACCACTTCTGGATTACTTGTGTTAGGTCCTGAACATTAAACCCTGCACAAGTTAGATGGGCTATATTTTTTTTCCAAATTTCTCTGTGACTTGATGCTTTGTATCTTTGAAGTCTCACATCACATGTCTGGCAATTCTTTGAGAGAATTCATAGTGTGCCCCAAAAGGTAACAAAAATTCTTATATGAGACGGCTCAAACATGTCTATTAACGTTCATGAATTTATAACATTAAGACACAATTGTAATTGATATATTATAATTATATACAATTTGCCACTAGTATTTTTGTATGTGGATAAAATTCCAATCTGAAATCTGACAGGACATCAAAAAAACAAATAATCCTGCTGATAATAAAAGAACCTACAAAATCAAAGACACACGGCAATTCACTGATGTGCTTGCACAACTTCGCTGAGCAACATTAAGAAAACAAAGTTTCATGCATTTTCATGAATTAATGCATTTGACCGGCAATGTCATCAAGTTACCTCAGTGAAGTTTTATCACAATAAACCTCCCCCAGTCATATGAGTCATCTCCCCGATAAAAGCATGGTTTACCTCAGTGTTTACTCCTGAGCTGAGCGCCTGACCCCACCCCCATGTCTGACGTCACCCCCCCACTCCCCTCACCCCCTCCCCACTCCACCTTGTTGCTTATACGGCTTTGCTAATTGGAGAACTTTTGTCATTTTTGTGTTTGGACTCTCGGAAAGCTTCGCTGCCACGCTCTACTTCACCCACACAAAAAAAATAGAAAAACTGTTGACTGGTGATGTCACAACTCAGCAGGAGGTGTGAGGGGACCATTTGGCCCCGATGACCATATATGGAGGGTGGAAGTGGGCACGATGACATAACTTCAAACGGCAGTCACTGGCTGTCACCGTGAATTTACTTTAAGTCATCTTTGTTTGTTAGGTCCTAATGAATCACCCTTTTAATTGATGCGGTGACAGTGTAAATGTTATTCTTTGACTCATTTGCTCCAGATGAGATTGGTGCATTAGGAAAAAATAACAAAACAAAACAACTCCTCCTCCTCCTCATGTGAGTCCAGTGACCTAATACACTACGTCAATATGGAGTACGATTGTGTTGTTACTAAAAACAAAGACAAAGGTGGGTCAAGAACCTCAGGGTAACGAGAGCAAAAGTGGAAAATGGGCTGCATGAGAAAAATGTTGTAAACTGTCATAAATTTCCTCAAATCTTAATGCAGGTGTCCAGTCAAGTTTTGGTCTTGGTGTTTTTCTCTCAGGCTAGTATAATTTGTTTGTTTGAATGTTAATAATGACCAGATAGCTATGTGGTGTAATCATGGGGCAAACTGTGGGACAACTCATCTGTCATTGCAAAATTGCAGGTCTTATGAATGACTGCATTGACAGGCATGCTAGCAGGAAGACTGTAGTATGTGACTACAAACTATTACAGTCATAAGCAATTCATTCACACAGCTTCTACCAACCATCGGCACAAAAAAGTAAACTGTTAACATCAAACATAATCTCCAACATATAAACAGACCAGTTTCTTACACACAAAAGCAAAATACACATTTTTGAGAATTTTACAGTTTTAGCATCTGAGTTTACACTATATATTTACATTTAGAGCTCTTATTTTGTACATGGTAATACATGGTAGGACTAGGATAAGTTGAGCTTTTCACCTCAGTCAATTAAAATCCCATTGAAGCCGATGTAATCGAGGGAAGGGGTTTGAGTTCAGGCTGCAGATGTCCATGCTTCCGGCTTTCGCTCTTTTTACAAGCGCTCAAGCGGTGTTTACATGGCAGTGTTTCTGCAGGTTACCGTTCAATTTAGGCGTGACAGTAAGGTACATTGAAATATTTTTACCGCCTAGAGCAAACATCTGCGGTAATAATTCATGCCCATAATCTTTTGTCTCATTTGCCTCTAGTAAATCACAGGGACAAAGTATTTGTGGAAACAAGTCTAGACTGGCTTGATCATCAGGTGTTGGCCACGAACAAGTAGCAAAAAGGTTACTTAAACTGGTACTGTTTCAGTGAAGTCAATCCACTAGAATAGTAGATATAGACATTTTTCAATTATTATCTGAATGTACACAGTATATGTGAAAAAGTATAAAATCAGAGTTGGACTCTAAATCGATTAGGTTTTTAGAATTAAGTAAAGATTAATGCAACAAAAAAAAATCCTTTTAATATAAACACACAAATTAATCACATTCATCAAACCCATTTTGTCAAACTCCATGACTTTGGTTGCAGGGTTGCTGATCTATATCCCAGCCGTCTTGGGGCAAAAACTGCTTGGTACATGTCAACGCAGAAAGACAAACGACCTCTACATTCACATTGCACGTACAGAAATGTAAAATTTACCAGTACACCTCATGTGCATGTCGTTGGTATGTGGGAGGATGCAAGAGTATCTCCATAGAATCCACGTAGACACAAAGGAAACATGCAGACTCCACACAGAAAGGTGCTGAATTGGAACCAAACCCACAAACTTCTTGCTGTGATGAAACCAAAGTCTAACCACAGCACCATCGTGCCCATTTTGCCACAGAGTCAGTGAAATATGTGGTTAGATTCGTGTCTTATCAGTACTCAGGCTCTTCATCGTCATCACCATTACATCATAATCTTCATTACAGTTTTGTCATTTTTATTGAAGCAACATTGCATTCACCCAAAACATACAGCATGTGTGCTTATGAATTACAACTTCTAGTGTTGAAGTTTTGAATGTGGATAATTGAGTTTTGCTGGGGTTTTTTTTTTTTTTAGATCCTCTCAAATATTAAATGTCTGCTGTGTCAAAGTTGTCAGTGGTTATTAACTCATGTGAAAATTGCCCAAATCACATTATCCATCACCACTCAACATACAATCACTTCCCCCTCTGCCGGTTGAATAACATTATTTTGCTCCTATTCGTAAAATGTAATTTTAATTAATTGTCGTTTCTCAATTAAAAAACTGTGGGCAAAGCCACATGTCACAAAAAAGTGAAACAAAAAGTATTTGACCTTTCATGATGTACTAGCGCCATCTGCTGGTTGAACTAACAATCTATGAATCAAATATTGGTTTGGTTGTATCCGAACGTTGTCAGGTATTCTGCCACTTTCCCTTCCTAACTTCGACAGACGTGTCTGCGAACAGACAGTTTGAGTGTAATACAATTTTAAAAAGGTGTACGGTATGTTTGCCACATTAAACAAAACAATTCTGTTGTAGCAACGCTATAAAACTCATATGTTCACTTATTGTTTACTTAACGGGTCATTACTTTCAAAGGTTAAAGCTAATGAGAAAATAAAAGCCGTTTTTGCATGCTCTGGCTTTGCATTCCTCAGTGTTTTTGTATGAAAGTTTGACTACAATTCCCATGATGCTTCCGTTTAGAGAGAAGTGACAACTGCGCCGGCTCGTGACGTTGTAATCGGGAAAAATGGCGGCATTGCTGCAGCAAGTGTTAGAAGGTCCTGAGCTTTCTAAACTACCAAAGACAGCTCAAAACAAACTCGAGAGGGCTCTCTCGGAGCAGCAGTATGAAATCGACGCTTTGAAAGCACAACAGGAGCAATTCCGTGTTGACAGCGGTAAGCGTTGGTTTTCAATTTGAACAAGTCACAAGTACCTTTGCTGCGCTCACCAGAGCGTGCTCGCATGTCGACCTACATAGACTGTATAATGCCGAGTTGATAAGTTAGTCGTTCAGAATTCAACACACACGTTGTCCTCGCATTGTTCACATGTCGATCCAAAAATTGAGGGCGTTAGATTGAAGCTAATGCATTTCTTAGTTTTCAAAATTACCGTAATTTTAAAGCTAAAAGCTAAAGGTAGCAACCTTACTAGCCGCTAGCAACGACGTAAACAATGTCCCAATGTTAACCGACTTTAGTGTCACTGTAAAGTTTGCGCCTCTGCTGATCTTCTTACAGAGCAAAGTCTCTTTGAAAAAGTCAAACAACTTGCTCAATGTCAAGAGGAGTTTTTGTCCCACACTCAAGAACACCTTAAAGTTAAAGAGGAGTTTGCCAAGCTTGGTAAGAACTGTTATTTCCATATTAGCAAACGTTTCCGTTTGTCTTTTGGACATGCTTCTGATATTGTACATGTTTGTATCTTTAGATGAAGAATTTAAAAGTGTGCGTGAGAAGAACAGACAAAATGAGACTGTTCATGAGAGGTTGTCGTCAGATAAGGTAAGCAACAACAACAAAAAAACTGTTGTAATAAAATTTTGGTACTGGCTTTTGAACTTTTCATATCCTTATTGAGAATGTGTGGGTTACACTATACAGGGGAGCATTTCCAAACTTCCATTCACCATCTTATAATATGTCAGGGATGTGAACTCTGAAAGCTTTTGCAGCACCACAGCGGTTTAAATAATGCATTTGTTTAGGATTTGCTGTCCAAAGCCAAGGAGGAACTGGAGGCAGAAAAAAGGGAACTTGTGCGAACGCTGGAGAGGAGGTCCATGGAGGTTGAGCATCTAAATGGTAAAAATGGACAAATCTGCTTGTACGCCTGAATGGATTTATTGTACGCAAAAGTCATCGCTTGTGGAAATTCCTTCTGTCTGCAGAGGACTTAAGGCAACACAATGACAAACTGGTGGAACTCAACAGTTCAAAAATGGCCCTTCAGATGAAGTTAGATGAACTTGAAGCAGCTGAAGTCAACATTAAAGTAATCCACATTTTGATGTTGGGATTATTCATTTTACCGAATCGTCGCACACGAAGAATTACTAATAAATTGCGTTTTCCTACGCAGTACAAAGAGAAACGGATGCAACAAGAGAAGGAGCTCTTGCACAGCCAAACTACATGGCTTAATGAGGAGCTGAAAGCTAAGAGTGAGGAGCTACTATCCCTCTCTCGACAGAAGGGTAACCAGGTCCTGGAGTTGAAGTGCAAACTGGAGAACAAGGAAGAAGAGGTGTGTATATATGTATATATATCCTTCATCCACAAAAACACGTGGAGGAAAAAGGTTCTTTGACTAAAGAATGTACTTTGCCGTTGTTACTATTTTATCTCTGATTCTATATCTCAGTGTACTCAAGCAAGTATTCTTAAATATATCCAACGTTCTTTTGCTCCCAACTGAGTTTCCCATCCCTGTGATTTTCAGGTAAATCAACTCCAAGACCAAATAAGCAGCTTGAAGACCTCAAATGAACACCACCAAAAACAGAATGAAGACTTGATCAGCAAACTAAAAGAAGTACGGAATATTTCCAAAAATGTTCAGAACATTAAGAAGGAGAAGGTGAAGTTGTGACTGTGTCTCTCCCCCCCTCTCTCTCTCTCATTCTAGGCCAAGGAACAACAGGCTAGCAAGGAGGAAAAGTTCAGGAATGAGCTGAATGCAAATATTAAGCTTTCTAATCTATACAAGGTAAATTTATGTGAAAGCAAAGCAGTTTGTTGCCACAGTACCTATATCAATAGGATGGGATAGGTGTAAATATTTTTTAATTACCTAGCTGCAGAAAAAAGCTAAAGTCGCAACAAATGCTGTTTTGGTTTTTGTTTTGTTTTTAAATAAAAAAGTAACATAAAATTCCTCACTTTATTGTAGAAAAGTGTTTAGCACTTTGTAGTGTTTAACAAATGTTGCTGTGCTGACAGGGTGCAGCCACAGATTCAGAGGCAAAGGGTGAAGAGCTGAGTCGAGCAGTGGAGGAGCTTCACAAAATGCTGAAGGATGCTGGAGAAGGTATAGAACGGCATCCTCGCCACCTGGTAGTTTCTACATTCAAGTTGCGTGAACATCTTTTTTTTTTTTTTGACTGCGTTACGTAATTCTTCCATGGCAGCTAACAAAGACCTGGAGGACAAGCTGCAGGAGATGAATGCTGCTTCAGACAAAAGTGTTGTTGATCTTAAGGAAAGAATCCAGGTCCTTGAGAAAGAACTTCACAACGCCAATGAGCTGTTGTCAAGTTCTAAACTCAGAGGTTTGTTTTTCTTACGCTTGTTGACATGTTTTCAATTAATTGGAGGTATGTCTCATGCTTCTGCATGTACTCTTGGCACTTATTGCAATTTATTTTCAAATATTTGATCTGAAAACCCAACAAGTGTTGTTACCTGCAGTGCATATACACAGATTTTGTGCTTAATTGATTCAGCAACCCACAATGTGGCATTTCTCAATAAAGTAAAGGTCTCCTGTACTTTCTGACCAGGTCCAGTCAGTTCAACATCTTTGCTGAACGAGGAGCAGTTGACAACTTTGTCTCCAACAGCAGCAGCGGCCTCCAAGATCAAGCCTGGCATGAAGCTGACAGAGGTAGACTAACTGAACCCAACTGGCATTTATAAATTGTACGAGAAACCTTGTGAAAACTAAAGGACATCTGCGTTTCAGTTGTATACGGCATACGTGGAGAGCCAGGAGCAGCTGCAGCTGGAGCGCTTGGAGAACAAACGGGTCAACAAGTACCTGGATGACATTGTACAGGAAGTGGAAGGGAAAGCCATCATCCTCAAACGGCAACAAGACGAACGTGAGCGCATGCAGAAGTCAGTGGCCAGTCTTTCTACCAAGCTGGAGCAGGCTGTGAAGGTTTGCAACTTTGACCAGTTGATTGAAATTGGAATTGCGTGTAGATAGATTGATTGATTCACTTTTTTATTGACTACAAATTATTTGAATATAGGGATGTAATCGGATCGGCATACCGATTTAGCATATTCTATTAGATCGGTGATCCGCTGATCTGCGTTCAAAATCCCGGATCCGATCTTGAATATATCCGTAACGTTATACATTTATAGTCTGCAAAGTATAAATAAGTGGTGCATTTCTGCCCTCTACTAGTCTTCACTATCAGAACCAAAAAAAATGTGATTGGGACATCCCTGTTTGAATGTCATACCGTTTGTTAACAAATTTATTTAAAGGAGGTGCACCGCCTACAAAAGGAGGCTGATGACGCAAACAAGCGCTCCTCTGTTCTGGAAAGAGAAAGCCAGAGGTGTGAACTGCAGCTGGGAGACATGGCTCAGCAGGTAGATGAGCAAAAAGTTAAACCAGTGCTTTATTGCTTTGTGCCATCCAGATTTTCTGATGAACCTGATCCACTTGTGTCCTCTCCTGCCAGGTGCGCGTGCTGCTCGTCGAGCTGGAAGAGGCTCGCGGAAATCACGTGGTCCACGAGGAGGACGTGAGCTCCGCCGATGTCAGCAGCACGTCCGAGGTGATCAGCCAACACCTGGTGACCTTCCGCAGCGTTGAGGAGCTTCAAAAGCAAAACCAGCGGCTCCTGGTGGCAATCCGAGAGCTCGGCGACGTGCAGGAGAAGGAGGAGTTTGAGACTAAAGGCAGCAAGTATGTTTATTCTATCATAGGTTCAGTGTTGTAGTTCTGATAAAATACTCTCCAGTTCTTGTAACTTTGGCTAATAATAATGACCCATTCCAGCCGTGGTGAACTGGAACAGACCTTGGAGAAGGCCCAGGCTGAGCTGGACTCCCTGAGGGAGCAGCGCAGCCAGCAAGTCAAGATGACCGAGTCCATTGTGAAGCAGAGGGACATGTACCGTATGCTACTGGCACAGGCGACGGGAGTCAGCTTTCCACAGCAAGGTAACAGTGTTCCTACACCGGCATTTCATGCAGCTGGTAAAATGGCTTTTTTTCAAAGTTGGATTTGGTGTTGTTTGGTTGAGCATTCGAGTGTTTTTTTTTTTTGTTGTTGTTTTATCCTAAGGTGCGCCGCCTGAGGAGCTCTCCCTCACCTCGACTCCCAGACGTCCGCCCGCTGCCATGCCCGCCACTGGAACGCCGACGGCACTCGTCTCCATGGTCACAGATTCAGCTGAAGCACTGGAGGCTAAAGCAGCTCTGAGACAGGTGAGTGTCGTGAATCGAGACCCATGCATGTAAAATATATTGTCAAAATATGAATGGCTTTGTTGTCAAATTTAAAGGAACAAATAAGTGTGTTCTTGCTTCCCTCATCTGCCACTAGATGGTGACATGAACCTTTGGAAATATCTGTTAATGCCTTCAGTGAGCAAATGTGTCTGGCTGTTGTGTTTTGTAGCTCCAAGAAGTGTTCTCCACCTATAAGAAGGAGCGTGTGGAAAGTGATAAAACACTGATGGAGCAGAATGACAAGCTTCAGGAGCAGCTGTCCGAACTCCACTCCAAGAATGCTAAAATATCAACCCAGCTGGAGTTTGTGTCCAAAAGGCAAGATAAACCCGAGATTCACCGTTCGGACTTCACTTTGGTCCTGTTGTTTTATGTAGTTGGTCTTTAAAGTAAAATAATGCTTGTGCTGTTTGCTCATCATTAAATGTGCTTTAATTTTGAAAGAAATGAAAAGGAATGTCACTAAAAGTACGACTTTGTCAACATTTCCAGGTACGAAATGCTACAGGACAACGTTGAGGGCTACAGGAAGGAGATAGCTTCTCTCAGAGACAAGGGCCAGAAGACGACCACTGCCTCGCAGAAACACGAGCAGACTATCGTCACTCTGAATGAGGATCTGAAAGCTGCGAAAGAGAAACTCTCCATAGCCGAGGTTGACAGAAGCTGCCCATTTCTTTTTACATGTTTTTTTTTTTTTTTTTTTTTCACACCGCAGGTTGGATTGGCATTTATATACGTGAGTGCTCAATGAATGTAAATCTCTGTTCCTTAAGGGTCACATTGAGAGCCTCCGTAAAGAGAGAGACATGCTGAAGCTCGTGGAGTCCAGGTTGACTCAGGAAAAGGAAACAATTCAGAGTCAACAACAGAGCCAGAATGTGCTGCTGTCCAACCTCCAAACTATTCAGGTACATGTCCTTCTCATTTTGTGGACTGAGACCATGCTCTACAATTTTTGAATTCTCATTCTTGCTTCTTTTCCCCCTGCAGGCCACTCTTGAAAGGTCGGAGACTGATACGCGCCAGCGTCTTACCAGTCAGTTGGAAAAGCAGGAACGAGAGATCTCCCAGCTGCAAAAGAGGCTGGAACATGAGGTGGAGCAGCGCCACCTCCTCAACAGAAATCAGGATGTAAGCACTAAATTGAGTGGTTGTTTTTGCCATGTTAATGCATCATTAATCTAGTCTTGATAGAAAATGAAGTCATCCTATGACAAAAACTGATATAATAAAATAAAAAAGCAGGTCAAAAACAGTTTCCTTCTATTAATGCTGTATCTTCCTAATGGTTTGTTGGTGGCGTTTTCCAGATCCAGTCGATGGATGCCAAGAGGCAGCTGGAGACTCAGGTGGCTTTGCATCAGAAGACCAAGGAGCTGTTGAACGCGGCCGAGTTGGAGCTCAACACGCTCAGATTACAGCAGGGCGGTGGTGACGCGCGTCACTCTCTGATCACTCCGTCCACTCCAATCATGAGAGGTACACACACTCAGGCAGAACAGAGAGCATCTGCAACTATTCGTCTGTCCGTCTTAAGTGGTCATCAAATCACTTGACCCTGTTTGGAGGTTATGTCATTGTAGCTTTTTGTGAAGTAAACGCCTGGAAGTTCATGAGACAATGAATGCTTTATTAATGTGGTTCAGCCAGTTGACTTGACCTACTTTAAAAAATATATTCATTGTTAAAAACCACATATTGACAGGCTTCTGTTGTTATAGAGTTATTTTTAATGATCCTGTAAAATGGCCACTAAATTGTCAAAGTCATATATTTATTATTTTCGGACGCAAACATTTAAGACTGATAACAGTTTAATTTGGTCTCGCTCCATCTTCCCTGCTTACATACGTATCCAAATTGATTTGTATTTTCCATTTCCTTTTCTTGAATTTGTCTATTTATTTCTCTTCCTTATCGGGGTTTTTAGGCTTCGCAAATTCAGATCACGACAGGGAGGATCTGAAGGGCCGCCTGCGGCTGGCTGAGACCCGGGCCGAGGAGTTGACAGAGAGCCTCAGGACAGTCACCTCCAGCATGGAGCAATACAAAGCCATGGCTCAGAGCCTAGAGGAGTCTCTGGACAAAGAGAAACAGGTGCAAAAACAAACTCAAACTATTCGAATAGCTAACTTGAAAATTTGTGTTGTTTATGTGACCAAATTAACAAACGTTTTTCTTTACAATATATATTAAGTGCCATGAAATTGTAGGAACTGGACTGTTGATTGTTGTGACAGTAACTGTTTTCTGAAATGTTATATTTGTGCAGGTTACAGAGCAGGCTCGGATGTCGATTGAAGTCCGCATGAAGGAGGCGGAGAACCAGCACCGCACACTTGAGGAGAAGCTCCAGGAAGTGGAGAAAAAGAAACAAGACTTGGAGGAGCAGAACTCGAAAACCCAGGCCTCCCTGGAGGAACAGGTGTTTGTTTTTAAGACTCCTCTCTTTGATCGTTTGAGGAGTGTCTGGGGTTTAAGTTATTTATTGAACATTGTACAAGTAATAGGAAATCTCACTTGCAGATGGACAGTCTCAGAAGTCGTCTTAGCAGTGCTGAGGCTGACCACCAGGCGGCGCTACAACAAGTGGCTGTAGTTGAAGAGCAAAAGCAGCAAGCTCTCCAAGATGGCCAGGAACAGGTGAGCAGCTGATGAAAACATGAACTTCAGTCACTTATTATCTGCATCATCCAGAAGTTGGCTTCACAAATTTAGACAATAAACAATCAAAGCAATCTATGAGTTAAGCAGCTGAAGCAATAAACTTGAACTCTGTTTTTGTGTGAACTGTATTTGTCACAAACATGTCTTTGGTACTTACAAAATGATAAATGTGAACAAAGTACATCACTGTCAACAAGCTCTCATCGCATCTTAACTCTTCAAGGCTAAGCTGGCAGCAGAAGCACAGGATAAGTACGAGCGGGAGATGATCCTCCACGCTACTGATGTGGAGGCCATGCAGACTGCCAAGGCTCAGGCCCTGCAGGCTGCTGAATTCAGACACCAGCTGGAGGAAAAGGCCCAAAGGATGAGCGCCGAGCTGCTGGAAGCCAGGGTCTCCTGGGAGGAGCAAGAGAAGATCTTCAAGGTTGGCTGCTATGAGATGAAATGCATTTAAGTTAAAATAGGAGAAACATTTATTTCATTATGCTGGGTCCCTGCACCTTTAACCTAAAC
The DNA here is from genome assembly GCA_009823395.1 of Thamnaconus septentrionalis. NCBI lineage: Eukaryota > Metazoa > Chordata > Actinopteri > Tetraodontiformes > Monacanthidae > Thamnaconus > Thamnaconus septentrionalis. Next base: position 16,147,981 of record CM020508.1, on the reverse strand, counting down.
ATGTACCAAATAATGCAATGCCTTTTTTTTTTCATTCAGGAGGTAAACCTGCTTTTCCGATTTTTGAATTTCTTATACAACAGGAGGAGATGTCCAAGATGGAGAACCGCAATGAGGAACTGCAGAAACAAAATACCCTCCTGCACGAGCAGATCCAACTGATAAGCCACAAAATGGCTGAGAATTTGCAGCAGGCGTCCAGCGAGAATCCAATGAACATCTCTCTGACTGAAGAAGGCAAATCTCACGAACAAATCCTCGAGATTCTTGGGTATGGCACGATTGTTCATCTCTTCTACTCAAGAACTCCACTAGAACACATTATCAAAGAATTTTTTATACCGGCCTGTATTCTTACTTCCGTACGTGTTGTTCCCTTCCCTAATTTGTTCTCCCTGCCCAGGTTTGTTCGCCGGGAGAAAGAGATAGCGGAGTCTCGTTTCGAGGTTGCTCAAGGGGAGAGTCTGCGTTACCGTCTGAGGGTGGAGCATCTGGAACGAGAGCTCAAGGAGGTGCAGGACAGCCTGAGTGCCACCAAGGAGAGGATGCAGGTGTGTTTGGTTTTTCATTTTATTGTGATTGTCATTTCCAGAGCTAAACATGGTGCATCTTGTCACAAACCCAATGGCTGACGTTTTTAGGTGACGGCTAAGACGCTGGCTCAGCACGACGAGCTGATGAAGAAGACAGAAACCATGAGCATCCTCGTCCAGACAAACAAGATGCTGAGGGAGGAGAAGGAGAAAATCAGTGAGGAACTGCAGCAAACACAAGCAAAGGTATCGGTGCTTTCCACTGGGGAATCTAGGCAAAGGTCACACCATCGCTTGCTGCATGTTGAAATATTCCCATCATAAGAGTTAACGCTGAATTACTGCCGATCTCAGGTACAAAAGCTGGAGTCGGACACCATGCCTCTGCGGCAAGCCAACTCTGAACTGAGTGAGAAGAGCGGGATGCTCCAAGTGGAAAAGAAGTTGCTGGAGGAGGAAATCAAGCGCTGGAAAGCCCGGACCCAGGTTTGTGCATAGACGAAGAGCACTGCTGTGCTCTCAAGGAACAGCAACGGCTATATTTGCTATTTCATGACTCTTTGGAAACTCCAAGCAAGCAAGTGTCTTGCAGTATAACACAGTGTTTTGGCTCCTGCAGCACTGACTAGCTCCTCTTGACCATGTCATGACGATGGTTTGCAGTTACTGATCAGAATTACATGTGCACTGTTCCCAGCATGTCAGTGCAGGAAAAGGCCTCAGGAATGAAGTCTGACGTGATGATTTGTAAAAGTTGCGTCTTTCCCACCGACCTTGACGCACATGCATTGTTGTATTTCTTCAGCATCTGGTCAGCCAGCAGAAAGATTCGGACCCTGAAGAGTACAAGCGCCTGCACTCGGAGAAGGAGATGCATCTCAAACGCATTCAGCAGCTCGCTGAGGAAAATAACAAACTTAAAGCGGAAGTTAGCAGGTACCAGCTTCGTAATTCTGCTGCTTGAGACTTGCTTCAGTTCTACAGTGTTTTGCTGTTCTCCCTCCATCTCCCTCACTCACCAGGTTTTGTTTGTGTACTATGTCTTTGTTTCTCTTCTTAGAACCAGTAATTTGATAACGTCCCTGAAAAACCAGATCCAGAGCTTGCGCGATGGCTTGAGTGAAGCAAACGAGAAGGAGAATGCACTAAATAAGACGTTGGAGTCTAGGAACGAGGAACTCCAGGAGAAGTTGCGAACGATCACACAAGTCAAGAAGATCGGGCGCCGCTACAAGACGCAGTACGATGATCTCAAGGTGGACCACGACAAGGTCAGAGCCAGTCAGCCGTTACGTTTTTCTGTTCTGCCGAAGCATCAAGGGTTGTTTTATTTGAAACTGTTGTCCTGTGTCCTGCTCATTTGGTACATTGTGTTCACCTTTTTTCCCATTGGTCTCATTAGATGGTTGCTGAGGCAGCAGCAGGTCCATCACAAGACGAGGAGGCTCGCCAAGCGTCAGTCCAGGAGCTGCAGAGTCTCAGAGAATCCCTGAGTCAGGCCGAGGCCAAGACCCGAGAGCTGGAAGGACAGCTCGAAAACGTCAACAAGGTTACATTTCGTTCCTACCTAATCTGCTTTTCAGGAAATGAATCCCAAATTTTTCTTGGTACAGTAACATTGTAGGGGGGGAGAAGGATGACATAAATGGTGAACTTGTCTTTTCAACATGCATGCATTAAAAACTGTTACTGCTGGCCCTCACCAGGTTGTCACCGAGCGCGAGAATGAAGGTCGCACCGCTCAGGAGCAGTCGTCACGTCTGCAGACGGAGCTGACCAGACTGAGGCAGGAGCTGCTGGAGAAGAACACGCAGGAGGAAACTCTGCGGCAGCAGCTGAGTGAGAAGGAAGAGAAAGCCAGGAAGGCCTTTCACCTAGCCAAGCAGAGGATCAACCAGCTCATGGGTGAGAGGGCGCTGCTCCGTCGCACAAATTGTGTTATTGGCACGCGCAGATGTGCCAGCAACATACGATGTTAGTTGAATTTTATGTTGATCAATGCTTGATTGATTATTTCATAATAATAAAAACCTTCTACCTTAAATAATCTACCATCTGCCAAATAATAAAACAGTCTTGTTTTCGCAGTCATCTCTGGGTGATTACATCAAGTTGTTCATACTTTCATTCATTCCACTCAGGTGCCAAAGACGGGCTGCAGAAGGAGAACGAGGAGATGAAGAAGCAGCGCGATGAGCTGGAGGTTCGGATGAGCGCTCTGAAGTCGCAGTACGAGGGCCGGCTGAGTCGGCAGGAGAGGGAGCTGAGAGACCTGCGGGGGCACCAGGAGAGGCAGGAGCAGAGAGACGAACCAGCCGAAGCAGGTCCCAGCAAGGTGAGCTGCTGCTTTTTCATCTCACAAGCCAGCAACTTCATGGCTTTATCTTAAGTTTTAATGATTCAACTTTTCTCACTGCAGTTCCAACTGGATGTTATGCTTGTGGCTTGTGCCTTCAATCCTAAATGAATTCTAAAATTAAGAATCTCTGTAATGAATATTTAAAATTACGATACGATAAACTTTATTGTCCCGCTTCGATAAATTTTACATGGACTCAGCACCATAAGCACTATGCACTGTAAGAATGATTGCACAATCTTCAGCCTCAGGCAGCATTGTTTGAAAATTTGATTTTTGTTTGCTCATAAAGAGACTGCATGGTCTACTCTAGATTTAGATGACAACAGATTGTTTACGTCTCCATCATGAAATAGTTTCCTCCCTGATTTTCAGACCCAGGAGCAGCAGAGAAGTACAGAACAGAGGCAGATCAGTCTGAAAACAACCCCAGCAGCCGACAGGAGCAGGTGCGCTAAGCATCTCTTAAAACTACGAATTGAAAACAACTGTTTTGTTTTGTTTTTTATGCCAAAGTCAATCAATATATGATCTTATTATTGCCTGGATGGCAATATAGCGCAAGCACATCGGAACCCCCGACTGCCAACATCAAACCGACGCCTGTGGTGGCAACAGCCAGCAAGCAGCCTGTCAATCCAGGAAACAAACCCACCCCACGGGCCAGCATCAGACCCATGATCACTCCAGCAACTGTTCCCACCCCCACACCTACCGCTACTGTCATGCCCACCACGCAGGTGGAAACACAAGAGCGTAAGTACCTGCTCAAAAAAAAGACAAAAATGTGAGCAAATGTAAATCAAAATTTGTTTCATTTTTTATGTTTTTCTTGAGTCATCATTCCATCCTGGAATCTCATTTCCTCTGCAGCCATGCAGTCCAGCGATGGCCCGCCGGTGGAGCATGTGACCGTGTACGGCAGCGCCAGCGGCTCGGTCCGCTCGGCCAGCCCCAACGTCCAGACCACTCTGGCCAGCCCCATGATGACCGTGCAGCAGACCCAGACTCAGGCCACGGCGTTTGTCCAGCCCACCCAGCAGCAGAGCGTGAGCCACGCCGAGCCGGCCAATCAGGATACGCCGTCTGCAGTCATCGAAGCCACGCCCAGCTCACAGGTGGAGTGGCCCTCCACGTCCTCCACCTCGTCTGTGTTTGGAACCGGTGAGTGCAAACCTTCTCCCAAACGTTGTGAATGTGAGTACAGATTGTCTTCGTCATCGATGTGCGTGTGTACAATTGCAGCTAAAAGGCTGAGCACAATTTGATTTACTCCAGTCCTGATATCATGTTCATCAAACCCGGCTAACAGACTTGCATCGCGCCCTCACACATTGCAAGCGTTCACTCATGACTAGAAATCTTTGTTTGGATCGTCAGATTTCAGACAACTTTATTATTGTGCCCAAACCTTTGGGTTAATGTGTTTTTTGATTGTTAAATGTGATTTGAACTTTGATGTGCATTTGCATTAAATTGATAAATTGAATATTTTTCAGACTTGAAGTTATCTTTCTTTTACATTTGCCTGTCAATTTGGCATAGTATGCATGTCCCTTGAAATAGAATGAAGTTGGTCCTGCCACTTAACGCTAAAGTCTCACCGCCACCAACGTCTTATCTCAAGTTTCAGCAACTCCAGGAACCTCCTCCATGTCCAAGCGGCCTCGGGACGAGGAGGAGAGCACCACCATGGTGACTGAAACAGAACTCGACGACACCTCCAGGGTTCCCATCCCCAAGAAACTGCGCATCATCCAGAGAGTGGGACCCGAGGTGGGCCTCCGCTGCCTGGTTTGAACCAAGTGAAAACCTTTGACTAGTTGTGTTTGACATCATCGTCGCGCTGCTTCTGCAGGAGGACATATTGGCGGAGGACAGCGCGGAGGCCGAGGGAGTCGTGCCAACAGACAACGACGGCGTAGAGGCAAGCCAGGTTGACAAATACCTCAGACAAGCCCACCTTCTAGGATATTTGTCGTCTCTTAACTCCTGCTGCATTCTTCACAAAGTGTCTCGCGGTGAACAACGGTGAACTGTTTTGCCCTGCAGACTGACGAGTTTCCTGCCCTGGAGGAAGTAGACGATGGCGCTGCCTCGCAGTCTGTCTCCATGGACCAAGAGGTCACCCTGAGCCAGAGTGACGCCCCCGACCAGCTGGAGCAGGAAGTCATCGTCATAGTGACGGACACGGAGAGCGAGAATGACCAGGAAGAGGAGGAGGAGGAGGAAGAAGAGGAGCAGGTAAAAGTTTCCCCCCGCCGAGACATGACGAGACTGAGGAGGTGTCGCTCTCTCACTAATTATTCAACACCTGTTCCGTCAAGGATTACGATGAGGAGGAGGAGGAAGATGAGGAAGAGGAGGAGGAGGAGGACGACGAGGATGAGGAGGACGACGAAGGGGAGATGGGGGAGGAAGGAGAGGACAGCAATGAGGGAAGCGGAGACGGCAACGAGGCTTATGGGGGAGAGGACACGGAGGTTTGTTTGACCAGTGACAGAGAACCAGAGGTGCCAGAATTAAATAAATAAATACATTGTGAAATACACCACCAGTCAAAAGTTTGCACACACCTTCTCATGCAATTTTTCCTTTACAACTTTCGACACTGCAGATAGATACTGCAGACATCACATCCATGACAAAGATATATGTAATTATGCAGCAATGAAAAACACATTGAATAACTAGATATGCTTTTTATGAAAGGTGGCTATTCTGAAGAATTAAATATAAAATGCGTTTGAGTTATTTTACACTCGGTTTTGATGCCTTAAGTGAGAAACTGACTAACGAATTAGGTGTTTGGATCCGCCTCCTGGCTTTGATGGGCGAGTTTGACAGTTAAAATAAATTCATGAAGCGTTGCAATCCAGGACCATGAAATAATTAAATACATGTTCATTATATAAAATGAAGTGGATGGATGATATTTTAGTGAATGGAACACCCAATAACAAATTTAATGAATAAATTATACATTTAATTCATTATGTCACAATGTATTTATTTAATTTTGGCACTTTTAGTCCCACACACACACATACACATACACATTAACCCTTCCCACTCTTCCCATGAGTACACATGCACCGTGTCCAGCCCACACAGTCAGTTTTTCCACAGAGTCACATTGAAGTGACTCTTGTATTTCACCCCTGTGTCGTAACTTAAAAACTGCGTGTTGACTTTAGTTGTTTACCCTTTTTTTCAACTCCAGATGTGCAGACGTGGTTGTGCGTGTTGAGTAGGATGAGTCAGTGTCTGCCAAGGGACAGTAAACGGACTTTGACTAGAAGTCTGCATGTGCGAATGTGTTTTGATGTCTGGAACCACCAAGCCAGCTGCAGCAGTGGCCGCTGTTTATGAGGGAGCAAAGAAAACAGTGAAATCGTTGGTGTCACTTCTGCTCCTGTAGGAGTGTTTTGTTTGAACTTTGACCTGAGGCTAAGTATAAACAATACAAGCAGCGTTTGACACAGGTTAATGAAGTGGCCAAAGAGATGATGGGGAAATCCCAGCAGTAGTCACGAGTCTGTAGCGGGACCAACTGGACCTGGTGTTGGTGCAGGGCAGCAGTGCTGCTGCTCTTCTCACTTCAGCAAAACAAACCCATTTCATTCCTGCTTTTGCTCTTTAGTAAAGAAAATTTGACCTCGTGAATTTCTGAATACGTTCTCATTGGTTGATTCTGGTGGAACTTCAGGTATAGGTTGCAACATAGAATTCCCCACCCACCCACTTAGAGTAAAAGTTTTTCCAGAGGAAGAATAAGTCCTGATGCGTTGTACATGATGTTATGCCAGTATATCCTGGCGTCCATCCGGGATGCGTGGGAGCCGTCCCGGAATCTGGACTTTTCCAACTCTTTCCCAATCAATTTTTTGATGCGTACACCTTTAAGTTTCACTCACAGTTCCTTCCTTTTTCCCAGTTGACCTTTTTCCTTTCTTTTTTTTTTTTTTTTTTTATTGCCTTAACTCTTTGTCCTTTTGTTTTGCAGGGAGCTGATGTCACAGACCCGGGAACTGAGACAGAGGAGAGTTTGGGGGCGTCGGACTCCACCCAGAGGCCAGCCGATTCCCAGACTCCCAGCCGTAAGATCCAGGAAAAGCCTGTCAAACCAATTGCGCACACGTAGAACCCACCTCACACTCTCCACATGCGCTCACAAGCCGTCTCGCCACCCTGTTACTTATCAGACGCTTCCCCCGTGACGGAGGAATGTGTAATGTGTTGCTGTCTGTTTCACGGGAAGAGCAGTCATGTCTACAAGGACTCATAAAGGCTGCTTTATTATTATTATTATTATTATTTTTAAATTAATTCAAGTCATGTTGCGGCCTAGCAGTAGGTTCTCTGCATTTGAAAAAATTGTAACCTCTAATTAGCACTTGCTGCACTGATGGCAACATGTTGTAGTTAACGTTAAAACAATTTCCCTCCTGTTTGTCATAAGGAAGTTTTAAGAAAACTTTATTTTGCATTTATTTTGTGATTTAGACATTTCTAACCTTTGAATTGTTTTCTAGAGCATGATGTGTTTTTTGGTTTTCTTAAATGAATCTTCTTTTAACATGTTTCAATATTGCCCTTCCTGGATTTTAACATTTTGCCATATGTTTTAGTTGAGTGCAGTACAATGGAGGCCTTCGCTATGGAGCAACCAATCACGAGCTCCGGTACACGGATGCCGCAGTCCCCGCGAAGGCCGACGCATCAGCTTCCACCTCGGCTGAACATCCACCCAACTGCCTCCTCAGAGCTGGGCCCTCCATCTCAGGCTCAGGTATTCACTTGGACGGTGGAATTTTTTCATGTTGCAGCTGCTTCTGCTTTTTATTTTTTTCGTTTTTATTTTATTTGAAGAGGACAGTGCACATTAATTTACATTATGTCAATGTGCCGGTGTTGGCCAGAGGCTAATTTTCAACCGCAGTCCACCAGCCTGATCTTAAGAACCATAAAAAACACCCAAAAAGGACAGAGGGGTCAGAGTATATAAAACAGGGACACAGGAGACATAAAATTAGAATTAAAAATGGCAGATATTAAAAAATTCTCTGCATTACTTTACCATAATACTTTGTCTGTTTTTTTTTTTTGCTGGCAGCGTATCCCTGTTCGTCGAGTCCCTCAGCTCACTCCTGGAATGTTGGCCAGTGCAGTAAGTCAATACTTTACCAGTCATAACATTATTAATTCAAACAGTTTTCGACCACATACTGCTTGTGGTTAGTAATGCTTTTCATTAATTTTTCCCTCCCTGCAGCCGCAGCAGCAGCACTACTATGATGACGACGACCGAATGGTTCCCAGCACTCCCACCCTTGTGGTGCCTCACCGCTCTGATGGTTTGGACCAGGCTGTCCAGTAAGTGTTCACATCCAAACACAGGACACGCATGCCTGGAAAATATCCGTCACTTCATGATTAACATCGGTAACAGTGCTTTTGGGGGTTTCGGGCCTAATTGTTCTGAAATTACGCATTTCAAGTAACGGAAATGTCATAACGTGGAGAAATGTCAGGTGGAGTTCTGTGTTGCAGTCTTGTAATGCATGGAGTCATCAGTCTAAGTGAAATATAGTGCTCAAGAGATTGATAAGTTCCCACTGCATCACCTCTGCCGCTCTTTGTCTGTCAGTTCTCCCCAAGTGGCCGGAGTGCAACGCTTCAGGTTTGGTCCCACGGACGAAGTGCCACAGACCAGCTCCTCATCGCACTCTGACCTGGGACAGCTGGCGTCACAAGGAGGTGCCCCGCTATCATTCTTTGTTGACCAGCTCAACGTCCAGATATTCAAGATCCACATAGAATACAGACAATGCTGACTGTAAAGGATTTCTCATAGATAGACATGTGACCTCAGTGGTTAAAATGCAAATTATGGTTGCAGTAATTCCAAAGGCTGGAGGAATATATTGTGTCACTTTTGCTAGGGTCATATAAAGACACAATAATCTGATTCCTCGACTTAATCAGCCAAGACCTAAATTTATACATTTCAGCTTAAATTTTTAAGTTCCTGAATTGTGCTTGGAAAGTGGGAACATTACAGTTCACCAACATCTTGCTTGCACTTTCCCACCTTGCAGACTTTAACAAGATTCTTAAAGCATCATTATATTGTACTGATGGCATAAAATTTGTAGCACTGGTGCTGAATATCATCATTAAGATTATTTCTGATTATATGTCTCAAGTATCTCTGGCTCTTACCCAGACAAACAAAATGCAGGAAACTTGAGTTTCTGGTCATCCTTCGTTCTGGTTGACACATTTTTTGCGATAAAGTTTGATGTCATACTGCAAAAATACCGTTTACAAACTCTACCGCTATTACATGTGCACTATTACTTTATGAAGTAACACCAATACCCGCACCTGTTTAGCAAGCATGATAAGTGTGAATGTGCAGGGAATTACATAAAAAAACGAAGAAAAATAAATCTTTTTTGTTTTCAGGTCTGGGCTTGTTTGAAAGCCCCTTGTTCTCTGCAACTCACGAGGAAGAGTCCGGTGGACGCAGCGTTCCCACCACTCCGCTGCAGGTTTCAGCGCCAGGTATCTTACCCTCGGACTGACGTGACCTCATCTGTTCCGAGTCTCCCGCTCCATTCTTTTCCATCAGCGCCGCTTTAAGAAAACGCAGCTGTTGATTAGCAGAAGGGTTTAGTGGCGTCAAAATATCAAAATATCAGAGCGTCTTGTTTTTCCCCCGTTCTCCTCCTCCAGTAACGGTCTTCTCAGAGGCAGCTCAGTCTGATACCAGCGAACTCGCCTCCCAGTCGGTCCCCATGGTGAGCACGTCAACACCGGGCCTGTTGGTACCAGGTGGCGCGGGGGAGGAGCGAGACAGTGTCTTCTTGGAGCCAGACACCGATAGGTGAGGCTGCTGCTTGTACTTTGTCAAAATTTTAGAAATATTGCTTTTATTTTGCGAAAAACTGTCATGGAAACGCAGCTACTGACTGCTGTTGCAATGGTGTGTTGTTGAAGGTCCAGCGCTGAAGTGTCACTGGATGCGGTGGTCTCGCGGGGAGACATTGAAGAGCCAAGTCAGGCGTCTGACAAAGCCGTCGTGCCATCCACCAGCCAGGAGCCCTCCTCCAGCTCTGCAGGTACACACAGCATCTCTGCTCTGGGGGAGTTTGGTTTTTGTTTTTTCCTCCCATTCATGAGGGATGTTTTCTAAGTTAAAATCCACTCTTAACAGGTTTTCCACATTGAAATGCCATAAAGTAAACATCCATGGCCTTATATTCTGGAATATATAAACTTTGTGCCATTTGCAGTATTGTACACTGGATACAATATGGTAAGAAGATTCAATTGACCAGTTACCTAAAAAAAAAATTCATTTCACAATAAAACCATATTTTTAAATTGTGTTCGCAGCCTCTTGCATTAACACTTGCTTTTTAGCTCGCGGCCACAAACACTAGTTTATTGTACACATTCACCTTTAAGGAATGGAAAATGTCATGATTTAACGCTCAGGAAAATAAATGAGGAATAAACCATGAGCACATACGACATCACTGTCCTATGATAATGATTAAACTGAGTTTAAGGCTCAATGATAAATGCCCTCCTTTGGTGTCCTGTTCTAATTGCTGTGTTGTCACTTTTTGTTTTTGTTTTGTTTTGTTTTTTTTAGATACAAGCAGCGCTCCAGCTAAACCCTCCAGACCTGGACCAAGCCGCCAGCTCCAGCGCTGGCCTGAAAATAGAGGTGGTCGCATGAAGCGAGGAGGTAATTCATGGAAACACACACCTGGAAAGTAGCACATTATTGTAATAAAAAAGAAGGGAAAAAAAGAACACAGTTGGTTGGTTTCTTGTCACCACCTTGTAGCAACCTGACAAAAACCAATCAAGAATCAAATAAGAATCAAACTTGCTGGCAAGGTTTTGAACCCCACAGTGACTTTTATTGTACAAAAGATATAAAACAACAGGTTTCTCATTTGTACTTGGAAATCATCAGTTCTTTCTTAAAAAAAAATGTAATATTTTCATGCTTTCAATTTGTTTATTAGGCAAGTTAATTTTTTTTGATTATTTTTTTCATACAGCCTCAGTACATTTGTCACATGACTAAGACACACTTTGGTTTATTTAAAGAAAATAAAAAAAAAACGTTTTTCGACAGGTCAAGGGTTCCCTTCTCGTGGGTTACATGGACGAAGATTTGCGAGATGAAGCACTAAAGACAAAAAGTTAACACGCTTGACCAGAGAACTTCATATTCCTGTTTGAATCATGTTTTACATTTCATGTGTTTTCACTTCTCATGATGCCCAGTTCCTATAAATGCTTTTTTATTTTGTTGTTTTTTTGGTTTTGTTTTTTTTTAATTGTTCTTGTAAAATAGCCTGTGTAATCAGTCCATGCTGAAACATTGCATTTTATGAAGAAACAAATAAACGTTCAAGACAACTTTTTGTATATTCAGACTTTCTTTGGGCACTTGAAGAAGTTGTTCTGAGTTGCCGCGCTGGCTGCAGGAGCAGGAGCAGCAGCAACAACTGGCCTCTCACGGTCCATCCTCACGTTGTAGGCTTTGGCTGAAAGAGAAACCAGTTGGTTTATTAAATTGTTTTTAGCTTTTACTTCTCACATAGTATTTGGAGGCAAGTTTACATCTTTAAGAAAAAACAAAATGTCATTCATCCCACAAATTCAAATTGATTTAAGTAGAGGGGCCGACTCCTGGAAACACGTCATTAGACTGAATGGAATATTTTACTCAGAACCATTTAGCCTGAGAGCTACAGGTATTATCATCAAAGTGGAAACTTGGATGCGACTGGACACCACCCTTAATGTCCTTCCCATCTGCATGATCACCACCACCACCACTCCACCCACCCTGCCTCTACACGCACACCACACATGGTCCTTGTTAGGAGGTTCCAACATAAAGTGAATGAGGTTGACGTAGAATTGGAAAGTTATGCTTGACAATGTCGTGAATTCACTGAAGTTTTGTAGGTTTGTAGAGAAGCTTCATCACCTGCATTCAGGACTGTTTTGACAAAACAATGAAAAAAGTAACAACACCGATTAAATTAACATATAGCTGCAGCAGCTGCCATTTGTCGTTAACTTACATCTGGAGAAGACGTAGTATTTGTATCCCTCCGGTTGTCTCCTCGTTGGGATGGACACGGCAGCGGTGACTGTGGTGGGGAAGCCTCGCCATGACCTCCGAATGTTGATGGTTGGCCCCAGATTTGACACTGCAAACAGTGTGAAATGAGTGAATTTAATTACATGACATTCTTGTTATAACTCCATCCTGTAAACTTCTGACTTTTGCGGCCTCGTTATCAGAGCACAGGGCGTTTCTCTCCACTAACTCTGTTGTCACTCAGTAAAAAGCATGACTCACTTTTTCAGAGAACTTACGTGTGTTGCAACTCCAATAAAACCTTTTTTAAAGAGTTTATCTGTGAAAGTGTTCAGTAGCCAGCCAAGACACATAATTTTTTTACGAGACCACACAAACAAGCAAAATGGTCCGTCGTATTATTCTTCCATGGTTTTCATCAACTTGAACTTGAACAGAATGCATTCAGTTCATTTCAAATCTCACCTGCTTGTCGAGCCATCCGGTTGCGAACTGTGTAAATACTATACTGGGGTTTCCGCCCGCATGTTGGAGTGGTGCCAAACTGGTAGGAGTATTTCTGGACCAAGCCCCCTGTTGGAACCAGTCAAGCATCAGACACAATATTTGAATATCAGAACTCTGTAATTAGGTTTAGTCTAAAACATTATATGCTATCATTATTATCCTCAAATTATCCTTAGCATTTTAGCAAATAACCTGGAAATGCAGCAACAATATTCCAGGGCAATTAACTTCTCTTGAGTGAAGTTCCTCACCTCTCTTGAAGAAGTAAACGGATTCTCCTCTACTCTGGTACTGCGGCACAGACAGAGCAGCTGTGATGTGGCCCCGCAGTCCGTCAAATCCTGTTGCAATGGGCTTTGGATACCCGGTGTCTAAAACATCATTTTCAAACCTCCAGTACTGGGGCCCCTGCAATGATCACAAATCAACACAGTCAGACCATTGTCAAAATGAAGATGAAAAACAAGACAGGGATATGACTCTTTCCAAAGAAAAAAAACAATTCAACAATGTGAGTGTAATTCTACATGATTCATATCAGTCAATATACCTTAAAGATGTATGTTTTTCCCTGGCAGTTGCAGCGTGTGAACACGGTGTCAATGGGGGATGGGACACCCCACACCTGGGTGATGCCACGTGCCGGCCCGGGAACCATGTTTCTGTCCAGGTACCAGAAGAAGTGCCCTGAAATCCACAATGTTGTCCTGTCAGTGTGGCCGTCAGTGATTACACAATGCCACAGTGAAGAATACAACTTTGCATGTATGTTGAATTATCTTGGGGAAAAAAATATAATAAACACTTTAGTTCTTCGGTTGACACCAACCTCGGAAAACTGCAACTGTGCCGTTCTTCAGCGTAGTGACTGCACTGACCGGCTGTCCGCTGCACAGATTAGTGTCATTGCTGGCATCTAGGGAAGGGAAGGACATATTGTGAGGGGAGTCAGAAAATCAGGAATCCGTAATTTCCGTACGTGTAAAGCAGAAAAACCACCACTTGTAACTCTTTTCTTTTGTCACTGTTCCTCTGGTGGCTCAGAACAGAGTGTAAATGCTATTGAGGTCACATGGGAGATTTAAATAGTGCTCATGAAATCTGCCCTTCACAGTGAAGTGTGTTCTATTCTTGAGGATGCATCACATTATTTTTTTACCTCCCTGGTAGCCTGTGGTGTCATCAACGTTGCCAGCAGGATTCAGTGGTCTGACCCCTGGTTTGGTGCCAGGCGTATCCTGATCTGGTTTGGCTGGCAGCACAGTGGATGGCACAGGCTTGTCCTGAGGTTTTAGTGGGGCTTTGGTAGGCTCCGGGGTGACGTTCAGTGGATCAGCAGTAGTAACCTCTAGTGTGTTGTCGGCCGTTGTGCCATCCTGTGCTTGATCGGTTGGGCTTTTTGTGACATCCCTTGAGCCAGTCTGGGAATCAGGGGTAGCTTCGGGTAGAGCATCATCTGTGGTGTCATCCAGTCCTGGATCAGTGGGCTTTATGCTGGTGGGGGTTGTCTGTTCGTCAACATCTTGGGGCAAAGGAGTTGGAGCGACATCATCCCCATTGGTCTGGGCATCATCGGTCGAAGGGGTAGCTTCTGGTTTAGCGTCATCCTTGGTGTCATCCTGTCCTTGATCGATTGGCTGTGTACTGGTATGTACCTCGTCGTCAACATCTTGGGGCAAAGGAGTTGGAGTGGCATCGTCCCCATCGGTCTGGGTATGATCGGCCGAAGGGGTAGCTTCTGGTTTAGCGTCATCCTTGGTGTCATCCTGTCCTTGATCGATTGGCTGTGTACTGGTATTTGCCTGGTCGTCAACATCTTGGGGCAAAGGAGTTGGAGTGGCATCGTCCCCATCAGTCTGGGTATCACCAGTTGAAGTGGTAGCCTCAAGTTCAGCATCATCATTGGATTGATCCTGTTCTTGAACAATGGGATTTGCGGTGGTGGTGGTTGCCTGGTCATCACTGTCTTGGGGCAAAGGATTTTTGGGGACATCGTCCCCTCTGGTCTGGGCATCATCGGTCGAAGGGGTACGTTCTGGAACACTGTTATTCTGGTCGTCTTGAGGGAGAGGGCTCGCTGTCACATCCTCTGCATTGGGCCCTAGGGCACCTTCCAGGATTGATGCTGGTTCCAGCGTAGAGGACGCAGGCATGCCGCTGGCGTCAGAGTTAATGTCGGACGGCTGTGTTGGACCTGTGGATGCTGTAGCCTCAGGTGGGTTTGAGGCTGTTGTTGGGACCTCTGGGCCTGTGGCCTCAGTGGGCACCGCTCCAATCGGGGGAGTAGTAGAGGGGAGGATACCACTGTCTTGTGGCCCATCATCACTGGACTGGGGCTCCAGAGGGTCTGGGCTCACAGTGGAACTCGACTCCAGGTCCATCATCCCGTCGCTGGGGAAATCATCATCATCATCGAAAGGGCTGAATGAATCTGGACGAACAAAGAGAAAAGAAAAGGTGTGGACTATAAATATCACCAAATTCAGGCTTTTCTAAGAGGAGAGAAAATGATTTGTTAGTTGAATGTGAACCCATCTGTACCTTGATCACCATTTGGGTATTCTGATGGGCTAACCGGGGGAAGTAAATCTTCTGTGGGCATAAAGTGCAAATTACACCACGTTAGACACAATTCAAAATTCAACATTGTTTTATTTTGTTAGTTTTTTAGTTTGTTAATTTTTTTTTTTTTTTTTTTTTTTATATAGAGCTTGCTACTGTGTGTGTTATGCTTTACCGACTATGACATTAAAGAGAAAAATGTCACAACCAGTATCAGCCCTGAGAGAGAGAACTACCAAAGATGCTGGAGTACCCCCAACCACAAAACTATTCCAAGCCAATTAGTAGATGAAAACATCCAAGAAAATGTTCTGTCATCCTGCCTTGGCTTCGCTTTCCTTCTCTTGTGACGGAGCCTGTGCCCGGAGTCCTCCCACACACTCAGAGCAACACTGCTTCCTTGTGCTTCTTTTGGCCGCTAAGGCCTGTGCACTTGGCTTGCCCTGCTAATAGTCGGACCACATCAAGAGAGCTGCAGTGTGCTGGCGCACGGTCCACATCTTCCTGACGTCCGTCCCCCTCACACAAGCCCTCTCACATCCCCTCTTAGTGCTGTTCCCCATCATCTAAAACTGGTTGGATTTGGTACGACTTGTAGGTTTTTCAGTCCCTACATATGTTTTCCTGAGGCGTATTCACCTTGGCCGTTTCCCTCGCTGAACGTTGCCTCTGTGGCATCCTTCAGGACCGGCTCTGTGGGAGTGTTCGTTAAGATTAGTGCGTTTGCTCTCTAAAAACGCCAACATTAGCCGAAATTCATAGAGTTAACCCTCTATTAAGTTATTTATACCTTTGGGTTTGTTATCATTTACATTATGGCATGAACTAGCCTTCCCTGGTTGTGCAGCACTGGCTGCTCCACTCATTTCATCTGTCGTGATCACCAGAACAGAACACCATTAAATTTAACCCAATGCATTGGTGCAAATTACTGCGTGCATTGCATGCTTCTCCAACAGGTGGACATGCAAGTTTTTCCCTTTGGGTTTGGCTCCTGTCTCTCTTGTCACTTTCATGCTTATGAGCATGCTCACTCACTTATTTCATTTTTATTATGATTTCATTGCTGTCATGCACATCAATAGGTCACAATTTGCTAATAACGTCTCAAAAGGACCCTGATTGTTACATTTTTAAAAAATGCAAGACCCATGACCACTTAATAATAACGGAAAATAATCTTGGAAAGGAGAAACATGAAACCATGCATCTTGTTGATTTGTTTAAAAAAAGTCTCACCTGCATCACAATGGTTAGTCACATCTGAGCAGCACTGCTTGAACTTCATGCAGTCGGGGTCGCAACTACACAACCGACCCCTTTTAAAACTTTCTCCGCAGCGTCCTTTACACGAGGTTCCTGTGACGTACACACACAGCAACATTACAAACTTTCCAAACTGTATTCGACAGATGTGCTTTTTGATGTATCTCAATATGACCATCTCTGCAAGGATAATCAGATTGAGATGAAGAGGTTGAAATTTTCTCATGATATTTACTATATATAGTACATTGGGTGGTAAAAGCCTTACTCGTGGTGCACTGATATTCATAGTCTGGGCAGCACTCTCCATATACCAAGCAGCTGTAATCACACTGGCACATATAGGCCCTGTTGTACTCGGAACCACAACGCCCTGTGCAGCTTGCTGAAAGAAAAAGGTAATCAAAAAATAGTCAATTCTTATGAAATGTACTGATAAAATGACATCAGCCCTCAACAAGAGCATTCTTTTGTAGAACTCAACTTATGACAGCTAACTAAAAATTGATTTCTGACTTCTCTTGCAAATAACCAGGTTGGCAAACTGTTAAACAATTATTGACAGGGAAATCAATGTAAGCTAGAATATGGAAGCTCCAGTCCTTTCATTTATAATAACAACATTTTTAAAATAATCACATCAGGATGGAGCTGAGCAGTCAATTTTGTCACAATCACGTCACTCACATTGTGCCGCGCTGAGAGTCAGAGCACAAGCCAGCAAAATAGCAGCACAGGTTACAGTGGAAGTCATCTTTCTGTTATTCTGAAAAGGCACACACAAAAAAATATTGTCACGTTCAAAAGTCTTCAATGCAAGAAGAGCACATGAAAAAAGAAAATAACTCACCGTGGTCGAGCCTCTTGCGGAATCTGGCCAAGAGCTCTGAGTCGGCTGCTTTTAAAGGCTGATGCAGACCGTCTGACTTCCCGTTGATTGGCAGATCCGGTCCAATTAAAAGTGTGATGATCTCACAGGCTGTGAAAGGGAGGGTCGCCACGTCCAGCCAGACCAGAGGTCTAGACAGCATGATTTCCCACAAACATCTGGAAGCACACCAGCAAACATCTGTGCCAGATGAGCGACTGACTTCACACACCTCCAAGCAGAAGAGGGGAAAGTGCTAGCGGCTCAGTCACAAGTGGCGTGGACTGGACAGCGACACGTCACTGAGCCACAACCTGGTGTGTCCAATCAATACCATGTGGGCAAACACATAACTCAGCACACTTTATGAAGAAAGCAATTACATCAGGTTCAATAGTCACAGGGCGTGTTATCGTTGGTGGGTAATTAGAAAGAAAGAAAGTCTGACTTCTGGTTGAGTCAGTAGTTTTTATTTCATCTTGTTATGTAAATTCTAGAGGCTGTTATTGTTGTTTATTATGTCCTTGGTCTTGAAGCTGTTGCAAAAGTTTTTATTTCCTGTTCAGGATTATGACCCTTTCTATTCTTTCCATGAATAATTCACCCCAAAATTCAAACTTCATATGTTGACTAGTCAAGAGTGGGGTGCATTGGCAGATGTTGTGGTGACATTTTTTTTGATCCAGGTGAGTTTTTACGGAGATTCACAGAGGGGAAGCGCTTCATTGCAGTGAGGGCCAGTGGCAGCCAGGCATTCAAACATGATGACATGTCTCCATATTACTGTGATGTCATTCCAGTGTCTGGAAGACTCTCTCATCCAATTTGACTTAAAACATCCATCAAAATTTTCAGCAAAAATAGTCACTGTAGCGTCCCAGCAGAGAAACATGAGGCATATTAGTTGAAATCCACCCGATTTTATTATTTTTTGTAGTCTGTAGTGGTTAATTTAAGCAGCTTAGTCTATGCAAACCAAGATGTGGATCCTGTTAAAAAAAAAATAAAAAAAATTGCACCTGTGCCGTGTAAACAATGTCAATTTGGACAGATGTGAAATTAGAAGACTTGGATGCCACCACACAAGCAGAATGGTGACATGTTATGTTTTAAGTTTTATATGTGTACATGTGTATGTGTACATACATACATACATACATACATACATACATACATAATTTTTCGTGTTGCAACACTTGACAATGTTGTGTGAAATAGTTTCTATCCTCGAAACTCAATACAGTAATGGGCATGAAAGAAAGAACTTTCTCCCAGCCTGATTCATAAATCTGGGTCCACACAGCAAAGAAATTTGTGCTAACGGAAGCCTCGCCAGCTATTTTCCCAATTTGTCACCATCCAATTAGAGGTAAAGTGATAACTGTTGCGCTTGTTTCCGTGCAACAACAGTAACAGGATCGGAGATGCCATGGCCGACCTAACAACCAGATAAACAAGTCCACTAATAAGTCAGCTAATAAGGTTTCCCAGTAATACTCTATGATCAGTGGAAGTATCAAGGCCGTGCTAGGCAATTTTGAGAAAAGGCAGCTGTCTGAAAGAGTTCAGGGCGAGCTGAAGAAAGTGGAAATAGTGCGCCCCCCTGTGTTCACTTGGTCAAATTAAATAGATTTTCCTTTCAGTCACTCAACAAAGCCTTCAAGCAAATTTACGATCATGATCTCAATGTAAAACCTTTGTCTTTGGCACCTGAGATCGATGCCCTCGTTTGTCACTTTGGTGTCTTTTGAAGAATGCATCCATCTCTTTTTTTATTCCAGGAATAAAGGTTCTGCAATAATTTCTATTTGTAATCAACATGGGGTTTTTTTTTAACCTTCACAGATATAAGCTGCTCGACCCAAGCAGACAAACAAGCCTGCAGATGGAGAACGGGCAAAGGCGGCAGTATCACAGATAGGACAAAGCACAACAAGACACTCATCATCACAACAGATGGATGCCATGCACACTTGGTCTTCTGGGGAGATGGGAGTACCACTGAGGGTAGAGGGAGCGCCTTTTTCCTGCATCCAAAACAGTGTGTGTGCGCTCTATGAGCAGCGGATACCGTCTTCTCTCTTGGCAGCATCCGCCTGACGGCCTGTTTTGAGTGATACAGACGAGTTTGATGAGAAGCAGAAACGCAGAGACCCACAGGAGGTGAGAGTTTCCAGAGCAGAGCAGAGCAGAGCAGAGCAGAGCAGAGCAGGTGGATGTGTGTGCAGAAGAGGCCCCATGCAGCAAATGCATGTTGCTCTTGCAAGCTTACAGGCTGATGAAAGGGAGAGGAGGCTTTTAACTTAATGCTGTGGTAAAGATACACTTTTCAGTGGTCCCTTATTAGTCCAAATCTAGCTTACAAACTTCCAAATGACAAGTTTCCCTCGTCTGTGCACGTAAAACTAGTTATTTCTTGACATAAACCCTCTGTTAGGTAAATATACAGGTAAGAGACTGATAAAAAAGTTTTATTGTCTGTGACAAAAAATATCTTGACAAGAACATCTGGAACTTGCAATATGGCAAGTCAGAAGTGATAAAGAGTCACAGCCTAATGCCTAGTAGAATGTCATGTGTAACATAACAGAGTAATATTGTGACGTTTTCGTGTTCGTCAGGAACCAGGCGTTGTTGCGGGTTTGACAGTTGCTTTATTTAAGCTCCGAACTTTGTTAACACAACAATCTCAACCGGAGACGAAACATGTCCCTCACTCAACTTCCTCCAACCTGTGTGCCCGCCCCTTTTCCCATGAACCCCCTGCACCTCCTTAAAGGGTCCTTACACAGACCCCAATGACTGTAACACATGCTGACACACTTCAAGAACGTTACACTGCCCCCCCCACAGTCAGTTCCTCGCCCCCGAGGGAACAACAAAGTCTCTGAAACGGGGAGGCAACTGGCGGCGCCTCCTAGGCCGCACAGGGTTGCCAGAAGGAGACATGGGCCCCACCAGCTGATCAACTGGTCCCCCTGCTGGGCACGACAGTCCATTCAGTGGTCCCACGTCCACAGGCACAGGAGGGGGCTGAGGGTGTTCCTCCACAAAGGAGGGCAGGGAGCGTCCGCGATATGGAGCAAGCCTGTCCCTGTGCAGAACCACTCTTCTGCCCCTTGGTGGTAACTGCACCCGATAAACAACCTCCCCCACCCGCTCCAACACCCTGCAAGGCCCCACCCAGTTGCTGTCTAACTTCGGACAGCGCCCTTTTTTCCTTTTTGGACTGAACACCCACACCAGCTCACCAGCATTGAAATGCCTCCCTTTTGTTGTAGTGTCGTAGTTTCTCTTCTGGCGCATGCCTGCCTTCGCCAGTTGGTCCCTAGCGAAGGTGTGTGCAGACTCCATTCGGTCCTGCAGCTTTCTGGCATAGTCCAGGCCAGGCATCGCAACTGGAGTCTCTGGAGGCACCCCAAAGGCCAGTTCCGCTGGTGTACGCAGCTCCCTGCCCAACATCAGCAGCGCAGGCGTACAGGCAGTGGAGTCCTGCACAGCTGACCGATAGGCCATGAGAATGAGGGGCAGGTGTACATCCCAGTCACGCTGATGCTCCGCAGTAAGAATGGACAGTTGTTGGGCCAGGGTTCTGTTGAACCTTTCCACTAGGCCATCGCTTTGTGGGTGAAGTGGGGTGGTGCGTGTTTTCTGCATACCCAAGCGCTCACACATGGCAGCAAAAACCCGAGACTCAAAATTTCTGCCCTGGTCACTGTGTATCGTGACAGCAGCGCCGAACCGGCTAAACACCCTCCACCAAGACATCTGCTATGGTCTCTGCCTCCTGGTCTGAATGGCAAATGCCTCCGGCCACTTCGTAAAATAGTCCATTACTGCCAGAACATAGCGGTTCCCCGCCTGTGTGCGAGGAAAGGGGCCCATGATGTCTACAGCCACCCTTTCCATTGGTGCGCCTGCAGGCTGCTGCTGGAGCTGTGCACGTGACTGGTCCAGAGGCCCTTTGTGAGAGGAACAGGCATCGCAACTGCGGCAGAAGTCCTCCACATCCCTTCGCTGCAGGCCCCAGTAGAAACTCTGGCGCAGACGGCGGAGGGTCTTGGTAATGCCGGTGTCCCAACCAACGCCTCCCATGGCAAGCCTCCAGCACCGCTGTCCTCAGTCCCGTAGGAACCACAACTTGCCACCGGTTCTCCCCGTAGATGGGTCTCTCCATGCTCGCTGCAGCACCCCTCCTTCAGCCGTAGCGACTCAATTTGGCCCACAGTCCCTTTGTTGCGATGGAGAGCCCCGTGATGTTGTCCCACGGCGGCCTCCCCCCACATTCGAGCCACTGCAGCACCGGCTGCAGCTCATGGTCATTCTCCTGATGCATCCTCCAGTTGGGTGCCTCCATCACCTGCAGCAGTCTGCATGAGGGCTGGGCTGGGTTCTCGAGCTGTGTGAGCTCCTTTTCTATCTGCTCCTCCTCTCGCAGTAGCGGCAGCCCTCCGCAGCACATGGCCGACGAGACAGCGATCTGCATTAGTGTGCTGTGTGCCTGCCCTGTGTGCCACAGAGAAGTTGAAGGACTGCAGTTCCTCCAACCACCGGGCCACCTGTCCCTCCGGCTCTTTGAATGACATCAGCCACTGAAGGGCAGCATGATCAGATCTTACAACAAAGGATGCTCCACACAGGTAATACTTAAAGTGTCTGACAGCCCTCACTACAGCCAGGAGTTCCCGCCGAGTGACACAGTAGCGCCGCTCACTTTTGCTGAGGACCCGGCTAAAGTAGGCCACCACCTTCTCCCCTCTGGACCTGCCTGCGACAACACAGCCCCAATCCCCACATTACTGGCGCCTGTATCCAGGACAAAAGGCAGTTTGGGGTCGGGTGGAGAGAGAACAGGGGTTCAGTTAGGCCCTCCGAGGGCGCCAAACGC
The DNA here is from genome assembly GCA_009823395.1 of Thamnaconus septentrionalis. Lineage (NCBI taxonomy): Eukaryota > Metazoa > Chordata > Actinopteri > Tetraodontiformes > Monacanthidae > Thamnaconus > Thamnaconus septentrionalis. The sequence continues at coordinate 16,125,856 of CM020508.1, read as the reverse complement.
CTGCTGACACTCTGGTCCCCAGCTGAACACACAGCCCTTCTGTAGCAGCTGGAAAAGTGGGGCCGCAATTGAGGAGAACCCCCGGACAAACCTTCTGTAATAGGAGGCCAGACCCAGGAAGCTCTTCAGTTGGGTCTGGTCTGCCGGGGTGGGCCAATCTTTAATGGCACTGGTCTTCTCCTCCAGCGTGCCGATGCCGTCAAGGCAAAGCTTGTGGCCGAGGAACTCCACCTCTCTCCGCAGGAAGTGGCACTTGTCAGGGTGCAGCTTCAAGCCCGCAGCTGCCACCCTTCCCAGTACCAGTCGAAGGGAATCCAGGGCCTCCCACACGATCCCCGTGGACGAGGAGATCATCTAAGTAGACAAGGCACTGCTGACGTGGGACTCCATCCAAGACACTGTCCATCAACCTTTCAAAAGTGGCTGGAGCATTACAAAGTCCAAAACTAAGGACCTTGAACTGCCACAACCCTCTGTTGGTGCAGAACGCTGTCTTTGGCCTTGACTCCAGCGACAGCGGGACCTGCCAGTACCCACTCCAAGATCCAGAGTGGAGAACCAGGAGGACCCGCTACCAAGTCCAGGGACTCGTCAATTCTGGGGAGAGGATAGGAGTCCTTTCTGGTGACCTTGTTTAGCGGCCTGTAGTCCACACAAAACCGCATCCGTGTGTTGTTCTTTTGGGAACCATCACCACCGCAGATGCCCATGGACTGTTAGAAGGTTCGATAATACCGGCATTTACCATCCCCTCTAGCTCTCTGTCAGCCGCCTCCTGATGGGCCAAGGGAAGGCGCCGTGGTCGCACCCTGACGGGGTGAGCACCGCCAGTGTCAATATGGTGTTCCACCATGTGCGCCAACCCCACCTCAGACTCATTAAGGGCGAAGATGTCTTTGAACTCGAGCAGTACCTCCCAGAGTTTGTCCTGCTGCTCTTGGGTTAACCCCTCACAGTTCTTAGCCCAAATGCCCCTCACCGCAGAGATGCGCCTTCTTCTCCCCTCCCAGGCGACTCGTTTCGCAGCTGAGTGGTGGCATTGGTGGTGTTGGCTACGGCCACGGCTGGTCCCACATGCTCTGAGCTGGAAGTCAAACGCACGCATTTCCCCTGGAAGGGTCAATGTGCCCTTCCCCAAGTCCAGGATGCAGCCCACAGTGCGTAGGAAATCCAGGCCGAGGATGCACTTGTCCTGTACATCCGCGACCCATGCAGCAAAAAGAACAGTCTGGGCCCCACCCTGAACCGGAGCACACACCTCCCCACCATCGGCGCCAGGTCACCAGTCACTGTCTTCAGGTGCACAGTCGCCGCCTTCCAGAAGCCCCTCAGGAACCATGTCAGGCCGGACAAGCGTAGCATTGGACCCCGTGTCCACCAGGGCCGTGCACAATGTCCCTCCACAGTCACTGAACATGGCAAAAGTCACCTACGTGTGTCCAGCCCACGGCGATGACTTGGTTTGGCGGAGATGATAACGGCGCACGAGCAGTTGATGTCAGGGCCCGCGTCTCACCTACACGGGCCCCTGGTCGCTTCCCTGCTGTGTTGCAAACCTTGGGCACTGTAGGAGCAGGTGTCCGGGCTGTCCGCACCCCCAACAGTTCTGCGTGCGGCGCGCCGGGGACGTGTGTGTGAGGCCCCCATCGGCAGGGCAGCCACTTGTCCTGACTCTCGTCGTCCTCCTGGGCCCCCAGCCTGACCACCAGGCACCGACACCGCTCTCACAACAGGCGGATCCTCAGTCACACCAACCTCTCGGCTCAGCATCTCTCTCTCCACCGCCAGCTCCAAGGCTTCGTTCATCGTGGTAGGGCGGGCAAGCAGCGTGTGAACCGGAGCTCTGTGGGGTTGAGTGCCTGCAGGAACTGATCCCTCGCAAGCTCCACCTGCACTGCTGGTGGCATGGTGTTGTAGGCTCGCTTGCACATGTACTCAATGTCATTGGCGAGAACAGGAAGAGGCTCACCAGGTCGCCTGCGCCTGTTGTGGAATTCAGACCGCAATAACGCAGACTGCCCGTACTGTCCAAAACGTCTTTGGAGTGCCCCCACCAGGGCGCCGTAGTCAACCCTCTCCTCCCGACCAAGCAGCAGCAGACATGAAGCAGCATCTTCGGTCAGGCACAGGGCGAGTTGGAGTGCTCTGTGTTTAGCATCCCAACCCGCAGCATCTGCTAACAGTTCAAACTGGGCAATGAAAACCTCCCACGCTGTTTTGCCATTGAATTTCGGCGTCTTTACGTTCACTGCAGTCACCTGACACGCAGCGGCGCACTCTCGCCGACATGACGCGGTGCTACTGATGCACCAGAACTGGGACCGCGGTGGGAATGCTTAGCCCCGTCTCCCGCCGAGCCTGGAGAAAACCCGGCCTCAGCCGCGAGCTGCCTTGCCGTCTCCCTTATACGGCGCGCAGGGTCCGGCCGCCGCGGCACATCCACCTCCGCTTCCTCCTTCTCCCTCTTAACTTTCACGTCCATCGTCAGCGATGCCAGCGATAGCAGTCGACAGCCTCACCCCCGGTGCTGGTTCGAGCAAGTCACTTCTGACACCAGTGTGACGTTTTCGTGTTCGTCAGGAACCAGGCGTTGTTGCGGGTTTGACAGTTGCTTTATTTAAGCTCCGAACTTTGTTAACACAACAATCTCAACCGGAGACGAAACATGTCCCTCACTCAACTTCCTCCAACCTGTGTGCCCGCCCCTTTTCCCATGAACCCCCTGCACCTCCTTAAAGGGTCCTTACACAGACCCCAATGACTGTAACACATGCTGACACACTTCAAGAACGTTACAATATAATACAAAAGAGTAATCTTTAAAACCTCTCTAGTTTTTTACAGGGTATTTTATAAAGTTCTTCTCACAGTGCAATTTTACACTGTGAGAAATGCTATTGAACATGAACCCCATATTTAGCAAAGGGGCCTTTAGAGGGAGACAAATGCAAGCGTTTTGCCTGGAAGTAGCATTGCACTTAAACGGTGTAAAAATAGGAACCCCAACAGGTGGCACGGACAGATGATACATAATTAAATTCAACAGCTCCCTTCTTTTTATTGGAAAGATCTTTCCCATGGATTAAAGGCTCAAAAGATTATCCTCTGCTTCACTTGTGTGTGCACATGGCAGCGAGGGACTCTGTAAATCTGCGTTCGCCCGGTAATGGTGTGTGTGTGTGTGTGTGTGTGTGCGCGCGCGCGCGCGCGTGTTTATTCGTGTAAATATCATCTCTCACTAAACATATGGATGAGAAAGACGGTACATTACGGACTTCTTATGTGGGGTCACAGACTGTGTGCAGCAAAAATAAAAGCCGCCTCGGGTTTTCTTTTTCTTTTTTGCTTCAGGATGTTCTCTTCCTGTCTGCAGCGTGCAGTGCTCAAAGTGGGCGCAAATCTAACCGTTACTGTTTGTACTCAGGAAATGTTCTCCGCCGATAATCGCGTTTACACGCGGTCTTCCGCCACAGCGCTGGGCCAGGCGCTGCACATTGCATCATCGCCAAGCATCCCATCAGGCATCAGCACTGGCTGCCCGTGTCTTTGGTGGTGAAGAGCACCTAAAAGGACACGCGGCACTGAAAGGGGGAAGTCATCACAGCCTTTCCTGTGGAGGAGCTGTCAGCATCAGCCAAGGCACCAGCTGCACGTGCTTCTGCCAGAAGTGACTGCTGCTGAGCTGCAACCTCCAGTCTGAAAAAAAGAGGCAGTCTTTGCATAAACAGCAGCCTGACAACCCTGCTCCAAACATCAGCCATGTTCTGATGATTTTTGTTAAGATCTTATCTTCTATGTTGCTAATCACTAGCTTGGAAACACCCGGTTAGGCCGTACATATTTGCAGTCTGTGTATTTCTTTCAAAGAAGGCTCATTGCCAGAGGACATCAGTGTTGTGTATATATATATAAAAAAAGGTGAGATGTCCTTCCTAACCATGAAATGTGTGCTGCTCTGCACTCTCCCTGGCTATAACCTTCAATTGTCCATGTGGTGTTTTTTTTTTTTGGTAGATGTAATTTTCATCTAGAATCTAAGCAACACACACTTGGAAGATATTTTAAAGACAAATTGCTATTTATCCCATGATTTTTAACAATTCTGTTATTTTTATTCACAGTACAATGTATATATTATGCTACTGTAATCAGGTTGCTTTCTCTAAACACAATAAATGATTAGCTTGTATTTAAATGTCATGACCACCGAGAATGCACAGAGCCAGGTTTTAACCGACTACTTCAGGACTAATCAGCCACCTGAAGTGCTAATGCCAAGGTACTGGCTGTTGCTTTGTCTGATATGTCTGAGGATGTGAGTTATTTTCACCCGCAGCTATGCTTCTTTACTGATTTCCTGCCTGGGTTTTTTGTACATTTGCAGCAGCAGGGTGAATACTGTTTAGCCTGAGTGAAATGCAGGCCTCTCCCTGATGTTGAAACATATCATTACATGACTGAACATTGTTTAGATGGTGTAAAGTCAATACAGAGTGTATGTTTTATAAGATATAAGTTCCATTTTGTACTTAATACCACAGTGATGAAGCAGACACACCAGAGCATCATATAGAATTGTTATATATTTGTGTATATCATTTTTAACTTTCTCTATGCTTTTACTGACACAACTTCTTGCATTTTTCCAGGTTCCAGGACAGGTTTTAATGAAATGGCCTGGGCAGGAATTGCACCCTGGACCTCCAGTCTCAGGTCAGACACTGTCCCACTCTTACTCGCCCCTGTCACTCTGTCCACACGTCTCTCACAGAATAACATATAACACAACATTGATCACATTTCTACGCAATTGTAATGATACATTCTGTGTGACCGACAAAGAAAATGTTTGCACAAAGCGTTGTAAATAAAAGTTGCGACATCTTTTACTCATAATTAGTGAGCTTACAGTGTACAAATGAATTCCCTAAAATACATACAGTAGTTCCAGAACAGCAGAGCTGGTGGATACCTGTTCCAGTTTGTTCGTGGAAGACCACCAGCCGTGTGTCTTCTCCAACCTTTGAGACCACCTCATGGCCTCCTTGTCCATTTTCATGTGGACAGTACAATAAAGTATTCTTTTTCCCAGGAAGTTAAGAACCTTGAATTTTTACACCCCTCCTCCCTCCATCTGCTGGAAAAGGTCAACAATTAAAACCTGAAACTGAGTATTTGTCCTGTTGAAATGTCCAAGCAGTGAGAGGGGGGTAAAAAAAGCTAAACTTATAGGTGATATTATGATATACATATAAGGCAGGTCATAGAATAAAACGTGCCTTTAAGTGTGTAAATGTTTTCTTTATTACCCGCCGCAAGAAAACGCTGACACCTCTGTGTCCTGGATGACGTGTGGGCGTTTCGATAGGCGGAATCAAAAATCCAATAAACTGGTAATACACCCGGTAGGACCCGCCCCCTTTTTACGGTTGCTATGCCTACTGCGCGTTTCTGAGTGGCTGGCGGTTAGGCTGGCCAATCAGCGTCGAGGTTAGGCGGGCGCTCGCCGGAACGTGTCCGGTGAATTTCTACTACTACGACCAGGCAGAGCAGCAGAGCCGCTCGGAGGGCAGTCGAGTGTCGGACCGTGGTTGCTGTAGGAACGGCGGATGGAAAATGAAGTATAACCGCTCTCGGAAGACTTGATAGAGGTAACCCTTTTATCGGCTTCCGGTCTGTTTCGCTGCGATAATACAAATGGCAAAAACGCTGTAGTCGCCTCGTAAGAGCCGAGCTAAATGACAGAGTGGTGTCAATATGGAGTTGGCCGAGCGCGCGGCAGTGACATTGTTGAATTGTAACTGGCAGCAGCTGCGGGCACGTTTTTTTTTTTTTTTTTTTTTGGACGTGAACGGAGGGAAATATCTGTGAATATTGACAGAGAAACTCCCCGCGTTCGAGTGGGTTTCAGTTATCGGGGTACGAATTGGATTTCGAAAACCAAAATTGTTCTCAATTTGAAGAAACAACAACAAACAATGTTTCTACGCAAAATTGACATCATTTGTCAGCGAAGAACATTGTGGTAATCCATCCAATTTTGTGGAGCTGGTGTGAATATCGAGTTTATGAATAACATTTTTGCTCTAAATCCTTGTAATGTTTTTAAATGTGATTGACTTTCCATGGTCTTGGGTGCAAGGCAGCAGTTCATTCCTTCAAGGCATGGTTGTGATGGTGCTCTCTCAGGGTGTTATAAAGCAGCTATAGGAGAAATAGTTTGTCTGTGTGTTTAATAGCTAATATATGATGCATTCTGTGATGGGCAGGGAGCCTCGTTGGAAGGATTGCTTGGACTTTAATCAATCAATCAACTTTATTTGTACAGTAGTAGATCACAACCAAAGTGACGGTGGGCAGGAAAAACTCTCCTGTGGGAAGAAACCTAGAGCAGATCCAGACTCCAGAGGACGATCATCTGCTTTGACTTTTAAGTGGAGTATTGATTATATAAACTTGGCCTGGTCAGCAAACGCAAACAACTTGTCATGACATTTAAAAAGATGAACCATGCACACATTTAGTCAGGCCCACTCGGAGTACCTGGGGATAGCAAGAGCACATCACAAGGCCAGTTCTGGGTCCGCTGCTGACATATCAAGTTGCCTCTCGGGGGTTTCTAGGTTAGATACAGCCAGAGAGACAACCGTCCACGTCTGCAAAAAATGACCTGGTCTGTCCTGGATATGTGAAATTGCAGAGGTATAGCGACGGTTTGTTTATCTTTGATGGAGAATAGTAACAAACTGGAGACTGGAGATCTTACTGGCAGACACCTTCATGAGAAGGGTAGACCAGCACCTGGCTGTCAGGTTGGAGGGCCCTTACTAGTTATTCTTTTTCAGAGGCTTTATTGTCGTCATCTCTGTTGAGAAGGACCAGAAACCCTGACTGGGATCTAATCTGAGAAAATAGTGTTTTTCATTTGTGATATTCCAAGTTAATGAAGACAAATAGAGCTAATTATAAGATATGCTTTAACATCTGCTTTCAGGTAGGCACTACGCTTCAGTGCATCACTTGTTGTGGATGCGAAACTGCCTCTTTCTCTTTGCATGGTTGGAATTCCCCTAACTTTACATGATAAATGTGACTTAGCCACTTACAAACATCATCAGCTTTAGCCAAACTTACCCCTTTCAGCGCCAACGCCTTCCAGAATGGTGCCAGAATGGTTTATCTCTACCGTCTTGTTTTCAACAGCGAATGGCAGGAGTGACTTGAGAGTGTTTTTTTTTTTGTTTTTTTTGATAGAACAGAAGTAGACAGCGGTCTTACCCAGTTGCCTTGGCTTCAATAAGAGTTTGACTGTTTCACCGCAGCGGTGAGTCACAGAGAATGCAATGAGGAGAAAGGAGCCCGAGTTAAGGGAGAGGGTTTCACTATCATTCAATCAGGGGAGGCACGGCGGTGGTGGTGGGGGGAGCGGTTCACTTGGCTCACCGCTCCTCGGGTTACAGGTATTTTCTTGGCAAGTCGTGCTGTATGTTGATGTTGAGCTGCTGGCTGCTTCCCGACGGTTCGCGTGTGTTCACTACCCTCTCCAGTTTGCCAATACGTACTGTATCCTTTGCCTGAGGCACAGGTTAGACCAGGGGTGGGTGGGTGGGTGGGCAAACTTTTTGACTGGTGGGCCAAAGTGGGTTCTAAAATTTGACAGAGGGCCTGGACCAGGAGCAGATGGATGGAGTGTTTCAGTGACCCACCTCATAGGAGGAAAAATATATCATTGGATATGTAGGAAACATTTGCTTTAATGTCTGTTGAAAATGAACTAAAGCGTTGAAACAAAATATATGTCTTTGAAGCCCCACAATATTTAGCTCTTTATTGAAATGACTCTTAAAACACTTTAAAAAAAAATGATGAAATACATCTATTTTATGAATTACTAGCTTACAATTAATATAATTTCTTAAAGTTTGACAGGTCGGATTAAAAAGCTTAACGGGACGCATATGGCCTACGGCTGTAGTTTGCCCATGCCTGGGTTACACAGCGGTAGCGTCCCACAACTTTGTGAAAATTGACATTTAAGGTTTTGAATGTCAGCAACCATTGGATAAGAGAGCACAGGATGGGTATAAACCCATAAACTCTGAATCCTTGACTCATTTTTTTCCACCTTGTGCCCTTTAGTCAGCTTTTTTTGTTTATTGCTTTGCTCCAAGAACACTCCAGGCTATGAAGTTATGTCCATCACTGCCTCCTCTATGAAGGCTACTTCACAGCGCCCAAGACACTAATTTGTAATTCTAAACTTATCTCCAACCCACATTATGCGAAATACACGTTACTAATGCTTTGCCAATAGGAATTCCCCCAGAAATGGAAAAAAGTTCTTCTTTCACTTCTTTTTCATGCTCCATTTTTCAGTGTGTAGGCGTGTGCTAAAGCACACAGTTCTGTAATTCTGCTCTTTGTGATGTCATGGAAGGCACCAATGCCCATGTCCTTGCCACTAAACCGGTAGAGAGAACCAAGTGACCAGCTGAGATGATTGCAGGGGAGGTTGGCCGTGATCTTTGCCGATACTTGCACATCTTCCTCCGTACGCCAGTGCAGCCGATTTGCGTTGATATCTAAAGTATAAGAGTAATGGAGTTTGACAGAAAACAGTAGGAGGTGAGGAGGAAAGAAACAAATGTCACAAACAAGTGGAGTGAGTTCACAGTTTTTCATTTAAATTCTTGAATTTTTGCTAAAGCATCGCTGTGTCTGACAGACAGTAACCTGCAGACTAGGTCTTTTATTTATATATTCATGTGTGCAGGAATGCTCATATGTACACGCTCGCAGCCATGTTTGCTTCAGCATCAGGACTTTTTTTAGCCACAGGGATAGTTTAGATTGAACATACACAGATGCGAACAAAATTGTTGGTTCCCTTGTGTTAAAGAAAGAAAAACCTGTTTTACTGAAATAATATGAATCTGACAAAAGTAGTAATAGATTAAAAATAACTAAAAATCAACTAACTGCTTTTGAATTGTTGTTCAACCAAATAATATTAAAAAATACAAAATAATGAAGCTTGCCTAGACCAAAATGATTGCACCCTGAGAAAACATTGAAAATGTTACGTGTTGACATGTAACATGCGTCCTGTAATTAGCATCACAGGTGTCTTCAAACTTGTAATCAGCCAGTCTGCCTATTTAAAGGGTGAAAAGCAGTGACAGTGCTGCTTGGTGTGTACCACACTGGACACGGACCACAGAAAGTGAAGGAGAGAGTTTCAGGAGCTGAGAAAGAAAATTATAGACGAGCATGTTGAAGGTAAAGCCTAGAAGAGTGTCTCCAAGCAGCTTGAGGTTTCTGTGACTGCAGTTGCCAACATCCCTGGACGTGGCCGCAAGAGGAAATTGATGACAAAGTTATGTTCTGGGGCTGCATTGCTTCATCTGCCACAGTGCGTCTTGAATCTGAAGGGTACAACGAACTCTCAAGACTATCAAGGCACTCTGGAGCGAATTGTGCTGCCCTGTGTCAGAAATCTCAGTCGTAGTCACAGGTCATGGGGGCTGCAACAGGGTAATGACCCTAAATGAGCAACTGAAAGTCTGGAGAAGACACCCTTCAAACCTGAGACAGCTGGAGCAGTTTAGTCACAAGGAGTGGACCAAATTACCTGTCGACAGGTGCAGAGGTCTCATTGAGAGTAACAGAAATCGCCTGATTGCAGTGATTGTCTCAAAAGGTTGTGCAACACAGTATTAAGTGAAGGGTACCATTATTTTGTCAAGGCCGCTTTCATTAGTTCCTTTTTTTAAAATGATTCCTTTGAAGCACAATTCAAAATCAATGTCTGATTTTCAGTCTATTTTTATTTATTACTACTTTGTCAGTTTCAAGTTGTTTCAGTGACCATTGTGGGTTTTTCTTTCTTTATCAGAAGGGTACCAGCAATTCTGTCCACGTCTGCATGTGATCCTCTCACTACCCCGACAGCCTCTCCCATAACATACTATCCAGTGCCAATGACAAATATTAATTATACATGTGCACTTCTTATATGTAGGCTTCAGTGCTGCGAGGTCTTTCCTGATCTTTGCCAAGCAGGCCAGAACCCAGAGGCAGGAAATGTGTGGCAGGAAACTGTAAAGCTAACCTGTTACATAACGCACGGTGAAGAAAACACTCGACATGCGGGCCAGTGCGGCTCTTCGCTCTAAGATGCTTTTACCTTTTGGTTGAACATCCAGGGGTTAATGTGACTTTTTGCCGTCAAACCTTGAAATCCGCCTCCGTTAAAAGCCTGGACGGGCGACTGAGGTTGTGGCTCAAGCCCTGCCAAGGCCTCCACACGGCAGATGGGTGGGGTCCCGAGGCAGGGTGGAGGAGTGAAGTGCCCTGCAGCTCTGGGCCTGGGTCTATTTCTAGGTTACTGGTTCAGTATTCTATTCAGTATTCTCCCCAAGGGCCACGGTGGCAGTGAAGATATGAGTCGCAAAGAGAATTGTCATGAACACAAGCGTGTATTCACATCTTAATTACATTTTATCTTGATAGAATGACAGTGGGGAAAAAAAAGAATAATTAACTCTTTAATAAAACGGCATCTATTATAATGGTAAGCCTTAGTTGGAATTACAGCGGGGCTGCATATTGGGGTTACTAGAACTACTACTAGTAAGATGTATTTTTACATTCATCAAGCTTGTTAAAGCCAGCCAAGTAGAGCTTTAATATCCAATAGTAATAGTCTACATACTACTACATAGATGAACACACACACACTCACAGTATATACACTATGTAGTTGCATGACATGTGCATTTACTTGGCAAAAATCCCATTGCAAAAATCACTCAGCCAGCCAAACACAAAGCCCACTGCATACCTGCAAGATCCAACAAAGCATCCGTTTTAACCGGGAGTTCAAACTGAAAGCCATTGCAGGAGGATGCAAACAGAGGGCTAAATGTTGCTGTTTTATTGAGATTTATGGATCGTGTTGGATAATTAACATCTTGAAGTTGGCTGAAATATAGTCACTCTACAATCTGTGCGCTACCTTTCAGTTTGTGCCACTGTCTTTAAGAGAAGAAACATGGGAACTTTAAGAGAAACATGTAGAGGGACTGCAGTTGCACCGAATGAGAGTGAAAACAAGCAGAGTGGTGGGGTGCAGTGCGGGACTGTCGCTCTGGGCAGCTGCTCCTCTCGCTGGTGTCTCTCTGTGTATGGCTGCTGTTGTGAGACTTGCTGCTCTCACACTCCTGGTCATGCCAGGGGCTGGGAAATGATGCCCGCCTGGCACGTTGTCATAGACTGGTCTGGACTGTGGCTGCGTGCTGCAGCAACAAAAAGCACATTGAGGCCGGGACAATGGGGAGTGGTGAGGCTGGTTTGGATTTATCGCTCTGCTCCCTCTTTGTCTCGCGGCCTCCTGTCTTTTGTGCTTGTCTGCCTCACTGTTTTGCTCGGGCGCGAGCTCCGAAACGGAGTGATTATTGGTCTAAAAACGGATCCCTGCGTGGTGTTCCTTGTAGTCATTAAACACAGGGTGTGATTCTGTCATCAAGTTTGTTGTGCTGCGGCTATTGGCCGAGGCATTAACTGCATCTGGTTTAAGTGTGTTGTCGCTTTCGGTGACGCACGTCAGCTTTGTAGGCCTTGTGGGCGCTGACAATCTGGGAAAGCTGGGTCGCACTGGTGTTTATTTCCATAATAGTGACAGAGTTAAATAGGTTCACTGTGGCACCATTTAAAAAAGAAAAAAAAAGACATTAAGAATGTTATTGTATCACAGCCCGGCACTGAAATTCTGCTTTTTTCTAAAGACTAATTCTTTAAAAATATACATAAAACTAAGAAATATGAATTCTACTCATGTTTGTAATGCAAGTATTGGAGCTGTAAAAATATGCCCACTGTATAACATCTGTGGTGCTCCACTTGTCTCAAATGAAACAGAATATAGATGTATTTGCTGGATACTAGACACTACCTGTGTTTCCAATAAAATCCATTTATACAATACACGTACTGACTACTTTATTAGACGCAGGACGTACCTAATAAAGTACTTGCCGAGTGTTTCTCCACAGTAGCCCAGAACATAGATCACCGCTGGTATAGGAGGTGAGGTCAGAAAACATGGATCAACATTGACAATATTTGCTGTATTCTTTCTCACCACTAGCTGCTACTAAATCTGTCACACTGGACCTTTAAAGGCTGTACTCCAAAAAGGTTTTGCACCATTTGAGAAAGACGGTAAACACTGCAATGTATTATTGTAGTCCTGCAAATGACAGTGTCTGTATTAAGGCAGTATGAGTGTACTGTGTAGTTACAGCCACTGTATAATCATTTCTACAATATGAGTCATCTAATGCTATTGTTTGCAAGTTAAAAGGTCTAAAAGTGTCGGTGTAAATGCCCGTTTATGACATATTTATGTGTTTGTCATTGACATCCAACCACCTGTGCAATCTCCTCGCACCAGCTAAGATGTTAATGTCATGTCTTTTTGCCTAGAATCTTAAAATGCAGATCACATCATGTGATGCGACGATTGAGGACCTTTAAACCTGGTTGTTTTTTTTATTTCGAGATGAGCAGCCTAAGTTCAGACTCAGGTCAGCTGATGACTCTTGACCTTTATTCACTCAATGAATGCCGCGACACGCATTGAAATCTCCCTCTTGACCATATGCCGTGACTCGTGTGTGTAGCCTGGTGAGTGAAGGGTTTCACCCTCGCTGACCCATTGACAGCTCACCTGTTGTCGTGACAACGGCTGGTGAAGATGTAGATGAGTGAATTTGGTGATTTTTTTGTGAAACGGGAAATAAGTAAAAGTGCAATAAGTAAAAACTAAGTGTTGGTTACGTGTGCGTGTTTTTCATACATATTTTATATTTATGAAAGGTGCTATATAAATAAAGTTTAATGATCATGATGATGATAAATTCTGCAGGGATGCAAAGAGTGGGAGTGTCGCTAGGCCTGCAGTAGGAAAGGTTTCAAAATTTCTAAAAAAAAAAAAAAAAAAAAAAATATATATATATATATATATATATATATATATATATATAATATATATGTATATAAACAAAAATTCAGAAAAAGTTGCATGAGCGGCCTCGGCAGCGAAGCATCTTGCGGCGGTTGATGGGGTGTCGAGTGGCAGAGCGCTGTCAGTGGTGGTGAAAAGAGAAATCGTTCCTGGCACTGAATGACTTCCCCTCCACGCCGTGTCAAGTCAGGTTTAGAGCCAACACTAAAGGGCGCACGCCCGGGTCGATCTGCAGTGCAGCACGCTTCCCCGCGCCGCCAGCTGCGCAGTAAATTTTCATTCTCGCCTGCTTGGCCACATCTCGCTGTGGAACCAGAACGGCTGCATCTCTGGCAGCTCGAGCTGAGGTGATTTTAATCACTCAAACGGCTTCAAAGAAGATTCATTCGTTTCTCAAGATCAATAATACAAATCGTGAAATAGGCATTTTATCACTATATAGCGCTGCATTGAGCGTCATGAAGTTTTTCCTCTCTGGGATGATCCATCACTTTTAGTCAACACAGCCAAATCTCACTGTTGCTGTGTTGAACCAAACCTGAATCACTTTAGCACCATTTTGCAATTAACCTGATTCCCCATGGAATGTTTCCAAAACCCACTGGATGTATCTTCGGTATCCATTTGGTAAAGAGCCCATATAAAGTATTTGGAGAGTGAAGACCAGATCTTGAAGGTGATCGTGCCAATCTTTTGTCCTTCACGTTCAGCCTAGCCAGGCTTCCTCGTCCTTTTTTGTGGTTTTTGTTGCAGACTTTTGCTTCTGTCACAAACTTGAAGGAAGACGACTGCGAATAAAATCCAAAGACCTGATGCATGTGCAAGCTCTCATAATGGAATCCAACTGCTGATGCATCTCAGGCATCGAAACATCCTACCAAAAGCTTTCTATGCTTTCATGAACAATGATGCTAACAACCAATGATAATTTGTCTTATCTGTCAATGTAATTCCACAGTTTATCTCTCAAATTACATAATAAAAATGCTGCCAAAGACATTCTTGTTGAATGATGAGACCTGAGGTGTGTCTGTATTTTTTTTTTATTATGTTTTTGATGCATCAAGATTGGGTGGAGATGTTTTAGATACATAGATGGATAGATAGATAGATAGATAGATAGATAGATAGATAGATAGATACAGGAAGACTTGAGGAAGATTCTGCCTCATGACTCCTGCCATCTTCCAATATGTTTCCTGAACATGTTGAGAGTTTTGGTGATGCTGCCACTGGGGTCCACAATAAATAATAAGCCTTTAAATTTTGCTGCTGCCATGCAACATTTATTCCATCTAACTCTCTGCTCTCACAAGGTTCTTGATTCCCGAGCCAGCATTTCCAAGTAGTGCCTTCAGAGCATCATCTGCATGGTCATAACAGCCAGTTCCATTTTTTATTTTCAGCCTCATGTTGGGAGAGACCTTTCTTATTTCATCTCTCACCCTGAGCAGGAAGCAGATGCGCGAGGCGTCTCATTGTGTTGTCCTCACCTCGTTCCATTGAAACAGACGTCTGATGTAAAATCTCTTTTCTGGCAGAGGAGAGAGAAAAGGAAACAGCACCAGAAATACTGAGTAGGCGTAGAGGAGGCTGCGCCATTGATTTCCTCAAGGAACTAAACAGATTGTGGATGTTTTTTTTTTGGCCTGCGACAACGACTTTCTCACTTGTCACTTCATTTATTAAGTCCTGTTCTCAACGGCAGCCGTCTGTCTGTCGTCAGGCACGGCGAAGGTCGGCCACCGCAGCGGAGAAGGTCAGCCTGCATCAGTGCCATTTCCATTACAGTTTTTTTGAAAAATAAAAGCAATATTTCTAAAATTACGACAAAGTACAATTGCAATTTGCAGGTGTTTCCATTAAATGGTGTGAAGCGCATAAGCCGAAATTCTCGTAAAATTTCGCCTCGCGAGACTTACGAGAATTACATTTGATTTTGTTTACATTTGTTCGCTGTCAAGAATGGTTGTTATGAAGTTCAAGACTTGGCTTTTGGCTGCATTCCATGTGTAGTGCTGCTAGTGAAGCTGGCAGCTGATCACTACGGCCTGTGTTGGATAGTGACCATTATTTTCTAACCGAGACCCAAAACCTTCTTAATTTAGCCAAGAACCAGGGAGCGTATCTACTCACGTGACAACAAACTGTCCGCAGCTCCAACTGGTTGCATCGACACACTTACAGATTGACATTGTACCACTATATTTAAATGCTATATGTAAGTACAGTGTAGATAAGCCCTGTCTGAACCTTTCTGGCCTTTTTAAGAACATAGATGGATGTTCGTACGTTGTTTTATTTCACACAGTTGCACAGTGTGCAGTGTAGTTGCCATTTGCTGCTGTGGTTTTGTGGTGATTTTAGTCCACTCACAGCAGGGCCGAAATTTGTCCGCGCAAATGTTTTTGCTCTGTGAATGGTCTTGAGCTGGAGGAAATCAAGGTCACCGGCGTGTCCCACTTCTCGGTCGTCGTCCTCTCGCCGCTGTGTTCGCCTCGGAGCCGATGGCGGCCCAACATTTCCTCGAGGCCAGATGGAGGAAGCAGGATCTCATCTACGTCTGTGCACCCCCCACCCCATGCTGCGATCCACACGGGGGTCCTGGTCTGCACAACCACCTCTGGCAGTGTGTCAGTGTGATCGGAGTGCAGATCGGCGTTTAATATGAATATGTTGCACCAGGATGAGACGAAAAGAAAACATTTACGTCAATGTTTTCTATGAAAGTCATATTGATGCCTTGTGTCCTGCTCACCTCTGCAGGACTGAGCTGCATGGCCAAACAGAATGTTGTCTGCAGGGGCACTCAGTCCTCCCAGTCCCACTGCAGAGCTAATTAACAAGGTGTAAAGTGTGTGTGTGTGTGTGCACATAGGTACACAGCTGCTCGTGCTGCGATTCATTTTATGGGGTGTCGCAGCTGATGCCAGGTTACCACAAGCTTATTTTTTGCTCCGACAGTGAAGGGGCTGTTGTCGATACACACACACGATAAACAAATACACTGAAAAACAAGAAATTGACTGTGGTGCGTGCGTGCTAGTGTGCGTGCGAGTGCACAGTCATTGCTGAAAGAAAAAAAGAGGTGAAGAGTGAACTGTCTTTGCTATGAAAAAAATCTTAAATTTACATCGATTGTAATGATCAGTCAATCAATCAATCAATTAAATGTTCTTTGTGTAGCACCTTACAACAAGCCAAACGGTACACAAGGTGTTTTCCAGAGTAAAACATACTAAAAGCAATACTTTCAAAACATAGTTAAAACACAAAATTACCGCAAATGCGCAATTATAAAACAAGAATAAAAAGTTAAAGTTAATCTTGGACTCACTACTGAGCAGAACAGACTGAATGTTTCCCTCAACGGGTGTCAGCTGTTCACTTCTGGGGTTTTTGCACGAGATTGAAACGGCCGTTGTCTTTGAGGTCGTACTCGCACCTAATAGTCCACTTCATTGAAAATAACAATAATAAAATTATTAAAAATTAAAAAGAAACCAAACTCAGAAATTAGAAGAGAGGAGGGGTGGAAAGGATGGTGAGACGGGTCGGGTCACGCTGCAGATGCGAGTGACGGAACGGTGTCACTTTTTTTGACAGTTTGGTTTTTGCGTTCAGAAAGATGAACCTCAAACAGGCCTTAAACGATCTGTCAACAAAAGTCTGTTCTTCCGTCTGTTTTCTGTAACCTCTTATTCTGCCCCCTGGGCTCTAGGTAAACAAAACTCATTTGCGCTACATGCGCTTTGAATATTGGTTGTTGCAGTTGGGAGGTAAAGTCCCTCACATTGTCTGCTGTAGCTGCTGTAACACTGACTGACAGTTTTCACGGTGCTAATTTGAGAGGTTGAGAATTAATTTGAGAAGACTGTATTTCCAGGAGGTTTACGCTAACTAAGCTGTGTTGACATGAATTTTCTAAGACACTGCATCTCACCTGATGGAGTCTCAGGAGCCACATTTCTTTTCCTTATAACGAAGTCACGACCCAAATTTATTCCACGAAAATAAAAATGCTAGCCCACTTTCTATCATGTCTAGTCAATAAATTATTGAAATTATTCAATTTAATTGTGTGTCCTGCAAAATAAATGCCCAAATAAATTTTCTGTTATTTATATATATATATATATATATATATATATATATATATATATATATATATATATATATATATATATATATATATATATATATATATATATATATATATATATATATATATACTGCCCACAATCCGTCACCTTTTGGGTAGCAACACACCAGTTGAGAAACACTGTTCTAAGAGTTGATTGTCAGGCAAGTTAAGGCGCTGGAGGAAGTGAGAGGCTATTTCAACTATATTTGTAAAACATGTTTGTCACCTGCTGCAGCCAACTGACTTCGCCTTCCGCTGCCAACACAGGAAATGACGCGGCGATACTGTGCTTCCTGTGATTGGTGCCACCGCTGTCAAACAGACTGGAGCGTTGTCTGGTTTTCACCAGCAGGCCGAAGGCTTCCAGGGTGTGTTTGGCTCTGTGAGTCTGTCTTGAGTTTGATGTGGACGCAACCTGACTTCATTTGCTGTGTGCACAACCTCTGGCAAGAGGACGCCATAATAAATACACCACAACAAAACTATTCTATTGGGTTAATATTTTCTTTTTTCAGTAAAGACATTTTAGCAGAGACAAAATCAATGACTGCTGTGATATTTGCATCTTAGTTTAGTTTATTTGATCATATGTGCACATGTGCAATCAGATACACAAAGAACCAGACAATGTTAGATTGAAAAGGAGTAGCCTGAAGCTCTGAAGCTTATATTTTTCAATCCTTTCAGATGCTGCCAAAACAACATAGCGAATGCATAACATGATTTTATAAATTAGTCATGAACCCAAAAAACATAAGACTTTACAATGAGCTGTTGTTGCCACGTTATGCGGCTCTGATAATAACCGATAGTAAACTTCTATACAACACTAAGATACAGCAAACCCAAAGAAAAAAAGAGAAGATACGTAGATAGATTAACACCTAGAATATTGCGAGCTCTGAAGTTGTAGGCTGCCATTCTGCCAATCAGTCAGTGCATTAAAACACCTGATTCTGTCCTGTCAGGATTTCTCCATCATAATCTGCAAATTTGCTTTTAAAGTGTACAATACTTTCTTTAAGATCATCTGACAGGCTTTTCCACAACTTCACCCCAGCTACAGAACTACATACAACTACTACATTCAAGTATAATACAAAAACTTGGAGGTTGAAAATGAAGTGCCCATCCCTGTCCTTCAATATTTTTTGAAAGTTACCCAAGAATACACAGTTATTTCTAGCTTTGCGGATCGTCCCTGCAGTTGGTCAGTACATTTTAATGCTCCTAATGTGTTAAACAGTTCATTTATCTTTTCAAAGCCACCACAGGCTCTGACAGTAAATAAACAAAGCTCCGTGGTGTTACTCACTCACAGCGCACATCTCAGCCAATCAGAGGTGAGAACAGCGGCGCTCCCAAAGCTGTGATCGTCCACTCCCTGCCGCTCCTCTGCTTCCTCCTCCTCATCGATTTTTCCCTCGTCTGCCGCGCTCCCTCGGCCTCCTCCCCGCTTCCTTCCTCGCCTCCCCTCCCTCCCTCCCCTCCTCTCACTTCAGCCTTTGAAGTGATTGGTTGAGTCCTCCTCAGGTCTCCTGCGGGAAACTTCCTTCCCACACGCGGGTCTCCGGGGCCTCTGTGAAGTCAATTCGCATTAGAAGACTGTTTCTGCTCGTTTTGCTGGGATTTCTGTGTCGCAATTCACTCTCGGAGTGCAGAGAGTCAAAATGTATACAAATTTTAAAATTTTCTATTTCTCATGACTTTGTCCTGCTCACTTTTGCAAACATCTAGATTGTGATGTGGAAAATAAAGCTGTTTATTAAGTTTTTCTTTCCTCTCCTCCTCCTTCACAGGTAGCTGCAAGTCTCTGACGACAAGGAGGAGGAGAAGATGGCTTTCTTTCAGAACAACTTCTGGGTGAGTGCAACATTTCCCAAATGCTTTGGATGTATGTCTTGCATGTCCAGTGGTGATAGAGCCACTAAAATGTGTTTCTGGTCTGTTATATCCAAGTAGACCAATCAGATCTTTGACTGCCACAATCCAGTTAAAATCGGCACACCACCATATTGCCAGTCTGGTATCCAGTTCTTATAAAACATCCATGGCTGGGATGCTTAAGGTCAACTTGCAAGCACCGCTTGCCAGTCTGATGTCAACTGAGAGGAAGGTGAATCCCAAGAGTGACCACAACACGGCGGTCACGTGGAGCAACTGTGAGGCCGGTCGCCATATCAGCTCATATCAACTGTGAGGCCGGTCGCCATATCAGCTCATATCAACTGTGAGGCCGGTCGCCATATCTGCTCACATCTTTGCTGTTCAGCCGCATCAAGAATTCCGTCACGGCGGAGACGAGCGAGAGGGACGGAAGCAAATATTGACTGAGCGGTTTGAGTTTAAAAACCTTCCGGTCCAACTCGCTCCGTTTCATTTGCAGCACGACGAGCAAGAATCGATGTGCACCTCATTTATATTCATATCAAAGTTCAGACTTGTCTGGCTGCTTGAAGTTTCGCCTCCTGCTGTTCATCAGGGAAAGGAAACTGAGATCTTTCCTTCATCTTTGAACACATGCAGATAATAGAAATCTCACTCCGCTTGCCTGGCGTCAGGGAAAGAAATCACACCTAATATAATATCATATTTGAACTTGCATACAGATTCTAATATTAGAGCGATGTTTTGATGACTATTAGTGATGATTTGTATTCACAGGGCACTGGTGTTATAGATTATTATGCCCCCACAGACGACAAATGCAGCCAGGTAGCTGGAGGCGATGTTTTTCTAGATTGGGCCATTTAGTCAATTTCTTCGCTTGCTGTGAGCACAAATATTAAAGCAAAAAATGTTTTTAGTGAATTTCTTTACTTTTGGTCCACATATCTACATGGGTTATACCGCTAGTGGGGCAGCAACACAACCAGTGTTTTGGCCACGGCCGAGTTATTTCTAAGACAGTAACGACAAACTGTTGCACACTTACGTCTCACAAGATTTAATAATGTAGTGATTGTTCTTCAGAGGACGTTATACCTCCTCAGTAAGATTGACACACAAATCATCACAAATATGTTTTAATAATAATTTAAGAGTTTACACCACATTGCCAGCATTAATACAAAGCAAACAGTGATGTTAAATTATCATCACAATCAGAGCGTCACAACATTAAGGCTCTACTCACAGTGTGAGGACCCCTTGTTTGTTTTGCAAGTGTGCCTAATGAACTTGCGATCCAAAATAGCCGCATTTGTTAATTATGGCGAATGGCAATGTAAGCCCGATGTGTGCAGTAATTATTGGCCTACTCAGCAGCTTTCCACAGCTGTGTTAAGGTGGAGGAGCCAAATTAATTCCGCCCACTGTCTCTGTCATCTGTTCTACAATCTCTGGTGCGCTCTCACTTCCTTTCCTTGGCTCTGTTCCCGCCCACCTGGTGCAACTGTTTCAGGTGTCCTGCTCACGAAGCAGTGCAGTGCCTCAGCAACATTTTAGCAGTCGTACTATAAGTTGAATTTAGCCTTTCAAGAAGAAGGACAAGAGGTATATTGATTATAACGAGTAAAACATTATGTCTGGTAATACCGGGGTTCTCCACATTGCATGCGTTTTTCTTAAATGCTTAATATTTTCAGTGCAAGCAGCACATTCACACTGAGAAGTTTACAAAAGTGCAGTTTATCATTCAGACACTCAAAATGGCCCTAGAAGTGTGTAAGAGTGGGGAATGAAAGGCACTTCACACACTCAACCAGATGGTATAGCTGAGTGGCGCAGTTGAAGGTGTGAGTGACACGTTCTGAATGCTAGCTAAAGTTAGCGCCCGCTAGCTCGATAATGCGCTCCTTGCTTCTTCTTGAAGTGCTTACAGTGCATAAAAACATGAGAGCAGTGAAACATTTCAAAAAGTGCTAAAAGTAAGATTAAAAGTAAGATAAAAGAGAGAACATGAATGGCAGCAATATATCTAAAATATAAAATAAAGCTAAAAAGAGAAGGCAACATCAAAGAAAAAAACTACACAGTTAAAAACAGTCTAACGAAAAATATTACGCTCAAACCTTTATTGATATCAAATCTTAGTTGTAGCTGCTGTACGTCTTAGTTTTATTTGACTTTTTTTTTTTATCTTCCTTTGAGCCATTATTCATGCACACTAAGTGTTATTAGGACGAAGTAGACAGGGTGGTGAAAAATGATTCCTGCTTGATTTGATATCAAGTCCTTCCAGACTTAGGAGCTTTGCAGCGTCTGTCTCACCGTGATAGCGCCACTTTTTCACACCACTGACCTTTTTGAACCCAGCTGCTTTCCCCTCCTTTTATTTTAGCTAACGATTACGCTTTGCCTTTGCGGGCCCAAACTCATTTGCTCCGAACAAATGTTTCCCGTCCTGCCATGTCCACGCACACAAATAACCTTCTCATAGCCAATCAGTAGATTACTCAGCGTGGTCACTTGGGAACCAGCCTCACACAGAGTGCTGCTTGTTTGGCACCAGAACATTTTTACAGACCCTCACAAAGCCTCCATATAGCGCGCTGTTCTTTCCCATTAACCATAGAAGAGGCTGAGGTCAGGGCCCGCCGGAGGAAACCCATCAGCCATAATTAAGCGCATCCTGACTAGATTAAGGCGATGATAAATCATCAAAACTGTGGTTCTAGGGAGGCTGCTGCTGCTGCTGCTGCTGCTGCTGCTGCTGCTGCTGTTGCTGCTGCTGCTGTGTGAATTTAAATTGAGTATTTTCAGGTTTGGAAGGACTGAGAAAGTGCAACACAAGCTAGTTCCCTCCTGACAGGAAGGTGATTCATTTTTGTGAGGACAAAAACTGTTTTGTTCTTTTCTTAGCACCTCTGGCTTTGTCCTTGTTTTTTGTTGGAATTCTTCTGGGTTAAGTGCCTGAAAATACGAACTAACAGCACTGGATGAAGAACGTACAGAAGAAACTGAAGGAGGAAACTCGAGGAGCGACTCTGAGGCCAACTGCTGCTGAAGATGTTGGTGTGGATTGGTGCAGTAGCTGTGGTTTGGAACTTTGGTCCTGACTGGCTGTTGTATTTTTTTCTTTAAAGCTTTCCAGCACATCATAGCTCATTTGGGGTGGTGAGACATAAAAGGTCACCTTCTGCAGCAATAGTGAGCCTGGAGCTGTTGCTAACTGGCTCAACTGGCAGCAAAAAGTCTGATTGGTCAGCTTTTCATACACAACTGACTCATCCAGTCATCCTAAGGTGTCTTTCTTATTGATTTTGCAGAGGTTTGGAAACACGTCTCTCTCACACAGTGTTACATTCCTTAATGATTTTATTATATCGGGCAGCTAAATCAGTTTTTGTCCTGTTTGAATGCGTATATTTCTTAATCCCAAAATTCATTTGTGTGATTTTTTGATGTGGATAATGAGTCAAATAAGGCTTCTGCAGTGTCCAACATTGTTGTTTTGCGAATCTTATTCTCTCTCGATTGTTTGAAGTTGCATTACGCAGTGTTAAGGCAGTGAGCTTGAAGCTTACTCATCCCGCCCCACTGTCTATCGACAATAGAATCGAGTATTAATCTTGATCCTGCCGTCGGGGCATCGCTGTGTCTGCTTCCACATGGTTCCGGCTGCAGAAAATCCAACCGTGTTGGTGTTTGCGGAGGCAGAAATGCCCCGAAACTTAGTTTACAGACAGCGAGCAGCCCTCTGTGCCAAGGACAGATTGTTGCGTTGTATCCCTTGCAGTTTAGAGTACACATGATATTCCAGGAAGAATTTCCAAGAAACAAAGGGAAGCTGTTTGGAGGCTGTGCAGCGGCTGCTGTAATCTCCCTTTTTCTTGGGAGTGTTTCCTTCTTCGCAGATGCAAAAAAAGAACACACACAGTCAACAGCCAGTGGGGTTTTAGTATCCCGTTTCTCACTGTACTGTTGCCCTCACATCACTTGGAGTCATGCTGCTTCTTCCCAGGATGATGAACAGTAAACACAGTGTGGAGCCTCTTCTGTTTCCCTCCTCACTGTCAATCACTAATTCCCTCTCCATTATTTCTCAGTCTTTACTGTCACTGTACTTCTGATCTGGAGTGTGTTCAACAACAACAAAAAAGAAATTGAAAAAAATTCCAATCTTTGCCATCTATAGACTGAAACTATCATGAGGTTTGTGCACAAAGGACTTGTTGTTTATGCCTTGACAACACCAATTTTATAATAACTGTAATGTTCAAGAAGGACAAAAGCTTTTTAAAACGACCTCTTGCTACAGTTGGAAGAACACCATCAGACAAAATGAGACTTTTCCTGCGACTTCGATTCGACTCAGACCAAATTGGAGCCATCGGCGGTGACGAGCTGCTGCTGCTGCTGCTGCTGCTACCTGCTCCTGATGTTGTTGACGCCTCACTGCTGCTGGACCGTTGTTCCGCTCAACCTGCACGGTCTGCAGAAAAAGTTTCTTTGAGTCAGCAGAACCGAGTCAGTCGGTTGGTCAGTCGGCTGGATGGCTGACGGCTCCATGCAGAGAGGGGGACATTTTCCTGCTTCTCTTTGAACAGCTGAACAACCGCTACTGTGTTGCATGTACTTGGAAGTACATACGATGCAACATTTGATGATCCCTCAATAGACAATTAATGGAGTAGGTTAAAAAGGAATGAACCCTGGCTGTAGAGCTGACTATTAAGGACCTTATTTGATTAAAACAAAGTGCATCACCATCATTTAAATTTTAAATGAATCTTAACAAGGGGACTTGTTCAAAATGTATGCTGTGCATCCCAATATTCCATTAAAGAAAAGTAGATTTAATAGTGCTAATACCTTCAGACATATGCCATAGATGCAGTTTAATATTATGTGACAATTGAGACCTTGAACTATCAGTAACTTCACAGGTCAGCGATAAATTGGAAGAAATCCCAAATTTAATAAGAATCAAAAAAATTTACAAACTGGCATTTTGAATTTTTTTGAGCGTAAATGTTTGAAATTTAAAGTTTAGAAGATACTTTGACCTAGTAAGCAAAGACACAAGCGTGATTGTTTCAGGCATTAGATTCTGTTGCGTCACTTTCTATCATGTGAATTATTTGCTTTACTGATTTTAAAGGCCTTTGTTGATTACAACCCCTTCCTTAAAACATCTCTGCAGATCCTCCCCAGCCCTCGGTGGTCCCACGTCTCAGTTTCCTTGAGAAAGTTTTCCAGACTTACCCCCCAGCACCACACACACACCCACAGCCACACGCACACGCACACACACAAACACACCAGCGCCTCCATTCCGTCCCCTCTCCTCTCCCATCATTCTCTTTATTGTCATGATAATGGGCTCCACCGCGTGTGACCAAAACGGCCGAGACTTAATTGATGAAAAAGAGATGACCAAGAGGAGCCCTGGCAAGGGGTTTTGCATACATCAGCAATGAATGATATCCCTTCACCGAAGCCTTATGGAATAAATTATGACGCTTCAGGACACTTGGACTTGCGATTTTCGTTTGGGAAATGTGAGAACACGCAGCTGTCATTTGGCAGGTGAGAAGGGATTCATGGCATTGCCTGTCATTAATGGTCTGTTGCAAGTGAAAATAGACAACTGAAAAATAAGGAAAGGCCTCATGACTGCATGACTGGCCGAGCGCGGTTGTAGCCAATGAGGAAATAACACAGAGACTGCAAAAAAACGTTTTTTTTATTTTATCATTTTAACTAACATACAGATCTGTCAAACGTTTAAAAATTTTAATTATTAATTAATTATATTGATTGATGTACTTATCATTACTAACTTGCAAACTTTGACTGTTGCAGCACCCATAATATACCAACATGCACACATCGCTATTTAAAAAAAATTCAATATTTAAATCCCTAATAACATGAAAAAAAACAACGATCAACAATGATTGGTTGTTTTAAATAAAATATATCGCATATAAGTGGAAAAAGTATCCCATACATTTTAAAGTAACACTTCTGTAATCTGTAATCTCACCGCAGCGATAACATTATATTTTTATACAAGGTTATTATACTGTCACAATCTCATAGCATTCTGTAGCTAATATTGTACCTTAACAGAGAAATAGTGCCATCAGCAAAAAAAAAAAAAAACAACTTTATTTATCAGTTTGACCATGACGAAAACATATTAGACATATAAGATTGATTTCAATGTAGGTATTTCTTTAAAAAGTTGTAAACTCCCCCTCCAGATCAGCTAGAAATATTTTAAATGCCTCGAATAGCAACAATAAAGTCACTACTGTAAATAAAGATATAATCTATCGGTGTTTGCAAAATCATTTGAGCAGAGTGACGATGAATGGCAATGAACAAGATCTATTTGTAGGCTGCAGACTGGTGTGGAGCTGTGTGTGTGTGTGTGTGTGTGTGTGTGTGTGTGTGTGTGTGTGTGTGTCGGGCAATGGAAGCTCACCTTTCACTTGTGCGGGTAGAGTTTCAACAAAAGTCGTCTGCCAACTGACACTGTCAATTGAGCAGCACTATTGTGCCTGCAGAGAGCCATTGTCCACGCTAAGAGAGGCCATTCTACCCACAGTGACCACATGCACAGTAATTGCATTTTGAACGCAGAAGTTTTGACATGATTCTAAATGTACACCAACACCGCCCAAACCTTATTGAGTCTTTGCTGAGACACTGGAGAGCAGTTGTGTGTGCTAACCAAACCTTCAGTTGGTGCAGGTCAGGGACCCAGATCAACCAGCTTTGGGGAATTATTCTCAACTCTAAATTTACAGTACTAACAGTGATGTGGTGGTGCAGTGGTTAGCTGTTCGACCCCCGGTGCCTGGTCCTCCAGGTCCTCCAGCTCCCTCCCACAGTCCAAAAACCTGCACCTGAGGCAATAGGGAACTCTATTGACCTGAGGCTGTAGGTGTGAGTTGGAGCGGGAATGGCTGAAGCACTAAAAAATGAGTAGATCAAGAAATAATACATTTAAAATAAATAAGAGAAATGAACCTACCCTGACTGGCAGCCTCAGGGGAAGGTCTCCAGCTCCACCACGGAGACCTTCCCACACGCTCCCCGAACAGGACAACTGCTTGTCCACCTGACCCGCTTGGACCCCTGCAGCCTAACGTGCGAGCTTGCGCGTGAACGGGTCTGAGCGACCCTTCCTTGACATTACCCTACCCCCACTCCCTGGTACCTAGGAACCCAGTCTGCTGCGGCCCGTGGTGGTATTTTGAGGTCGTGAGAAGCAGCTGTGTGCGTCCCTTCCTCTCCGTCTGAGCTGCCAGACGGCAGCGAGGCCTCGCAGGCGGCCCGCCGCTGGTGATGCGGCGCCGGCCTCTGGACGGCCTCTGTTTGGGATTATGAAGATTCAGGGTAACACAGGTGCTTGTTGTCGGTTATTACAGCAGACACTGGTGGTGGCTTTGCTAATGTGCTAGCCTGGCACGCTTTCTCCCAATAATAATACAGGACTGTGTTTGTTTTCTCAAATTCTCCCAAGTCATTGTTGACAGTGAGAACTTCTCTTTTTTTTCTTACACGGTCAATGAACTATAAATGCAGTATGACTCAGACTAGAATGCTGCTGGCCTTCGTATTTACTGCTGCAGTGAAAAAAACCCACATACTAATAAATGCATCAGAAAAACATGGAAAACCTGGCCCAGTATACTTTTACTAATGTATTTTATTAATGAAAGACTTTTTAGTTACTTATTTTTATTTATTTATTTTATGTTTATTATCTTTTTATATTCTCCTCTTATATGTTAGATATGTTTTATTTTATATTCCCCTTTTAAGTCTTTAGAATTTAATGTAAGTTTCCTTCCACTATATGCATTATGTACATATCTTAATTGAAAAGTTTGTTTACCTTTTACAGCAAATTCTGAGATCATTTTTCCTTGAAATGGATTCCTATTTCGGAGGAGCAGTTCAGTGGTGAAAAAAAAGAATGGGGGACTTTGTCGCAGCAAAGTACCGGCTGACATCTTTCTCTAACTTTCTCCTGTCGGTTTGCTAACAGATGGTTGTGTGTGTGTGTGTGTGTGTGTGTGTGTGTGTGTGTGTGTGTGTGTGTGTGTGTGTGTGTGTGTGTGTGTGTGTGTGTGTGCGTGCACCTTGGCAGGGGGAGAAGAATGCCGGCTTCGACGTGCTCTACCACAACATGAAACACGGCCAGTTGGCAACCAAGGAGCTCGCCGAGTTCGTCCGCGAGAGGTGAGCTGTGTATTTGTGAACACATGAGTGGGAGGTGACACGAGTGATGGGTGCATGGAGGAATTTTACACTCTGGACTCGGCACTTGGAGAGAAGACTGAGGGATTGTGCTGAGGAGAGAGGAGTTGGGAAAAGTCGGCATTTGCTGCATCTGCTGTGATGTAATGCGTTATGTTACAATTAAAACTAAATATCAGTATATTCTTGTATGCATTGCCAGCCAACACATTTTCCTAATAGTGGCACTGTGGCTTATTTGTATAGTTACAGATTATATGATACCAAGATGCCTTTTCTGATGAATTCCCAACAGCTCTGCAAGTTTTGAGCAACTTCCATGTTGTTGCATCAAAGAAGGTTCAGTGACACAGCTAAATACGGAACACGATGTTGTTTGAGTGGATTCACGACGTTTGGCATTTATGACGATGAAAAGTCTTTCGCTCGGCTTGTTCTACAGTCCGCTGCCACAGCTGATGAGAAGCAGCCGTGCGCTTTTTCTTCCTTGCGCTGCCGTCGTGCAAACTGGACGGGAAACCTCTTCACCTGCACTAACATACCTTCGCTAAAACAGCTCCCGCCAGACATCTCGGCTGACACATCTGTGCTAAGTTTGTGCTGCAGCGGCCTTAAAAACGCCTTCAGAAATAAAATGGCGAGCTGAAAAAGGAGCATGTCATTTGATTACACACAGCGTTACGAATAAAGACAGGCATTAGTGGATAAAACTGACCACTAAGAAAAAAATGTCACTGATGCTGATTGTACTGACAGACAGTGAACCCTGGGCTTAAGTCTTGTGTCAACTGGGATGAACACAGAGAATTGCCCCTGCAGGAAAAGAATCAATGTTGTACATTTCAGACTCTTCCTGTTGTTAAGTGGTGTTTTTTCTCCTATGACAGTAATCACTGGGCTTTAAACATAGCTTGACACAGGTCATTGAACTCTGTGGGAGTGGGGAACACCATTCGCATACAAAAAAGCCATTTAATGTTTGACTCAATAAAAGAGACAAAGACAGGAAGGACACGTTTTCTTCTTTAGCACCTCAAAATAGCCAAAGCTGTACAAAAGCGGCAAGCGGTCATTGTTCCGCAGCAGGATTCCCTTCAGACTTAATAACTCGGACAGATTTGCACTGATGAGGAGCCACTCCATGACCAGATCTTCCCCAACCACGGCCTCGGGCTTTATGAGCTCCTCTGTCCGCTAATCGGTGATGAGCAGGACTGGGAATAATGGAGCTACTGCAGGGTGCAGGGGTTGCAGCTCCCACAGCTGGAAGCACACAGAGAAGCACTCTCTCTCTCTCTCTCTCTCTCTCTCTCTCTCTCTCTCTCTCTCTCTCTCTCTCTTCACTGGCGACCCGATCCTCCTGACAGTGATTTAGAGCGCCGCGGCACATTCCTCACACGGGGGGAAATTCAGTTATCGCTTCCGGAGGCAGGCAGTCGACGAGTCAGGAGTCAGCCGGTGAAAGAGGAGCCAAGCAGTGTGTGTGAGATCCGATGAGCCTCCATTTATCTGTCTGTCTCTCTGTCGGAGTGCACTTTTATTTTTTTATTTCTCTGATCGCACTTGGAGTGTAAATAGATGCGTTCATTTATGGTAAGAACGACTGGTAAAACTCGTAAAGCAATCGGATGGTCGGCTGAAGATGCTCGCCGTTTAGTTTGTTTTGTTTGTTTTGTTTGTTTATGGCTCCCTCTGCTTCTCAAGTGGTTCTGTCCTCCCTCTGGCTGTTGGTGTTGAAGCTGCAGCCGCTCTGCAGGATCTACAGCCGATTATTAAACTTTAATGTTCACACAACGGAAAAACAAGTCGCTTTTTCACTTAAAATGCATCCCATTGCGACATTTTCCCAACGTGGATTATAATTTCACTGCAGCTGGCTGGCGTTGGCCGTGATGACCATTAGCATAAAGTGCTCTATAAATTAAGAAAAATCCTATACACTTCCCAAAGAGTTGAGGTGTTCCCAGTCTCTCAATAAACTCCCCAGTAATAAGCAAAGTCCCTCTTTCACTTAAATCACAACCTGAATCTGCTGTTTTTTCACAGATCTGATTAGATGGTGAATGATTTCACGATGTTGCTCCCTCAACAGTCCAGGATGAAGTATGATCCATATGTAAACGTGTGTAACGTGGTGCTTTCCATCTTGTGTGTTCAGCGCGGCCGTGGAGGAGACCTACTCCAAGTCAATGAGCAAACTGGCCAAGATGGCCAGCAACGGCAGCCCGCTGGGGTGAGTGGATCACACCTCACCCTCTGCTCGTCACTCCCTCCTCCAGCGTCTACTGTTGGGGAGATGTTTGCTGTGTGTTGTAATTATACATGCGGTGTCATATGGCCGCACATGAGAAATGAATGAGGACCATCTGCGTCGCCAAATGGCCGCATTCATGATTCAGAGGACGTCCTCGCGGCTCTTTGGCCTCCTGATCTTTAATCTATAGTCTATATGTTGTCGTGTTGCGTCGTGTTTCCCCAGGACGTTTGCACCCATGTGGGACGTGTTCAGGGTGTCCTCGGACAAGCTGGCGCTCTGCCACCTCGAGCTGATGAGAAAGATGAACGACCTCATCCGGGAAATCAACAAGTACGGCGACGAGCAGGTCAAGATTCACCGCAGGGTAGGTGCACGAGGCCGCGCTCGCAGATGCCCACGTACGCCAGCAGGCAAAAGCTTGGACACAACCTATGAATTAAACGTCTTTTCCTTCATTCTCATGACTGTTGACATTGCAGTTTCTCACTGAAGGCATCAAAACTACGTCTGACCACACATGGAATTATGTAGGAAACAATAAAAGTGTAAAATGACTCAAAGACGTCTAATATTTAAATTCTTCAAAATAGCCACTATTCATAAAAAGCATGTTTAGAGTTATTTAATGTGAATTTCTTCGCTGCATAATTACATATATCTTGCTAGTATGATGTCTTCATTGTCTAGTGTAGAAAGCACTAAAGACAAAGAAAAAACATTGCATTGCATTTTGACTGGTAGCGTATACTTCTTGGCTCTGCAGACTTTGCAACAGACACACACACACACACACACATACACACTGGGCTTCTGTCACCCTAATCTAATTTACCTCATGCAAAATCCAATTAACGGCCCGTCGTTTCATGGGAATGGCCGTGGCCGTCTCAGCATCATCGTGTAATCAGGTACAATGACAAGCTTGACGTTGCGTTTTGTGTGTGTGTGTGTGCGTGTGCGTGTGCGTGCGTGCCTGTGACGCAGACGAAGGAAGAGATGGTGGGGACGGTGGAGGCTGTGCAGGCGCTGCAGGTCCAGAGCGGCCACCTCCAGAAGTCCAAGGAGGGCTACCACGGCAAGTGTCTGGAGCTGGACCGGCTGAGGAAGGAAGGAGCGCCGCTGAAAGAGTTGGAGAAAGTCAGTCGCACAAATGTAACCATTGGAATATTTGGAAATGTGACACTGTGAACAGATTCAACGTGTTGCGCGCAGGCCGCACCTTCAGCTGTAACTCAGGGAATTCAGCAAATGTTTGTTTTTTGGGCTGTTTTTTTGCAGTCACCTTTGGAGATTTTAGCTGTATTTTATGCACATAATGTAAAATATTTGTGACTGCAGGAATAGAATAGCCTGAAGGTTGAACCCATGTTTATTTTTCTGATGCTTATTTTTTGTGTGAGCTAGAATTAAAAAAGGGAACAGCATATGCTTATGAAAAAAAATCCATCATCTTGAAGTTAATGGGAAGTGACTAAATACAAAATGAAAATACATTGCATCCTTTTTTCCTTTCATTTTCTAAATGCTTCCATTAATATATTTCATTCTTATTATTTTGGCCCCAATTTATGTTTAATTTGACTTTTCCTAAGATTCCCAAAGGGGTTGAGATTGAAAAGGCAGAGAAGTGCATCATCCCAGCGTGTTGCTTCAAAATTGCTTGGATTTTTTTTGTTTGTTTTTTCCATCCTCCGAGTTAATCCGATTTATTATTTATTTTTGCTCTCAGACCAGCTGTTATCGTCAAATTGTTGTCACAAGTGGCAGAAAACCATTGCCATTCATTTTCATTTCTGATGCCAGGTTTGTGAACGAGGCGTCCGCAGCCAGCGCCACTTATTTTTCTTTTCTCTCTCGCCAGGCGGAGCTCAAGTCCAAGAAAGCGGCCGAGTCTTTTGCGCTGTGCATCGAGAAGTACAACCGCGTCGGAGGAGAGTTTGAGCAGAAGATGAGCGAGTCCTCCCAGGTCAGCTCCTCCCACTGCGGCCACGCCAGGCTGCAGCTGTGTTTCTCATGGCTCTGGCCCCGCCCTCCAGATAAATATGTCATCGTCATCTTATTTATACCTCACCAGAAAATAAATAAAAAAGCAACCTCCCAGGTGCCCACCTACTCGTGCTCTCCTCCACATCCGTCGCAAAGCCATTCAACTCAATTCACTGCCTCTTCACTTCCATGGTTACTGCTGGCGTTTCTATGGAAATCCTCGTCTGTGAAGATGACAGAAACAACCCTGATCAATTACGGCTCAAATTAACCTGCAGTCCTTTGACTCATTTTAGTGAGTGATAACCATTAGCAGGGGATCTTGAAAGCACACGCCAATAAACACAAATTATACAAAGCAGAAATGAATTTGACAGTGTTAAAAAAAAACTAATTGAGGAGCAACACAGTGTAAACAAAACGAGTCTTTGTTTTACTTTAATTTTTTGCTCTTCTGAATCCCTACAGATGTTAAATACATGTTCCATAGGGATTCTGAGAGCAGCGGTATTTATACACTACTTATTTATTGCCATAAGAAGCTGGCAGCATTCTGTGTGTTTTTGTGCTGTGTGCCTCTCACAATCCGAGTAAGTGGAGAAGGAGAAATAGAAATTGGATTCCATCGATGTTGTCCTAGAAAGTTCTGATCAGCGAGTATAAAGATTAGAAAGATGAGATTTATATTTGAAAAAAAAAAAATAAAACTGTGATTTGAGGAATAAATACCATGTGCCTATAAATGATCATTTCTTTGTGCTGTCTGGAGGATTGATCATATAAATTAGTGATAAATAATGTTGCTTCAGCCCAATTTGAATATTCTTCTTGCTGCTTGCACATTTTTGAGCTACTGAAAAAAACACAATTCTAACTTCATAGAAATGGGATCCTGCTGACAGGACATCCAAGGTCTGTGGATTTTGCCCAAGCAATTACTAGGAAAGATCTCACTTTCAAAAACTGCTGGCTCTGCTACTGAGACGAGCTCCCTGAAGGGGCCGATGACAAATAAGACGGCAGAATAAATAGGAGGATAAATCCAAAATGTCAAAGCCGAGCCTCTCCGAGCTCCTCCTGCTGGGTGAGCGCGTGTCTCAGCATGGGTCCTTGTTGCAAATAAGGTGTTTTTTTTTATTGGTTTTCTTTTGAATTTGTCTTTTTTGAATTCTGTCCTGCTCTGAAGTAGAAGAACCCGTCAGCAAGTGCCTCTCCAGGCATCTCAATGGGACTTCACAGCAACAGGGGGTCAGCCAGAGGTGGCAACACACCCTGGAAAAACACACATGTAGCGAAGGGCGATTTGGGAGGTTTCCATGGTAACGCTGTTTCTCTTGTGTCACCGTGCTGTGTGTTGCATGTCCCTGCGAGCAGAAGTTCCAGGAGATTGAGGAGACCCACCTGCGGCAGATGAAACAGCTGATCAAAGGTTACTCCCATTCCATAGAGGACACGCACGTTCAAGTAGGTCAGGTATGTGTTGGTCTCTGGTGGAGCGGCCGGCGCCTGTCTGCGCCCTTCAATATAGAGGTGTCACTTTGTTCTGGTCTTTGTATTCACACGTTAATAGGCTTGCTGTGTTTTTGCTGTATTTGTCTGTTCAGATAGCAGTCTGAGTCTTTTCTTACGTTTTCTTCTGTGACCTTAGCGTTACTCACTTCTATTACAATACAGCGAATTTGCAGATGAAGGAAGAGTGAGCTCCTCCAAATGAACCTTCCACAGCAGCTGAATTGCACCAATTTCAACCGTGAAATCCAGCTCATTTATCTTGCAAACACTCAGTTGACGGCATTTTTAGTCGTCGTTGCTTCGGTTGCTCAAGCATTCCTCGGATGTCCTTCCCTCCTCCTTTCTTAATGGATAAAGAGACAGGAGGTACAGGAGAGTTTAGTTTGTGACCAGAGTGAAAGGTTGCTACTTGAAACAACAGAAGAAGAACGGAGCAACGTGCTTTCTTCGGGCTCTTTACCCGATGAAGACTTTAGATACATCCAAAAGATTCTGGATCATTTCTGGGCTCAATTGCAGCCAAAATTAAAACATTTGGCTAAAAAATTAAAAATTAACATATATCTTTTTCAAAGCTTTTCAAACGCGGGATTGGTCCATTCATTTTGTTTCTATTGCAGGTTCATGAGGAATTCAAGCAGAACGTTGAAAACATCGGCATCGACAACCTGATCCAGAAGTTTGCAGAGCAGAAGGGGACGGGCAAGGAGAGGCCAGGTCGGGTCGTCGAGCAGGATGAAAGAAAACGAAATCAAAAGAATGCAAGCAGTTTGAGTTGGATATCTTGCACGTCTGTCTGCAGCTCTTGCTGGTTTCGAGGAATACATGACGGCTCTGGCCCCCGAAGGTGGCAAGAAGAGTCGTGCGAAAGCCTTCAGGATCCCCGGCCTGGGCAAGAGGGACAAGGAGCCCGACTCCACGTGAGTGCACAGTCAGAGGCAAAAGGCTAAAATAGTGTTGTCATCAAGACCGCACCAACCCAGACCAAGACATTATCAAGACTAGAGAGTATTGAGATGGAGACGAGACCAAGACATTTGGAGTTTGAGACCAAGATGAGACCAAGACCGTGTATGTCAAAGAAAAATAACAGAAAAACAGAAAGAAAAAGGACCAGTGTCTTTTTTAAATTCAAGTTTGCTTCGAAATCAAACAGCAACATCTCCTTTCAGCAAGGTATCTTTTAGTAATTTTCTTCAACATTTTGCTGCTTTGCCAACTATTTTGAACCATTTTCAAAAAACACCTTTACTTCATAAAATTCAAAAATCCATAACATCCCAAGTGGATGGGTCAGGAGATCATCCATTGAAATCATTGAAAAATAATAGAATCATTCCAGTGAGCACCTGAGAGTTCTTCCTGTGACTCTCTCTCAGCTGTTCCACTGCTATTATTAAACTTTTTACATTTTTATTTCAGTTACAGTGGAATCTGAACTGCGACAGAAAAATACAGCGGCGTGTTTTCTTTTCACTTTTGCAGAGACTCGGCTGTGACGGAGGCACTTGTGAGTATGGGACCGTTCCTCAACCGAACTGAGCCATTCAGAGGCTGTTGTCTTGTTTTTATGTTTTGTCCAATTCTCCGCTCAAGGTGCGATTAACGGCTTTTTGCCCGCGTTTGAGGTGAGCAAATAAGCTGGAGGCTGGCCTGTAATAATGACCAAACGGTCGGTGTACAATTACAGATTTATTTTTTGCTCTTCTGAGAAGAGCAACATGACAGAACTTGGCGGGCAGAGAGGAAACGTGCAACTTTATAGCGCAGTGTGTCACTGCAAGCTGCAGATAGTGTGTGAGTGTGCGTGCACACGTGCACACGAGTCACTGTGCATTTCAGCCAAGTCATCGCACAGACACATAGTTAAGAGATTACAGAGGCACCAGCCCGTCACGCCGCCTCCTGTCACACGTTTCAGTCGTGTCAAGTGAAGTCACCCACACCAACACCTTTCATGCAGTAACATATGCCTCCGGCCCCTGGTGATGTCATAAATTATCCCGAGCCTGGTGTTTTGGAAGGGTTGCCTCCTTCCAAACATGTCAATTTTGGCTGGAAGCTGTAAACACAGGGCTAAAAAAGTGCTTCAACCACTAACTGATTTTATTTCATGAAGTCATGAAGAGTTGTCTACTGCCGCCTTGGCTCACAACAACGTCATGGTCCCCTTTTCTTCTTCTTCTTTCGTCATTTTTGCTATTCTGACCCATTTTTTGGCGCATTGCCCCCCCCCCCAAATAAACACGTCATCCGTCTTTGTCAACCTGAAAAGCATCAGGGATCCTCACAACGTCCCACATCCTCCTCGCTGTGGATGTCAACCGCTGACTTGTGACTCATTTTCTAGAATTAAAAAAAAAAAAGACAAATCCATCCAAATCCAAGCTTTATTTGAGGACCAGTGTTGAGGGTTGCCTGAAAGCAGCTGCGGCTTTATTTGAGCGTCTGCAGAGGAGCAACAGGTGTGGGTAGTCGCCGGTGACTCACGCACCTTTTCACATCAGAATCCACTGCTGCTGCTCTCGCCCACTCTGAAGGAGCTCTCAGTCCAGCGAGTGACGAAGCACACGTGTGGGTCAAATGTCTGACTCTCTCTCTCTCTCGTGTGTGTGTGTGTGTGTGTGTGTGTGTGTTTGTCTGTCTGCCTTATTTTCCCATTCATACAGAATTCACCTGTGGAGGTGGACGATGAGGGATTTGTCATCCGGGCCGACAGCACACAGAACGATATCCTTTCCTGTTGGCTGGTTCAGAGGTTTTGGGCTGACTAAGAGGGGGAGGCAGTCGCTGTTAGTCATCGGTAGTTCTTTATCCCCGGTGTTTTGGATATTTCTACTGAATTGATTTATCTTTTTAATCTCAATAATGACTTTTGATCAGAATTTTTATATTACAACATTGATGGAAGACTAAATGCTTCAAGTTAAGCTTGCAGACTTGGTGATTAAGCGAGCGACTCCGCTACCGCTCGTTGCCTTGTTCTCCTTGACCTGTCGCACGCTGCTCCGAGGACAAGGAGAACAACTTCTACTCCAGCGACTCGGACTTCGACGACGAGGAGCCCAAGAAGTTCCACATCCAGATCCGACCGGTGGCCAGCAGCAACCGCAGCAGCTCGGCCGCCACGGAGAAAGAGCTGAAGGCCACGGTGGGGTCGCTGACGCTGCCTCCCAACAGGACGCTGAGGCAGAAGGTCAAACACCTCTCTCTCCTTTTTCCCTGCCCCAGTCAACATGCAGAAATCTAGAACTGAATATTCTAAATGTGTTAAAATCTAATTCACATGTTGCTTGCAAAATATATACAAATATATAAAGATATGTACATAAATGTCTATATTTGTTTATCACATCTATTTGATGCAGATTGACTCCTCGGGTTGTCTTTCAGTGATATTTTTAGTCAAAGTAAACCCTCCAATGCCATATCGTATATTATGACTTTTTTTTTTTTTTTTAACTCTGTTTTGTTCCATGTGTATATATTTATCGTCTTTCTCCTCTGCACTCTACCTTCTCATGGATTAACTCAACTGATCTCCTCATTTTCAGGTGTCTGTGAAGCGACATCTCTCCAGTAAGTCCAGGTTCTTAAACATTCAGACGTATTTTCTTTTTTCGGAGCGTCTCAGATATTCGACATGAAGCTGCGCTCTTATCTGTCGCGTCTCCCACAGGAAACTCAAGTACAGCAGGCGGTCGATCGCAGGAGGGCGACGGTGCCTCCAACCGGGGTGAGTCAGTCAGTCAGTCTGTCTGTCTGTCAGTCTCAACATGTCTGGACAAAAAATATTCAAACACACTGATTATTAAAAAAGTGAGAGTCAAAGGTCATCCTGTCAGCTGTTTTACTGCTGTTTATTTGTTATTTTTGCTTTTTGAGCCATATGTTTTTTTTGGCTGCAGTACCGTGAGTGACCACTGGGGAAAAATTTCAGTGGCCGTATTGGCAGCTCGGGATCCATTTCTTATAACACATCCATGGTCATTCCCCCCCGACTGCAAACCCCATAATTGGCTGACCTTGCACAGGTAGCCAGCACCTGTTCTTCACCCTGGAACCCCTCAGCACCGAGCTGCTCGCTGGTCCATTAGGTGTGCAGCTCCGCTCCGCTCAGCTCAGCCAGGAGTTACACATCACAGCCAGGCTGCCACAAATGCAGCGGCGTCGGCAGGCCGATTGAAGCGGATGGCCGGTGGAAGGAAGGCCACCGACGCCTGGCTAATTGCTGGTGTTTGTCAAGCGAGGGGCTAATGGTCGATGCTTTGTCCCGCTCTCACCGCCTCATTACGTCCAATCTCAGCTCCGTCCTTCACTGGGCAGCAACACAGTCCTGCTGATTAGGCCTGATTAGTCTCATGGTCTGCAGCAGTAACTCAGCTGTGTGTGTGTGTGTGTGTGTGTGTGTGTGTGTGTGTGTGTTGCAGATGGAGAGCAGGAGGGCATGCGCAGGTCCACCTCCAGTCCTGATCACAGCAGGTGGGTTCCTCCGACATATCTCAGATTTTTCAGAACTTTATTGTGCCTCTGATGCACTTCGCCCGGACGCAGTTCAGAGCCAGAGCGACACTGTGCCGTGCCACTGACGTGCATTTCCAACGTGGTCGTACTGCACAACAACAGTAGAAATGATTTCAGTCGTAAAAATGCAGGAAAATGAATGATACGACAATTCATTAAGGGCGCAAGACTGTGTTAGTAAAACCCCAGCAGTTGATGAGATGAATAGCCGCATTAGAAGCTCACGTGGCGGAGCTTCTCACGCAATAAAAATGATGAAAAGTCGGAGGGAGCCGCAGCTGCGGAGGCCACTCCTGTTGCGTGGGGAGACGGAGGTGGGCGGAAGGAGAAGTGGAGGCGCTTCCTTCTGCATCTGCTGCCGCTGAATGTTTGGCCCGAGGGCAGCGGCTCCTGTTCAGGAAGTGGTGCACGTGAGGGCTCGGCCGGAATCCTCTGGCTGTCTGGCACGCCGATGGAAGAGACGTCTCCGCTTCTTTCATCTCCCACAAAAAAAACCTCATGAACGTCAGCAGCCACATCCGAACTGATGAGGTTTCAGTTCTGTTATATATATATTGCTGTTATACAAATAGCATGCTTTTGTGTTTTTTAACTTGTAAACAGCCATGCAGTTGGTGGTTCGTTTGAAATTCCCCCTGAATTGTCTTTGCACTTCAACTGCATTTTCATGCTTCCAGCAGCATTTTAGAATGAATTTACTCTCTTCAAAGTTTAGTCTGGCTTCCATCATCATGTATTCTGTTGGATTTAATCTACAAAGAAAAAGCAAAACTTTGACCCTGATTTCTCCCTCCGTCTCGTCCTCCAGGTTGAGCTCCACGCCTTCAGTTTCCGACAGTTTGTTCGGGCCGCCGCTGGAATCTGCCTTCAAGTCTAAAAGCTTCGATGGACGGGAGCGTCTGAGAGAGCAGAGCGCCTTTGGTCCAACTGAATGTAACGAGCCTTCTGTTCTCTGATTTCCTTTCTATCAAATTTCCAAAGACCTCACCCTCTTCACCTGGTCTTCTTCTTCTTCCTCCTCTTCTTCCTGATCGCGTGGCCCGTCAGACGCGGCCTTCTCGTCCGACTCGTCGTCGCCAGAGAACGTTGAGGACTCCGGCCTGGACTCGCCTTCCCATCAGCCCCTGGGCCCCTCGCCGGAGCCCGCGGGCTGGGCCGCCTGGCCCCGCGCCACAGAGCAAAGAGCCGCCGGCGCCCCGCGAGACGCTGGGTCGACCGCCGACCCCTTCCTGCCGGCCTTCCGGGACCCCTCCCCGGCGGAGCCCCCACCCGCAGGACGCGCCACCTCCAGCGTGTGGTCCATCGCCGTGTCGCGGCCCTCCCGCCTCGCCGACGCCGAGCCCCGTCGGCCAGGTTCGCCGCCTTCTCCCACTCGCTGCCGCCCCCCGAGATTGAGGCGTCGGTGTGGAACTGCAAGCACGTGGCGCCCGAGGACCCCTTCCTCGCCGCCTTCGAGAGCTCGGTGGTCGCCCGGCCTGGCCCCGCCCCAACCCCGCCCCGCCCAGGAGAGCAGGGAGGCCCGCGACCCCTTCTCCATGACCCTCCCCGCTGCCAAGGCCCCGCCCGCCTCCTCCTCCTGCTCCTCCTCCTCCTCATCCTCCTCCTCCAATCGCAGGGACAGGAAGCGGGACCGCAGCCTCCCGCCGCCCGTCTCCTCCGACGACCCCTTCGCCATCACCATGATCGGCAGCCCCACCCACCAGTCGTCGCTGGCGGCGGCGGCGGTCGCAGCGGCGGGGGGGATGGCCCCCCAGCGCAGCAGCAGCAGCAGCGGCAGCAGCAGCAGCAAGCTGGGCCTCAGCGTCAGCTCCGGCTCTCTGGCCGTCACGGCCCAGAACAAGAAGGAGCCGACGCACTGGAACTCTGTCCACAACCCCTTCAGCGAGGGCAGCGCCAAGACACAGGAGGGAGGGGGAGGAGGGGGAGGAGGGAAGGGAGACGGGGGAGGCGGAGGAGACGGCGGCAGGAGGAGGCACAGAGCGTCGGAGGGGGAGCCGCGCAGGAACGCCCCCCCCCTCACCAGGCACTCGGGGCCGCAGGAGGACCTGTGCTTCTCCACCGACAAGGACCAGGACTGCCTGGAGCTCAGCGCCCAGATGATGACCTGCAGCCTCGCCTCGCACAAAGGTACTCATGTCATCGTCAGTAGTGGGTTTGGTTTTTTTCAGTTTATCCCATAATGAGTTTGAGGAACACTGTAAGATTTTTTTTTTTTTTTTTTCCAGATTTTTCCACTTTATATTCCTCCAATGTTCTTCTTTACTTTAAACTTTATTACTTTATGAAGGACACACTTTACATACTGCCCATTAATACATGAATAAAAGTGTGTACTCGTAGTACAATAAAAGCCATTAGGTTTTCCTACCTATAGTTTAGCTGTCATATATGTAAGAATATATACAGAGCAATAAGGCTCTTGCTCCTGCTTTGCTGCCATCTTGCACCACCGTTTTTTCAGGAAGCCCATCTGACAGTGAGTGTCCTAAACACGCTGTCAGGCAGGCTGCCTTAAATACCAGGCTGCCTTAAAAATTTCATATACTAGACCTTTAAAACTGAAGGAACTCAAGGAAGGGGCAGTCAAGCCGTAAAATGAATTTGCTGCTTGAAGGTGGCAGTTGGCGCTTTGGTTCCTCCCGCTCTGGAACATGCAGGGGATTCGTCCCTCAAACAAACGGCAACAGCTTGTTCTGGCAGCACGTCACGTCTCTCTCTCCCTGTTGTGTCTCTGTGAGGCTCCAAGCACGGCTTCAGGCAGGAGACAGCCGAGGTGGTCGCGGCCGCTCCCAGAGCCACCCGCACCAAGAGGACGTCGAGTCGAGCCAGCGGCTGCGAGAGGGTGAGTTAGCGTTGGCATTCTCTGTTTGACTACTGACTTTTATTTTACGCAAAACAAAGCCATTTTGTTATTTGTTAATAGGAAGCCGATTTTTTACAGAGCAAGTAATTATGAGTACTTAATAAAATTACATTACAGATTAGAATTACTTAAAAAAAATTTTGTTTTCCACAGATGTTCTGTTATTTGAACAAAACTCGTCAGGATGTTTTTTTTTCTAGAACAGGCGACTGTCACAAGTTTCACTGCAGAACAAACACAAATTAAAACATACATATACAACTGGTATCGGTGTGGTGGTCATTTATGAGTACGGGTAGAGGACTCACCCCGGTATCCGTATCAATACCGATATCAGTATCAATGCTGATACCGATAGCAATACTGATACCGATATCAATGCTGATACCGATATCAATGCTGATACTGATAGCAATACTGATACCGATCTCAATACCGATATCTGTATCAATGCTGATACCGATATCAATGCTGATACCGATAGCAATACTGATACCGATATCAATGCTGATACCGATGTCGGTATCGACACCCGATATCGGTATCGGTACTGATACCCGATAACGATACCCGATGCTGGTATCGGAGCCTCTCTAATTGTAGATGTGACTTCAGCAGTGTGTTTCCATGATGAAGGTTTCCCATCTTGAGGAAACCAGCACCAGTGTTCAACTCTCGGCCGTCTGTCTTTCAGTCGCGGTCCCTTTGCTCCTCCCCGCTGCCGGAGCCCAGCCCCTCCCTCACCTCGTCCTCGTCCTCCAGCCCCAGCGAGTGGGGGGCCCAGCCCAGAGACGCCGACTGGGCAGCTCAGAACCGGGCGCCGAGTCCAGCGCGGGCGGGGCCGGTGTCGCCGCTGCCCTACCAGCACCAGGACCACCAGCCCAGACAGCGTACGCCTTTTAGGGACCATCAATCCAGCTCCCG
Organism: Thamnaconus septentrionalis; assembly: GCA_009823395.1. Taxonomy (NCBI): domain Eukaryota; kingdom Metazoa; phylum Chordata; class Actinopteri; order Tetraodontiformes; family Monacanthidae; genus Thamnaconus; species Thamnaconus septentrionalis. The sequence continues at coordinate 16,084,458 of CM020508.1, read as the reverse complement.
CAGAAAGAGGCGGTGCAGCGGTGCACTATTTCCCCCAGACACTGAAATATTTTTATGTGGGAAAGATTAATGCTCCTCCTCTGTATGAAGGGTAAATCAAGCCACAGCCGGGAGGAGGCTGTATAGTAGCAGGAGTGGAGCATCAGGATGTATTCAGCAGTGCAGGTGGAGGCTTGACGGTGGACTCAGGGTCCCAGTTTAAACAAGACAGAATAGGGTCACCAGAGCCCTGAGTCCCTCCAGCAGTCCATCGTCAATAATATAATCTGGTTGTTACGACTGGGCTCTTGCAGAATTGTTGTTTGAGTCTTTATTCTCATATTTCACATCAGTGATGAAATGAATTGGCCTGTTGAGGCAAAATCTAACAAGTGAAGGGAGCAACTAGCTCAGGGTGTCCCATCTATTTAAGGGCCCAGTCTGGAAGAGTTAGTGGCCTCTGGTGGTAGGAAAGTGCACTGCAAGCAAGAGGAAAACTATTTATTTTATTACATGTGGATTTTTGACCACGCCCATGTTGTTGCTGCAGCTCCTGCCGTCAAAAAAAATACATACATACATATATATATATATATATGTATATGTGTGTGTATGTATATACATATATATGTATACATATATGTATATGTGTGTGTATGTATATACATATATATGTATACATATATATGTATCGACATACACACTCTAAACAGAGTGCACCCCATCATCCCAGTCACGGCAGTGTGTGTGACAGTCAGTGTACTAACTGAAGTCGACACAACTGGAATTTAGTTTTAGTTGCTTTGTAGAACCAGAAACGTGTGTGTGTGTGTGTGTCTTTTTGAAGAATTGCTGCACTGACATGATGCATCTCTGCAGTGCACCTGTCCCGAGGTCCCAGCCCCATCTCCCTCAGCACGCAGGAGGCCTGGCCGGTGGCAGCGGCCATCACAGAATACATCAACGCCTACTTCAAAGGCGGACAGCACAATCGGTCAGTGTCCGTCCTCTCTGCCTGACTAGAAACATCCCAGAAATAGAATCCAGCCGCTGGGGTGCGATGTCTCAGCTCTGCTCCCCCCTCCCCAGATGTCTGGTGAAGATCACGGGCGACCTGACCATGTCCTTCCCCGCCGGCATCACCCGCATCTTCACGGCCAACCCCAACGTCCCGGTGCTCAGCTTCCGACTGGTCAACATCTCCCGCATCGACCACTTCCTGCCCAACCAGAAGCTGCTCTACAGGTCAGAGCTACCACCAGCTTTTCTTTTCTTGATTTCTTTCATTTGACCTCACGCAGCCACTGACTGCTGCACCTCTGTGTACAGCGATCCCTCCCAGAGTGACCCCGACACCAGGGACTACTGGTTCAACATGCAGGCGCTGCAGCTCTACCTGCAGAGGGAAGCGGAGGCCAACCCGCAGGCCTCCTACTACAACGTCGGACTGTTGAAATATCAGGTTTCATGAATTATAAAAACACTAGCCCACTTTCTATCATGTCTACTAAATACATGATTGAAGTTATGAAACTGATAACTTAAAAAAAAAAATACTAAGGAGGGCGGTCTGTGGAACTGGTTTGCCACCCACCAATTGAGAAGCGTCGATCTAAACCACAAAGTTGTTTTTCGGTCATTTTAATGTTAGCTATGAATAAGATGTTGAACACGGCCTTGATTTGCGGTCAGCGAGAAGCATTGCAATTTCCAGGAGTCGTCGCCCAGTGATCTGATGCTCAGTCCATCTCGTGCAGTGGAGGTTGACCAAGTCTGTCTGCTCGTCTCAAACCCCCGGTTCTCCTCCCCCAGGCCTCCTCCCAGGACCCTGGCCGCGCCCCCCTCCTGCTGTCAGCGGAGTGCCAGCGCAGCGGCACGGTCACCCGCATCTCGCTGGACTACCACTGCTGCCCGGCCACGGCGCCCTCCACCCAGCTCACCGCCGTCCAGGTGCTGCTGCCGCTGGACCACACGGCCACCGACCTGCAGTGCCAGCCGCCCGCCTCCTGGTGAGGACCCCCCAACATTCACTGTGGGATATGATTGAAATCTCACTAAACGTCCCAGCTTCCCAGTCACAGTAGTGTGTGAGACAGTCAGTCAGTTTGAGTCTCAGCTGAATTAGAACTGATGTCCTGATGCTTTATGGCTGTGTATCAGTATTTATTATGAAGGCATTCATTAAAGTAATGGCCATGATGTATCAGGGCGATGTGGTGTTTGTGTAGGATGATTGATGCTCTGAGGCGTCACTCAGAGGGGGTGTGGACGGTCCAGGACCAGGAGCTTTTGGACTGAAGCCCACATCAGAAAAATGAGCCTCTGTCACGAAATGTGACGAGCAGAGCAGATTGTTTCCACGTCTGAGCCAAACCCTGCCCCAAGAGGGAATCATGCCATTGATTGATGAGCGAGTGTGGCCTGGTTTAGATTGAAAAGTCAATATGAGGTAAAGTCGGAGGGACTGATTCTCTCTCGGTAGAGTCGGTTGCTGCTGGAGTCGTCGATCGAGTGTCACGGAAGTCGCAGTCGACGGTGCGATGGCGGCTGCTCGCCGTTAACGACGTTCACTTTCTGCCCCCTCAGGAACGCCGAGGAGCGGCGGCTGCTCTGGAAGCTCCCCAACCTCTCCCCGACCAATCACAGCAAAGGTCAGAGGTCACCGCCGTCGCCGTCGGTTCCACTCTTTTAGCCTCGTTACAGGCGAGCGGCCGTGTTAAAGACAAACTGCTGATCGCTAAGTCTCATGTTTCCCTCCTCATTAAAACGACTGGAACATCCTCCCGCTAGAAGAACGGATAATTAAGAGTTTGGTGAATGGCACTCTGGGCTCCACATCCTTCTGGTTTTGTGGGGTTTTTTTTTTAAAAAGCCTGAAGGCGTATTAACGCTTTTCGGCAGCGGAATTAGCATTTGAACGCAGCAGCTGCTCGGCACCGGCGCCTTCGCCATCATGTGCCGAGCAGCCCGTCCGTCTCGTCCACTGTTCTGCACCACGTAGCAGACACGCTGGCTCTGGCTGCATGATAATACTGCCATTTTAAAAATGACAAGTCCGACGTGAGCTTGATATGAAGCTCCTCACTATTTCAATGACTAAAAATCAAACTAAAATTTTCATTAAAATATATTTTTACTACTTTTTTTTCCAATCACTACTACTCGGGACTTTATCTTACGTTGTACAGCAACAGTGACAGGAATGTGTGTTTTTCTTGCTTGGTTTTGGTCTAAGAACAAATTTCAGACAAAATTTTTTAAAGGTTTTCCAGCGTTTTACAACATTGCTGCTGCAGCTGTCGTACAAACATGGAAACCAAGGGAGTCGTTATTTTAAAATCATGTTTTGTGTGTGTGTGTGTGTGTCAGGCTCAGGGACCCTGTGTGCCAGCTGGCAGTGCCTGGAGGTCCCCCGCGGCCCCCCGCCCAGCCTGGCGCTCCAGTTTGTGGGCTCGGGGACGTCGCTGTCGGGCCTGGACGTGGAGCTGGTGGGCAGCCGCTACCGCATGTCGCTGGTCAAGAAGAGATTCGCCACAGGTGAGGCTGGGAACACGCACACACACACACACACTCACACCTCGGGACCTTCAAATTAAAGTGATTGGTAGAAAATGATGTTTAATCATTATATTATTATTACAATATATGGATCTAAAGACAATGTGAGCTTTCTGCGCCTCGTCCTCGCACTGCAACTTCAATTTTCTTTGTTCTTCTTTCTCTCCGCTCTTTTCCACAGGGAAGTACATGGCAGGCTGCTCCTTCTGAACACTGAAAGGGCCGCGGCCCAACTTTGCACTTTGTCGGAGCCGCCGAGCAGCCTGAGACAGAAAGACGAAGCTGAAAGACTCTGAGGTGAAAGACGCCTCGTCTGGCTGCTCAGCCTGAAACGGAAGACGTGCACTGACTACTGATGGTGTCCTGCTGAATGACGACCAAGATCTTCTCTTCTTCTTCTTCTTCTACTCTTAATTTAAGATTTGTCTAGCACACTAGGTTCTACTTCCTCTAGAGGAACTAAACTCCACTTCCTCCTCTGCGTCTTATGGAACTGCAAACTAAGCTACATGTCAGAGTCCTGGTGTGTTACCGGGAGAATAAATGTGATGATTAAGTTAAACATTCACCTGATGTCAGTTGGAATATAGGATTTTTTTTTTCATATGATGTAAATATTTAATGAGACTAGAAAATCTTTAAAGGAAAGATTGGCAATATTGAACAAAACCTTAGAAGAATTCTCTCAAACAACTGTTGTTTCCAAGAGAGGTTTTGCGATGTTAATATTTGCTTAAAAAAATAATAATAAATGTGCTCAAACCTTTGGCGTACACCAGTTTATTACACATCATGACCAAGTACAAAATACAGCTCAACTATGTAGTTTATTACGGATCGTCCTCTGTCCTCGGGATAGTTAAAGTGTAATCAAGAACAGGTTTAAAAATGCACAAAAATAAGAGTTCAGTATACTTATAGGAAAAAACCAGATCTAATGTAATACAAAATAATCCTCCGCCGGAAAATCTAAAGCAGCCTTACAAAACATTACAAAGTACAAACAGAAAAAAAAAATTACTTGTTTTCCAAAGCACTTGAAGGCAAATTACTGTGACAGGCACAAGTTACCAAAAAAACAAACAAACAAACAAACCAAAAACTTTATAAGTCAAGCTCGAGGATTCTCAACGCTACGACGAAATCATTTGAGAGCGAGACGAGGAGGGAAAGACGCGTCAGCCTCGCCACGGCCACACAACGCTGATGCAAAACCAACAGAGACGGTTCATATAAATAGGCGACTCTTTCGTGACAGCTTCGCAATTTGACTGGGCGCGCAGGCACCAGAGCAATCATTTCATTTCATTTCGTACATTGAACATTTGAGATTTAAAAGAGATTTAATCACACGCATACACGCATACACACACACACACACACGCACACACACGGGTCTGATCAATTACACGTCAAAGTATTTCCTAACTTGCCACTGATTAGACAAGGACTCAAGGGTTACGGAGCACGCACGTCCTACAAACATTTCTAGATGTATATACTGTTTACATAATATTTATATTTATTCTGGACTTCCTCATATAATGCACCGTGTTTGTCAGTTGGGTCAATCTGAAGAAGGCAACGGTGTCTGAGCGACAGCACGAGGTCGGAGTCTCTGTGGTCTTAGGGGTCTAGTCGTTGTTGATAATTATTGAGAACTCATTAATGTGATCAGTATTATTATTATTATTATTAAGAATAATACGTGGCTAAAGGCTAACTGAGAAAATGTGTTATGTCAGATGAGTGTAGCAAACTGGTTGCCCTTCATATGACTCAGTACCCATAAAGTAGCTCTCAGGTTCAAAAAGGTTGGTGACCCCTGCTGTGAACTCACTGGTCCAATCCCAACATCTCCTCAAAGCAGATCTTCCTAGTCTGGTCTAGTCTAGTCTAGTCTAGTCCAGGCCTAGTGAGTGATGGGGGGGAGCAGCAGCAGTGTGCTGCTGGGGCTTCGTGTTGCTGAGGTGCAACATCAGTCTGCAAGACTGCAGACTTGAGAGCAAAGTGTGCAGATGGAGCCCTGGTGGACCTGAGGGGACAACCTGAGGTCCTCCAGGCTCTGTGAGGTCTGGGAGGATGCTGCTGGGACTGGACCACTTCTACCACTCGCACCCGTCTGGGGATTTTCAAAATTGGAAACCATGGCGTGGAATTGGCAAAACTGCAAGTTGGGAGGGAACCTAGATTATAGCTGGGAAACCACTGTGGAGAACCAGAATTATTAACAATTCACTTGAGTCACTGAGGGACAGTGGCTGCTCCTGGGTGTTTAGTGTGCAGGTGGCTGCTGAAGGCATCACCGCAGTGTGACCCGCACTAAATAGACCTAGCTAGCGTTGGCAGGATTCAGACCCACAGCTTGAGGAACTAACGACGGGTGAATGAAAGGGACAAAAGGCTCGCAATTAAAATGCGATCAAAAGGTTGAGCTGTTTTTAATCTCATTGCGATTAACACGTTAATGCTGACAGACCTAGTATTTACATACAACGGGTTAAAGCCCTGAAATGTTGTGTTAAACTTTCGCCATTATTGTCCTGTGGTTGAGATACAATCAGCTCAGGGGTCTCGTGGTAGCGTGTCCGCCCTGAGACTGGCAGGTTGTGGGTTCGATCCCCGGCCGGGTCGTGCCAAAGACTGTAAAAATGGTACCCGTGGCCTCCCTGCTTGGCACTCAGTGTTCAGGGTTGGAATCGGGGGGGTTAGATCACTCAATGATTCCTGGGCGCGGCGCCGCTGCTGCCCACCGCTCCCTCAGGGGATGATGGGTCGAATGCAGAGGGCAAATTTTGCATCCTTCAGGATGTGACAATCACTGGGACTTTAACCTTTCTAATGGCTAATAGAGGCAGACTGTTGCAGAAGAGTTTAGAAGTGCAGGGTAAGCGGTGATGGCAAACGGATGGCTGTCTGGATTGATGGTTTCCAACTTGGAATATTCCCTGAACATCTCTTGGAAAGTTCAGACGTCCTCAGCGACCCTGCGGACCTCTGATCATCCACGGCAACGCGTGGAGAGAGGTTCAGCGTGACGGACCTGGTTCCAGTTCGGCCGTCAGTTCGCTTGCAGGAGGTCTTTGGGGTTAGGACTCATCCTTGACACGTGATGCGGTATGGATTTCAAAAGAGGGAAAAGGGCAAGTGGCTACATTCTGAAGAATCTACTGAGGTACTCGGATCAAGATCTCACGCAGGTGCGGCACTGTTTCATGGGTTGCAGTGAAGTCTAGGAGGGGCTGAAGGCCTCGACTATGGCTAAAGCACGTGAGGGAAATGTCCTTTGAGTCCATAGGTTGCATGTTCCTGTGTTTTAAGTGAGAGTGCGTGTTTGCCACAGGCTGCAGCAGGGGCGACTACGAGCGTCCACCCCTTCACCTAAATCCTAAATCAACCTTGAAGGTGCTGCCGATGTCTGAGGTTTGGAGACGATACATTCATAACGCTGTAGAGGCACAGCCGAGGGACTCGTAGACACCCGAGGAGGTGGTGGTGGTGGTGGTGGTGAGAGTGGTGGTGGTGGGAGTGGTGGCTTCAGAGTTAGCGATCTAAGGCACTCAAATGCAACACTGTGGCACGGCGAGTCAGGATTCATAGAGAACAAACAAATAGAAATAAAACCCACAAACACCACGCACGCACGCACGCACGCACGCACACACACACGCACACACACACACACACACGCACACACACACACACACACACACACACGCACACGCACACACACCACCACCAAGGTAAACTTCCCATACTAAGGTACTGCACAACATCATCTGAGTAGCAAAACATTTTTTAGAGAAAACTGTGTTAGACATCTGTGAGTAGATTAAAGTAACGGCTGTGAGTTTCCTGGGAGAAAAGAAGGGGGGGGCCGTCTGTTCAGACGCTGTAGAGGGGACGACTGGCGCTGCTACATCTTTGTGTCACACACCTCCAGCAGGGGGCGCCCACGTCCTTACAATTGCTGATTCACAAACGAGAGGGGAGGTCGGGGAGGGACCCTGAAGCCACCGTGGGATGGGTGAGGGAGGGGCTCTGGGGGGGGGGGGTCACTTCCTGCAGGAGGAGACGCTGGTGGCTGGTGGTGGTCACTCACATCTCCTGCAGGGGGAGGCTGATCTCCACCCTCTCTCTCTTCACGGCCGGCTCGGCCGACCCTCGGGACGCATCGGCGTCGCTGCCCAGGTCGCTCATCTGGTCGGCGAAGGACACGTCTGGTGGCAGAAGGGGGAGCAGAGCGGCTGCTGTTACCATCTTCAAAGTCTGCCAGGGATTTGTTTCTTTGCTTCTTCTTTTGAACATTTGTTTTTGGTGTATTCATTTTTTTTTAAAAAAATGGTTTAAAAATACAATTCTGGGATTGTATGACGGCAGAAAACACCCGGCCCTCAAACAGGAACTCTTTCTGAACTAAACCCTTTGACCACGTCTGCATGAACCAGGGAGAGTCAATAACACTGGAATTGTCTGACTTGAAGGTCCAGTGTGTAAAATTTGGCCTGAAAAATTATTTTTAGAATGGTGAAAGCTTATATGCACATATAAGCTTTATATGTATACATGTACATATATATACATACACATATATACATACATATGCATATATATAACAATTACAGTTTTGATGACTGCATCTGGTTTACGAAAACAAGGTATTCAGGTTTGTGTGGAAAGGCCACCGTAGCTCACTGGGAAGATCGGGAGAGGGAGGGTGAAGGAAAGAGTGCCGCAATCTAAACTGTAACCACTTGATGGCACTGTTTCTTCACAACATCTCGAAATCTTGCACACTCAGCCAGCAGAGTAACCTCACCTTTGTCCATGAGTGACGGCATCATGGTGCTCAGGTCGCTGAACTGTTGGAGAGATGAGAAACATTTTTAGGTTTTGGTCAATAAACCTGCGACTTCTGGACCGACGGGGCGTGGTTAAGCGTTCTCACCTCTCCCATCACGGCGATGGGAGTTTCCCCTGTGGCCTGGGCCACGCGGTGCTCCACCAGGTAGAACATGTACTCGTCGTACAGGAGGCGGATCAGGTGGAAGGAGCCGAAGCTGGCAGCGCTGCGCAGGGTCAAGTCTCTGATGACCATCGAGCTGCCAGACACAAGGGGGAGGAGCGTCATCCAGAGCAGTGTTTATCAACCACTGTGCCGCGGCACACTGGTGTACTGTGAGATAATGTCAGGGGTCTAAAAAAAACAACAACTGTCTTTTAAAAGGAATGTGAGCCCGTTTTCCTCCCTCAATTCAGCTTTGTGTGCTTAAACTGGCCCAGGTTTCACACTGACTGAGCAGAAATACATTGAGAGACTGTATTGTCATTGTGACGCTAAAAAGGGTCTTTTTTTTTTTTATCAGATTTTTGGTTGGCGGCCCCACCGTACCTGTAGAAGGACCACTTGAGCAGGAACTGGCGGGCGGCCTTGGGGAAGCTGGGGCTGCCCTGGTGGGGCTTCAGCACCTGGGTGACCACGTTGTCCAGCCAGGTGGCCCACTGGTCCAGGGAGCTCTGCTGCTGCAGGGTGACCTTGAAATCCTGCTCCAGGCGCTGCACCACGCTCTCGTCGCACTGGCACACCCAGGAGGCCTGCTCCTGTCGCGGTGGGGGGGGCGAGAGGGCAACACGTTGGACGACACTCAGGCCAACCAGAGGGGGCGCCGCATTTCAACATTTCACCGACATGTCACGACTAGGGATGCGCCACTGTTTGACAGAACCGGGAGAGTACGAGCACTTGCATTTTGGTACTCAGCGATCTCGATACCGAGTACTTCATCAGTTCATTACCCAGAATGACTTTGATTTTTTTCTCAGTTTTCCGCAGCTCTTCCGTCATTCGAACAACAATTCTCAGATACATACATACACAACTGGTATCGGCGTCGTGGTATCGTCCCGTATTTTACGAGTACGAGTACGGTACTCGACCCCGGTATCGGTGCCGATACCAAATACTGGTATCAGCATCGGTGCATCCCCAGTTCCAAACACCAGGGGGGGCTGAGGAGGTGGATTTTTACCTGGACGTTGGCAAAGTCCACCCTGTTGAGGTCGGAGAGCATCTGGTTGATCTGGGAGGTGTTCTGGAGGACGGCCCGGGCCGCCTGGGCCAAGTGGTTCAGGCTGGTGTAGCGTCTCAGGGTCTGAGCAAACGCGCTGACCACGGCCACCTACGCAGCACAGGCACAAGCACAAAGTCCTTGATGTGAACAATTGAAGGTCCAGTGTGTAAACTTTGGCTTCATTTATCATTTGTATATTGGTAAAAAGCTGAACCTACTGCCCATGAACACATTACTAAACGTATGTACTCGTGGTAGGGATGAGATTTCTTCTGTACCTTGGTGCGGATGATCTCTTGAGGGAAGTCGGCCATGGCGTTGGTCAGCCAGCCCTCCAGGCTTTTGGCAAAGTTACGGATGGCCTGAGTGAGAGTGCCTGGAGAGGTTTCGAGGTGTGTTTAGTGGGTGAAAAACGTACTGAAGCAGGTCTCAAGCAATATGTGTGGAAGCAAGTTACGCAAATAGTGCACTTCCTGTTTGTTTTCAGTGGAGGTTGTCATGCGAGAACTGTAGGCCTTGATTACACAAGCATGTGAGTTTTTGTTTGGTGACTCGTGTTGTTTTGGGGGGGAGGGGAGGGGCAAAAAAAAAAAAAAACTTTAACCAACTTTGAAACTCTAAATACTGACATGACCGCCCAATGTTTAGCATAGCTAGTTTTGCTAAATTATCAACGAATATATATATACTTTTTTTTTTTTTTTACTTTTTACTAGGGTGGATTTCAGAACCAGTACCCTCTTACTTTTACTTGAGTGATGGAGTTGAATCAGTACTTTTACCAGAGTATTTTTATTACAAAAGTATCCATAAAGTTGCATTCCAAATTCTTAATTGTTTGAAAAAAAAGTAATGCATTCGATTTTATGTTCTTCACCCTAATAATTCATGGGGAGATACAGAATCCTCCCATCACACAGCAGAATTGAAGAACTCCATTCACTATTCAAACATTCCACAGCTTGAACAGAACCTTCAGCAGTGCGGTGTCTTCTGCAAAGATCAGCTGCTCGGCTCATGAAGATCTGAGCGTGCCTATTAAATAATCACATTACTGGAGAGTGAAAATGTGGCACTGACTGGGAACAGGACGCAGCACGTCCGGGATGAGGATTTCCACCAGGGCCTGGTACAGAACGTGGTCGCAGCTCCTCATCCATAACCTGACCGGTTCGTATTTGCACAGAGCCACCAGCTTCTCCCTGGGGATGACACTCTCGGGATCGTCGTCACTGCGACACAGACGGAAGCAGAAGATCAGAAAGAGTGAAAACTTGCATGGAGGTGAGGACTGCGCAGCGCAGAGGTGGAAAGTGTCGGGGCAAACAAGACAAAGTGCGGGCGAGCGGCGCCGCTCTGCGCTCTGACCTGTTGGAAACGGCGGTGCTGCCGTCACTAGATGGCGGTGTTGAACACCAAAACGTCTGCCAGAGTTTCTCGATGTAGTGGAACTGGAGGTTCATCACCACATCCAGAGTGGCCTGCAGGGGGCGAGTAGAGGGGAGAGAGGAGAGGGCGGGGGAGGGAAAAAGAGAGGGAGGGAGGAGGGGTGACAAAACACACAGAGCTGAGCCATGGCAACCAGACACACAACAAAGTTCCTCCAGGCAGGCAGGCAGGCAGGCAGGCAGGCAGGCAGGCAGCAGCCTCTGGCTCTCCTGGGTAGACAATGAGGCAGCTTCAGCTCGGCTCTGCGCACATTAATCATCAGGAGGAGCCGCTCGCTCACTCGCTCGCTCACTCGCTCGCTCACCTCCTGCTTCCCTACAAAGTTTGGTTCCGTTTTAAACTTTAACCTGCTCGCACTTTCCTCTTTCTTTCCTTCCCCTCCCCCCTCGGCTACCACTTTAAAGTGGATTAACCACACGTTCCTTGTGTGTGCGTTGGCCTCGCCTCCTTACAGTGCGCTGTGCGCTGACCTGAACTAACCCATCTGACTTCCTCTTTCCTGTTCGTATGCATGAGACTCGGAGAGCAGAGAGCGTGTGCGCGCCGCTGCAGCTCGAAAAAGGGGAACGGGGGGAAGATTCCGAGCAGCAAAGTACGAAAGAGGATTAGTGCCACAAGAAGAGAAAAAAAATGTTACAGGAAGGAGACTTTTATTGACGTTTTCATTTCGAGTTTTAAGTTGAAATTTCGTGAATAAAGTCAAACTTTTGCAACGAAAAAACAGCAAAAACTGGTGAAAACGGTTTCACAAGGTTCACCCACAGTCATCAGGAACCTGGAAAAAACAGAAGTACTCCACTACTTCGACTTAAACATCGACATTTCAACTTTACTCTCGAATTGGAAACTTGGCCCTAATCCTCTTCCGTAGTAAAGCCTGGAAAACAACTTGATTCTGATGGATTTTGCATCTCCTACACTACACAACCCTTGACCTGTGCTTCAGGTCCAAGCCAGAGCAACTTTAAAACAACTTTCATGAAAGCAAAACCGAGAGAGAGAGAGAGAGAGAGAGAGAGAGAGAGAGAGAGAGAGAGAGAGAGAGAGAGAGAGAGAGAGCTGTAACCCGTTAGCCTGGGTCAACAAGAGACGGGCTTCACTCTTCTTTCTTTCTTCTATCTTTACACACACCCCACCGGGCGCTTCTTCACTCTCTCCTTCTCTCTCCTTTCTTTTTTTCCCTTCTTCTTCTTCTTCTTCCCTCCAACTGGCGGGACTCGCGCGCGCCGCTGGATCTTGTTACACGGCCGCGTCGACTTCAATCACACGATATGTTTTTGCTTCCTCTTGCAGCCGTTGCCGTAGCAACCTTGTTTACGGTCGCCCCGGGCAACAGTTGAAAACACATTAGTCCAAAACAAAAAAAAAAGAAGGGGGGGGGGGGAGAATTCCCCATCCCCTCTAAACAAGTGCATCTCTCCCCCACTTTCGCACGACAACCATAAAAAAAAAAAAAAAAACATCAGGGAGGAGAAATCACATGTGGGGGAAACGCAGCTGATGTCTCTGTTTGAACACGACCATGGCGACAAGTTGCGTGCATGATTTACTACCCTGAAAAGCGTTTGTTCGACGCCTAATCGTTTGTGGTTAAAGATTAATTAGAGGCGCGCCTGATTCCCGAGCGTCTCGCTGCCATGACGAAAACAAACACACGGCGAGCGGCCCAAACACCTGGACGGCTCAGCGGGGGGGCGGGGAAGGAATGACAGTTGTAAAGCGCTCGAGTCGTGCAATCGTATATATATATATATATATACAGCACAGGTACAGCTAAGACTACAAATCCCAGAATGCTCTGCTGGTATTTTGGCGCTTCAATCAGAACAGGATGTTCATTGAAGGATATCATTATTATGACTTTATTGGTTTATCATTTTATTTTTAAATGCGTTATTAGCCTGTGGAAAAGGGTTACTGTTGAATTTGGATCAGAAGGCTGCAAATAAAAAAAGAGGCATATGGTTTTTATTTACATTTAATGTATTTTGATGAGTTTTTTTAATTTGAAATTTGATTCTGCATCTCTGAAATATTAAGTTATTTATTGCACAGTACAAAGCTCCACTTGTTCCATATTCAGTGTTGAAGCGTTGTTGGGGGTCCATATAAAAAGCTATATTGATCCATCTGGAGGAAGATTATTTTTCAATAAATATCAGTGTTTGACTTTTTTTTTGTCCAAGTTTTGCATTTAGTGCCCTTTGCGTGTTTGCGTTTGACATTCCTGCTTTAAACAGTTAAGGGACCTGTTGGTTAATGGCAACAGGTCCCCCCTGATGGCTCGCAGTTGCGGAGAGATTAAACGAGACGGCGGCGACGCGAGTTGTGAGTGACACAAACGTGGCGGCGGACAAAGGCCCCGGGAGCCCGTGCTCCCCCGTCCGCAGACACGGCGGCGCACAAAGGCCTGAGAGGAGGCCGCCACAAAGACGGCGAGATGTCCGCCCGGCCGGCTGAAAGGTTAATTGGCATGTCTTGAAAGCCGCGGCGAGATGAAAAGACGGCGCGAACAAAGGCGGCGCGGTGAGAGCGGACAAGGGGAGGGCAGGGATAATATGATAAAGCCACAGCCTCCCCGCTTTAATCACAGCCTCACTCTCTCTCTCTCTCTCTCTCTCCCTCTCCGTCGCTCGCCCGCTCGCTCTCTCGCTCTACCAAAGAGCCCCAAAAGTTTAACGCGGCGCTCGTCTCACTGACAATGGGGTGGGTGGTGGTGCGGTGCGTGCACCCCAGGCGGCTGCTATTCAACTCACTTAAATTCCCGCAGCCATCAAGAGACTGAGGCTGATCCTCGGTAAACTGTGAAATTCCATTATGCAATAATACAAAACATATTTATAGCTCATCCTGCATGTGTTTCTCCTGATGGGAGCCGATCCGCTGGATGTTGACTCGCACAGCTGAGCCTGCTCCTCCTCGTCAGGCTGCCACTCCAGGCTCTGCCAGCCGCCCCCTCCCCGGAAAATGAACTACTACCAACTACCAACAGGCTCGCGACTGATACGCACCTCCCCGGCTGTCTACCACCTCCAGAGGCCTTCGACGCAAACTGTCAAATCTGCAAACAGGGGCTATACGATTACATTTTGATTGATAGACGGATTAACGAAACACGCACGCACGCACGCACACACACACACACACACACACACACACACACACACACACACACACACACACACACACACACACACACACACACACGCATAAAGCCGAGCACTTTAAATTGCACATAGGTTTTTTTTAATCTTATTTATTAGGTTTTTATCGTTATTGTTATATTTATTGTTGATGTTGTTCAGAATCAGAATCGTGTTTATTGCCCAGTCAGTTTTACACTTCCAAGGAATTTGCTTTGGTGCAGTTTGCGCAGGAACTGTTTATGAGAACAGTTGCAGACGGGAGGAAGCTGTTCTTGTGTCGGGAGGTTGTTGTTGTTGTTGTTGTTGCTGCTATCGGCAAACCTAGCGTTGATACTGTTACTGTGTTGTGTAGCTATTGCTGCTGTAATACCACTTATTTCCACCTGGGGTATCAATAAAGTTCATTCTATTCTATTCTAGCTCTATTCAGGAAAAAGAAAAAGAAAAAGAAAAACCCGAGCCAAGACCAAGGGAGTGCAGTCAGTGATCCTGCTCTCCAAGTCACAACCAAACCAAGACCCACGCCGCGTTCGTGTCACGCAAAGTGTTGTTGTTGCCATGGTTACGGCCAGTTTGTCGTGGTTTCAAGTGTGTGTTCAGGTGCTGTCATGAGAATGTCAAACCCGCAGCCACCCACAAGTAAGAGAAGGGGATTTTATTTCTTCTGATGTGAAGACAGTCAAACCTATCCTGAGACGGAGACAGCGGTTGCTCAGGCTGGTACCTACAGCCTTCAAGGGAAATAAAAAAAATGTCTATTCAGGTAATCATTCAAATGAGTGGTTCATTGTCGTAGCAGCTAATGAGAGGTGGGTTTCTCTGAATGAAACCACGATACTGGAGTGAAACAACAAATCTTTCCTAAAACTGGAAGCCGAATGGAGCCGCCACTGTATTTATCCTGAGTCATCTCGTTATGGCAACATCCAGGCCTACATCGTCTTAATGGTCTAATGAGCATATTAGCACATATGTTTGTCCGATTATTGCGTAGCCTTGTGTCGGGCGTGGGTTGAAATCCAGCCTCCTGACTTCTTCTCTGCAGAGTCCGCCCCATCTAAAATTAGATGATTAAAAATATCTGGTGCTTTTCCTGAGGCCGTCATGCGCTGTACCCTTAAATAATGGCTGCTGGAACTGGAGTAAACAGCCTGTTTGCAACAGACTAATCATAGAGACGAGCTGACACACTTTCTTTCAGCGTCTGGCGCAGAGACATTTCTCGAAAAACTGGTTCAGAATAAACGACCGTCCCTGGGTGTCATGAACGAAGCGCCTGCTCAACAGCGTGGCGGAGTGAAGGTCAATAGCAAAGGATTGAAATAGTAGAACTACTCAAAAGGGCTGAATGAGCAATGTACTGACTAAGAGCATGAAAAACAGCTGAACACTTTGGTTTATCTAATAGCAAATATCTGATCCCTATTTAGACATGTTGTCTTAATAGGGATCAGGCAGGGATTATGGGCAATTTTCATAATGAAAAAAATATCCTGCAACAAATGAAACATTTGCTTGATGTAACAGGTGGTCTATGTCCACCTTGGTGAACTTGCAAGGACCAAACAGTTGTTTAATTACAGAACTCCAAGCTGGTTATTTTAGCCACCGTCAACACTTCAACACGCCTTGCCTTAACCCGGACTCAACCCCAGCAGGCCACTTTCTTCATTACAATTGCAAATACTCATACTGAAGTCTCTCTGCTCACAACATTCAAACGGTGTCTTGCAGGTTTTCCAGGGTGCGCTGGTGGTGAGTTGTGCACGGACAGGACGTACCTCGCAGTGGTCTCTGTAGAGAGTCTGCAGTTTCTTGATGTCAGCCATGCTGATGCGCTCAGGCAGAGGATGAGCGCCCAAGTCAGGAGAAGGAAATGGCGGCAAGGTGTGAGATGTATCTGCATAAAGAGGGGGGGGGGAAGCAGTCAGTTGTCATCTATTACTCTGAAAGATGCACACACGCATGCACGTGCACACACACACAAACACACACACTGTTGAGAGGTACAGAATTTGGCAATCTTCAGTTTAAAACATCATCTGCAGGCAAAGCTGCAGTGGGAGTCGGGCAGCTCCTGTTTGTACCTATGTACTGCTGGTGATGTTGGCTCTGGGCGGCCACCGACTGCTCCGGAGTGCTGTTACAGTGCTGAGAGCTGCCACACAGGCTGTCGGACATGCCGTCCACCTTCTGGAGGGGCTTGAACCTGAAGCAGAGGGCAAGGGTTGTGAGTAGGAGAGGCAAAATATAGCACACAAGACTTGGTTTCTTTGCTGGTTCAAATTGCACGATTTCTGTATTGTCTAAGCAGCACTATCTGGTTTACTTCTTTGTTTTCTGCATCAGCGCACAGAGTGATAAATGAATGTTTGCTCCGGTTTTGAGGGAACACCAACTGTTAAGACACAATCGAGCGTGTGAGCCTTGTGTCGCCCCACAGTGTTTACGTGGTGTTGTGATACAACCCAGACTGCGCCGCTACGTCAGAGACTCACAAATGAAACCACCGAAGTTCACAAAGAATTTCAGTGTGTTCAAATTTTAACGTCACAAAACCGTCATTTTCAGGGTTCAAAGAGAAACATGGGAGAAAAATAAAAAACAGAACTGCGTGAGCCAGTGTTTCCACACCCGCAAGAAAATGGAATCATGTGTTCCAGCCACAATGCCGGGCGGGCGGGCGGGTGGCTGTTCCTGGCAGCGAAACCCAAAAGAACTCTTGATCGCGATGGGAAGAGACAGAAGGTGAAGTGCGGCGCGCGGAGGGAAATAACAGGAAGGATGGAAAGGAAGTGTGACGGGGAAAATGTCATTTTCACGGTGATCTTTATCAGAGGGGAAAAAGTCAAATTATTCCTTGTGAAGGGGAAAAAAATTGCTGCGGGGAGAACCGGGTGCAAGCGGCGCAGCGAGAGAGAGAATCAAAATGGAAAAAAGAAAAAGTGCCAAACGGGGATGGAGCGCTGACCTCTGCTTCTGGTGGACAGGCTGCTGCCTCATGGCCATGTACTGCGTGTCTTCCTGCAGCCGGTTGAGTGGCGAGTCGGGCTTCACCCGGATGCCGTAGTAATGATACTTGGAGTTGCCTCTGGTGGATTCGGGGAGAGAGAAGGCAGAGAAGAACACCGGAGTAATGACCATTATTATCCTCTCCTGTCCGTCTCTCTACACCTTGCGAAGCGGCATCATACTCGTCACGCGCGGGGTTACGTGATTACTGTCATCAGCGGCGCTTTTTCGCCGTCCATCTAACCGTCTCCCACGTTTGTACCTGGTTCCCAGGCGCCGCGTCCTCAGGCCCATGAAGACGGAGCGGATGAGCTTGCCAAAGGAGGCCGCGTTGACCGGGTCCAGTTTCTGCTCCTGGCAGTGGCGCAAGTAGTGGTTGTACAGGGAGCAGCGGGGCAGGCTCACCCCCTCCGCCGTCTCGTAGTTGTCCAGCAGCCACTGCAGCTGAAGATAGACAGGAAGGACACGGAGCCACACAGAGAGCGCAAGTGAGACCAAAAAAATAAGATGGACAGAAACAGCGCAGGGAACAGGCTGGATTCGGTGAGAAGCAAACACCGCACGCACTCGACACACAGGAAAAATCAAACGGTGGCCATTTCCAGGAGGTCAAAAACAGACTGGAGTCGCACTCGGCCATTAATATCCCAGCTGAAGAACTTTCTAACGGCTGCCCTGCGGCACGGCTGATTGAGCAGAACACTCAAAACGTGTGAAGTGCGAGATGTTCTCCCAGAGTCTCCGAGGCAGTCAACACTGAGGAGGACACGGTCACCGCAATCATACAAAATCTGCATAAAAATCAGATTGAAATCACAATTTGCAAATCAGATTTTCTGCAGATGAGTAGTTTTCACACAGACGACATGAAGACGGCGGCGGCCCGGGTCAACGGCGGGCATAGGGGGGCAGCGTGTATGTCAAAAACGGCTGTAAAAATCAGGGGGGAGTTAAAATACATTAGCATTTCATTGTTGCTGTCATGTGATGAGACTCCTAAAAAAAATAAGTTTCTAAAGTTTTGTCTTTTGTTTTTAAAAAGCTCATGCAGAGAGATTTGGAACACACAAGAGACAGTCTTGAGCAATTAAGCAATTAAGAATGAAATGCATTCAGACAACGGGTGCAGGAGGTAAGTGAAAGCTGGCAGGAGGGTAGTGTGCAACGCTTTGAAAACCACAAGCTGGAAACACCGCCAACAGAGGGGCTGTTGTCCTTTTCAAAGAGAGTTCCTGGTTGACTTACATGGCTGTTGAGCAGGCTGCTTTTGTGACTTGCAATTCCTTCAGACTTTTGGAGGTTTTCAATCGCCATTTCAAGCTAAGGAAGGAAGAAGCATGCAAAAAAAAGAGGGAAGAGGTAGAGAGGTGAGAGAAAGAAAAAGAAAAGGGTCAGAAATAAGCAGGGGTTTATATGTTTTGTTTTGTTTTAAAATTAAAGAGACGCACATAGAGACTCGCACGCGCCCATAAAGAGAAAATATTACAGGAAATAAAACTGTTAACGGGCAGCCAGGTCTCTGCATTTCCATAAAAATCAGTCAGTATTGCAGCCAAATCTATTACTGCTTGACAAAAGCATGCAAATCAAGGATCTGGTTGGGTTAAGCTGCTCACTAAAGATTTGTGTCCAGACGCTGTGATGTATGCAAATAGGAACCACAAACAGAGGCACAGGTCATGTCAAGTTCTGAGACACGAAGCCAACAATGCAAACCCTCCACCCTGTTGCACACCCCAAAAATTCACTTGGGTGACACTTGAACCCCCTCACCCAAAAGAAAAATACAAGGAGTGAATTGTACTTGAATGCCGTGGACTCAAAACACTCTGGCGCATTGTTCTTTAATTTGGACAACTGGCAGGAAAAGTAGATGATAAAACCAGGGACATTCTGTTGTGCTGTAGAAGAGAACAGAGTCCAAAAAAAAGGGAAAAGCTATGTGGTTTTACAGCCAAACTGGAGACACAGGCAAATAGGGAGGAGGAGGGAAAAAAAGAAGTTCCAGCCCATAAGAAGACTCCCGAAGGCTCTCGGCCAAATGGTAATGAGCCCCAGGGGTTGCTTTGTTTCACAGGGTGCTCAAGTGCCTGTGAAAACCTCTGAAACAAGGCAGCGCTGAATTATTTAAGCCAGTGTCCCGATCCTACGCACCCTCCGCTCGCTGTCTGTCACTACAGAGCCAGCGGGGCCCCAAAACTCAGGTTCCTGTGAAGCCCTTTCAGGCTTCAGGACTGCAGCCAGCCTGGACGCAGACTCAGGTGGCAACTCGGTGACGCCAGCGGGGTGCGTTGCACGTCACATGGTGATGGAAATGAGAGTTGGTGGTAAAAAGTTGGATTAAATCTGATTTACTTTGGAGGGTAACATGATTTAGCCACAAGGAAATGACAAAAGCAATCTTGGTCAACCGCTGTTGTGTTACTGCCCTTTAACAGCCAAAACCGCATTATGCAGAATGCACCTTATCAGTGTTTGCTGTTAATAATGTGTGTCTACAGCCTGATAATGAAGTCAGAGAAAAGTCCATCCTTATCTTTTGTTTGCTCCACCTGGTAGAAGGTGTGAGTCAAAGCACACTGGAAAACCAACCTCTTGTGATGTCACAAACAGGGAAAAAGACACCTCACCGAACAAAATATTCGGAAGGTAGAACAAAGCAGGAAGCTAGATACGCTTCATTTGTTTGCTTGAGATTTGATTCTTGAGTCTTTTGGATCATCATCGATCAGTCATTCAGTAATGATCTGAACATGTTAATATGGTCCTCATCACATTCATCCAGTGGAACAAACCAACACCATTTTAATACTTTATCCGTGGTGGGTGGAGCAAAAATTGATCCAAACCCTATCACTGCTTTATTTGGAGTTGTGCCTCCTCTCAAAACAAAAAAAACAAAAAAACAAAAAACAAACCAACACCAATGCTGCTCACCATGACCGAGGACGAGCGTGACGAGTGTGAAATGTGGTTTCTGCTGCCCTCCATGTTGCCCCCGTGGATCAGGTAGGTGCTCCCGCCGGAGATGATGTGGCTGCTGCCCACGTCCATGGCGATGCCCACCATGCCGTGGGTGGGGACGGCGCCGCTGGCCGAGGAGACCACCGTGGTGACGTGGGCCCCGCCGGCCTGAGAGTCAAAGTATGGCCCCCCGCTGTTCTGCCCGTACAGCTGGGCGTCCGGGTTGTAGGAGTAGGCCGTCCGGCTGGTGGGAGGCGAGATCGAGGAAATTTACACACAGTGTTTTTCTGACGGCGACGCTGAGCAGAGAGCTTTTCATGACAAGCCAGAACTAGACGATTTGTCAATATTATGAAATCATAAGTACAAAACTGCAGAAATGCTCATAAAATATTCGAAAACAATCTGCGACTGGATCAAGCAAGAAACTGACCGTCTTCAATTCAATATTTTAATGGCGCCTAACACACTGTTGACTCCAAAAATGTTGAGCCAAGTGATTCTGTAAAGTCTCTTCTTTCAACTTCATTTGTGGGTAACTCAATAATAGCATCAAAAACGGATGACTATAATTTGCGCTTCACTGAGCTGAGCTAATCGGTCAAATACAGCACAGTGTACGGTACTTGCAGACTGACATGCCTCTGCCTTGGTTTCCTTTATCGTATAATTAATCGATTATCAATTGATTGTTGATTAAGAATTTTTAACACTGGCAGTAGGTTTTCAGTAGTTTTTAATTTAACACTGGTAGTGAAAATCACTGTAACAGGGTAGTGGCAGGAAAGAGCAATTCACCCGTAGATATTGTGATCGGCAGAACGTACCTAGAATAAGTTACTTTTAAACAACCTTTAAAAAATAAAAATGAAAAGTGACCAATTAGAAGTCAACCCAAAGTCAGAGGATAAATGTTCAGGGTGTTTTTACTGTTCTCTAATCTAAAAATGGGTCACATTGGACCCTCAACATTATTTAAGGGTTAAATAATGCGTTCCTTACATATTTGTCATAGTGAAATTTAGGTTCTCAGGAAATATCGCTGCTTACCAATTAATCATTAATCGATAGATAAGGTCAATCAACTAACGATTTATGAATGAATTGATCATTTGCATTCCCTAGTCGCAATTATGGAGCAATAACACCGAGCGCTTACATGGTGCCGTTGGTGTAGACGGCGTCCCCGCCTTCTCCCACGTACTGGACCTGGGATGGATACACATGTTGTACTTGCTGCACCTGCTAAGAAACAACAGGCAATTCAGTGTGGAAGCAGGAACAATGTTTTTGAAAATGTGCCTTTTGCATGAATGAAGTCAAATTGCAACTATGATTGCAAATCTGAGATACTCTGTTTTTTGAAATTATATAAATGCTGCATGCAAGAAAATACACTTCTTTTTTGGGTGTAGGCATGTGCACACCTCTGCAGAGTGCATGTGGAGCGCAGTGAAAAACTCTGTAGACCCCATTTGCTCTCACAAATAATTGCAAGAATAGAAATAAAATAAGAATGTTGCTTTTAAGTACAGATTCCTTTTTTAACAATATGATGAAAAATGTGTTCTTTTTAAACGCAATGTAATAATCAATTATCTGACATCACTTTAATAATCAATTATTCACAGGCAGTTCATTTTAGAAGAAAAAAAATGCATCTGGTGGCTAAGGGGACACTGGCAGCAGGCAGTCACTCAGTTCCGGGTTCCTGTCGGTGGATGTTACACGGACTTCATGATGCCTTTTCATTCAAGCCTCAAGGAAGCACCCGGGAACAGCAGCAGGTTCACGGAAAGTGCAGAGATGACAGGGAGGAGCAGCAGCAGCAGCAGCAGTGAGACAGTCACCGTCATCCTCACAGACATTCCCAACATACAACAAGAACAACAAAGGGCAACAGGCGTGTTACTGCGGTGTTACTGGTGCACGCAGGCGCCAGGCTGGCCGGGCTCGGCCAGAGAAAGACACATCTGCACACCTACGAGTGGCAAAGGAAGCAGGTGCAGCTGTCACAAAGGGGGCGCATGCTTTGGGTGGAGCGGCTTCTCGCTCGGCATTTAAAACAGGGGTTCGCCGAGTGACCGTTTCACCGTTTAACCGACTGAAGTATCGGTGACAAAGCAGTGAGGTGTGAGGAACTGTTAATTGTACAGAGATTTGCAAATACATGCACATAAAGCCACATTCTGTATTGAATTCAGTTCAATTTCCAGGGTTAAATTGAAATGATGAACAGTTCACAACTGTTACCAGCTCAGTTTCTGTACCGAGAAGTGTTTTGGTATTTAGGGGTGCACAGATATTTTCACAGCACTGTACATGTAAGTACAGCACTGTGTACCTGCTGAGGGACCTGTTGAGCCCTGGACCCTGACAGCTGCTGTACTTGTCCTCCCTTCTGAGCTGAGCCTGTGGCTTGAACCAGCACCCTCTGTTTGGATACAAGACATGGCTTCATTACATTGGGCGCGCACGCACGCGTACGTGCACGCACTGTTTTCGACGCGTGATAAGCCGGCCGCACACACACACGAGACGCTGGATGACGACTGGCTGCTGAGTATCGATCATTGGCTGCAATGACACAAAGCCGCCAATTGGAACTCACTGTAGGCGGTGAACGTTCGGTTTTTTAGAATCAATTCTGGTTTCATACAAGTGGATGACAGTTTTGATTGGTTGATTGACGCCTGACCTCAGGCGGGGTAGAAATGATTTAGCTATATTAAGCTGTGATGATTATTGTGTACAAATCCATGAAAGGCACAAGTGTGGGGAAGCTTAGATGTGCATGCGTCATCTGTGGAATTATTCTGGCCTTTTGTGTGTCGTCACAATTTGGTTTTCTTTTGGTTGTTTTTTTTGTCTGGGTGTCACTACGGTGATAAAACAGATCACCAAGTCATGATAAGGTTCAACCTGAAATGCTAAATTGCATCTTTAAACACAGTTGTAAACCTTTTCATTGTCTACTACTGATATTTGGACCTTGCCATAAAAGGAGTTTCATGGACTAGGGAATTTTAATGTAGTTTTTTTTTATTTCAGATCATTAAATCTTTAAGGATATTCTGAACAACAGCCTGCACAGAAGCACATGAGTCACGAAGCGGCGGCATCAAATTCCTGCCGATGTAACCTTGCACGGAGCTCAGCTTCATTTGGCTGCATTGCAATAAAAAAAACTTGATCCAGCTGAGAGACTATCTTAAAATAACACAAAACAAAGACTTGCACTAGCTAGTTGAAAAAAACTTATTCCATCACCAGGTAAAATCTCTCTAAGTTACGCAGTCTTGTTTGGCTCCGGCCCATAATGAGATTACGGAGAAGGAGTTCATTGCCCTTATATGAGCCACCACAAAGGAGTGATAAAGACTTTATTTGCTTCCTGTTTTGGCAACAGCTCTTACCTCCACCTTTACATACAGTCAACATTTGACCCTTGTCTATTGTTAGAGCTTCTCCTCCTTGGCCAACAGTTACTTGCAACAGAGAGATTTTGAAGACATCAGTCAGCGGAGCCTGGATCAGCACTCCACTGAGACACTTGGATTGTGATCAGAAGCTTATGTTTTCGTGACACTTGAAAAGACCAAAATGCTTTGAGATAGCTTTGGATGTGATTTAGCTCTTCATAGGAAAAAGAAAAAGTTGATTGATTGATGGATTGCTTGATTGATATTTATGCGAACGAAGTTCCTAACGGAAAAATAAAGTTTATTAAAGTTAAAGTATAAAAAGTAAATTAAAGTCAGAGGTTGACGCCCACCTGCTGGGATGCTGGGACAGGCTGTACCACAGGAGCCTGAGCTGATGAGGACGTCCGCAGTGCCGTCACACTGGCCGTGGTGTCCGACCCTCCCTCGGAGCTCTGCATGCTGGGATTAAAAAACAAACAAACAAAAACAACACAAAAAGATTAAAGATAAAATTTTCATAAAGACAATCAGCAAGGTAAACACTCTTCAGTTCCACTCAGGACATCAATGCATTCTTAGCACCCCATGGGGTTTGGCTGAGCCACATTCAGCTGAGTCAGTCGAAGCTCCAGAGCAGCAGGCCCGACTCGCGGCCCTCCGACATTTATTACTTCCATAACGAGCTGCCCGGAGTGGAAGAGCCCGCAAACAGCGAACAGTGAAAAAGTTGCTGAACCGTATTTCAAGTAAGCGGCGGAGATGATCTTTTTTTTTCTCTCTTTTTTTCTTCAGCTTTCCACTTGGTGACAATGTGCACTGCATAGCAAAGGGGGAGCTAAAAATGGAGCGACACAAAGGCTCTCTTTTTTTCCAGAGACGGACAGAGGGGCTACGAGCGGGAATAAGGCAGGGACAAGAAAAGAATGGGACTGCGAGAGTGGGGGGGGGTGCAGATGAAAATGGCAGCGGGGGCTCCGGCCCCTGCCAGCCACTCTGACGATACCCAGCGTTTGCTCCGTATGAGAGCCGTTCTCCGAGGCTCCAATAATCCAGCTGATATGAGGAAATTCCTCAATGCTTTGTAAACGTTTGTCAGTTGCCATGGTGAGGAAGCCATGACGACCACCCCCAACTCAACCCCTACCCCTCCCCCCTGACTGGCTGCCCACCACCACCACCACCAACCCCTCCTCCGCCCCCCCTTCACAAAGCTCTTTCTTGCGCTGGAACTTTCGAGTGCGAGAGCGAAGAGAAGAGAAGAGGGGGAGGAGGATTAGAACGAGGGAGGGAGGGAGGGCAGGAGGGAGAGAGGCGCCGGTTGGGGAGGGGGGGGGGTGAGGGGCGAGCTGAATTGATTAGCCGTGTTTGATTTAAGGCAGCCATCCAGGAGCAGCAGCAGCAGGTAAAGTCAGGGAGCAGCAGAGAAAACAGCCTCCGCCGGGGCCGCAAGACACAGATTGTGTGCGACAAGTCGCGGGTTAGTCAGAACACGCATTCTGCACCGCAGTGGTATTTTAATTCCAAGAAGATGTCGCCACTGTAATCTAGAGGAGGGGCAAGCAGTTGCGAGCAACAGGTGGAAGTGCCTTCCGTTTGTTGGCTCTTTGAGAGCGCTACTCTTGCGTTGACAAGAAACTCAAGCAGACGACACTGGATCTGTTCAACTGGAGTAAATACGTATTTGGGAAAAATACATTTTGATAAAAATATGTTTTAAAGCTGCTTAAAACAACTAACAACTGTGAAAAGAAGAAAAAGGGAACTTTTCATGTGACCAGTAATACAATCTGGTAAAGTAAAGTGAAGCAGTTGTCTGGTTTGTGTTGGGATTCTGCATCACAACCACCATGAGAGTGTACAGTACGTTTGAGATGCAAAAACAGCTTTGGGTGTGCCACCGCTGGCATTTTCCATGTGTGGAAATACTGCCACAGGCAAAGACGCTGCCTGCACGTCTGACAGAGCAGGAGGCCACTCGGCAATAATACTGCAGCAGTACTGCTTAGTATTTGTTTTGAGAAGAGTTACACTGGTGACGGTAAATAGTAAAAACAGCATCAAGGAATCATCCCAAAGGATAAATACTTCACTGCTTTCTTTTAGTTTGCCGCACCCCTCCAGACAGCCACTAATTCTTGCATAAGCACACAGTGCTATTAGTCCATACACATGCTAAGATCCTGAAATTTCATAATGGCATTTTTTTTTTTTAACTAATACTTTGTTGTTCCATCATTGTTTAAGTACTCACAACCATTACCACAGAAATGTAGGCGAGGAATCCGGATTCTAAAGGTCACCGTAATTCTCATGCGTCCGTCTACGGCGAGGCATTTCTCTGTTATGTGTTACCTTGGGTTATAAATACACTTGCAACAATCTCATCATTTATGCTCTGACTTGTCATTTCCACAGGAAGAATTGACACGAGCCTGAGGGGACCGGGGGAGGGGAGGCGGCATGCCAGGACGCGCTACATGAGGAGGCGCGGCGATGGGCACCGCATGTATTCATCCATTATGGCTCAATTAGGCGCCGGTGTCTTTAATGGCTACGGTGGACAGTGCGAAACCACCGGGGTCGACGGCAGAGACACGGGAGAGAGTGCCGGCACACACGTAATCCTGCAAAGGTTAAAAGCCACACAAATTTCACCGCTAACAGCCCTGAGAGGCGCAAATGGCCGACGACGGGCAGCGGACGGCAGGAGGAAAGTGCTGCTGCGGCGGTGGCGGCGGTGGGCTGATGCGAGGGCGAGGGCGCAAAGTAATTTTGCACACGCACACGCTCCTCCTCGCGTCAGGCCCGTAAGCCCAGCTTTCATCCGGGCAAATCTGACACGAGCGTTTGAGGACGCCATGGCAACACACAACTCTCTCCTTGGCGGCTTGGACAACGACACAGAAACAAGGGCGGAACTTTTTTCTCTCCCTTTTTTTGGGTTTTGAAGAAGCCTGAAGCTTCTTCTCAGACTGTGGCGAGTACTTAAGCCAAAGAAAGTTACAGAGCAGATCTAAACGTCTGTCACTGCTGACAAATCTCGCTCGGGGGGGTTTAGGGAAAGGGGGGAGAGGGGGGAGAGGGGCTCGATCGGAAGAAAAACACATACAGATGTTCAATTAGAAGCCGGAGCCGGCGGTCTTGGCTCGTGTTTGCGCCGGCCCACATTGTTTGCGGAGCAACAACGGTTGCCGCTGGCAACACTGTCCACTCCCGTTTCCAGGAGCCTGTTGCTAGGCGACCGGCAGAATACTTCCCAAACCAAACAATGCCCCCCCCGCCACCTCCCACCGCTCCTCACCCCCCACCTCCCTGCACTCCACCTGATCCGCTCGTAGCGCGCCACGTAGCGAAACTTACGACAATAAATACAGTGTCAGCTATTAATTTCCGACGGCAGGAGACGGTGGTGGTGGTGGTGGCGGCGGTGGGGGGTGCGGGGGGGGTTCTTCCTGTGCTGCAGTTACATAAAGAAGTGCAGACTTGTTGCTCCGCCAGAGAGCAATGCGAAGAGGTGCTCTGCTGTAGAGCTGCCTGCAAAGACTGTTTAAGTCATCAAACCGCCCTCCGTCTATCCTTTAGGGTTTTTTTAAAGTCACAGCTCTGGGGAAAAAAACCTAAACCAGCCACTTTCTTAAGTTCCCTGTGCAGCGACGATGGCAAAACAACTTGAACAGATTCAACAACTCGCACTTCATTTATTTGCAACTGTTGCATTTACCACAAAACCCATGCATTTGCTGTAAGGCTGCAATGATTAGTCGACTAGAATCATGGGACAAGTTTAGCGAACAATAGTTCACTTAGGGAAATGCTACTTTACGGCAATTAATTAGTGAATTACTGCTCCTGTCAATACCAGCGTCTATACTGAATTGTAACAGTTTTCACTCATCAACTGTGTTAATTATGGCATATTAATTCGATATTTAAGCTATGTTTAAGGTATTTAAAAACAGTTTAAGGCATTTAACCGTGATAAAAACTGCATATAACCTTTCAATCATGAATCAATATACCTATGAGATACATATATTTTACGTTGAAATATATATCAACACAAGCTTTGTGTGTCAATATTTTGATGCATTTGTTTGAAAACGTATGCTGTCAGAGTACAACAGTAGAACACAGGTGTGAAAATTTAAGCGAGTTTGGTTAAACAGAAGTCCAAAATAGGTGATAAAAATAAAGAAGATAATCATGACTAATCGACTAATTGAAAAATAATCGATAAATTAGTCAACAACAAAAATAATCGTTGCAGCCCTATTTTGCTGTGCGGTGAAGGCTCGATTTACGCCGTCAATCCAACGTTGTTAATTGACAGAAACAATTCAACTGCAAAGCAAATCCGCTGTCACTGGGAGCGTTGAAGAAAAGAAAAGAGTTTAAGGAAAACATCCAGAAGACTGGCTTTCAAGGGGGAGGGGGACCAAGCCCGTAAGATCACAGAGGCACACGCGTCACTGACACAAAGGGCGAATTAAGATATGATAAGAGATTTCCACAACAGAGGGCTGTTCTTCAAGCCTGTCTCATTAATTCACGGCTAATCCAATCAAAGGCAGCTCTTGGAGTCTGCAGATGGCAGAGTTTGAGAGTGGCGGTGGTGGTGGTGGTGGTGGTCGTGGCGGAGGAAGGGGGAGGGGTGGAGGGACGCTGAGCAGAAACAGCAGCAGGCACCTGCTGCCTCCTTGTAGCCGCTCCCCTCCCACCAACCCAGCTCACCTAACCACCTCTGGTCATCATCGCAACCTGTTCACCTTGTGCTGGCGACGACGAGGCTGGACGGCCTCAGAGAGAAGTGTTCAAATGGTTGCCATGGAGACTTTGTGTGTGTGTGTGTGTGTGTGTGTGTGAGTGCGACCGTACACTACACAACCCCCCACTCCACCTTCTGTAACCCCCTTTGCAGCCTCCCAGAGGTAGAAAAGTCAACGCCACTCCTCACTCTGATCATATTATTTAAACATGTCTACAAGTAATCCAAAGTGGACAAATAACGGATTGTGAAAAAATAAATTAACACTAGAAGTATTTTTAGGCCCAAAACAAGCCTCGTTAATCGTCCATCTGATTAATCAATCTGCCTCTGATGCCGGTTATCAGTCAGCATCATGATGATCAGATACTCGACATAAATCTCACTTATTTTATTTTGTCCAAATGTTAACGATGAAGGCCACAGCAGAGAGATGTGCAACAGCCACAGATTGAATCCTGCAGGACCTCTTTATCTTTTAGAGAACGCCACGCATAACCGTGAAGTAATAACTGCTGCACAGCCTTCAGGCCGTTGAATTCGTTAGAGCTCTGCTTGCTGTTTTAAGACACTGACAGAACCTTGATTATAAATATACACAATTCATCTACAGGGTTATGCACACTTCCTAAAGCAGAGAGAAACCTGGTAATCAATGTGATTCTTCCAAAGAAACACAAGTTTTTAAATATTGATTAATAACAGGACAAATATTGGAAGAAAAATAAGTATACAACATATACTTATTAATATATAACATGTAGTAGTGCTGATACACAATGCAAATATCTTAATAGTTACCCAACTTCAATGCATTGTGTGTTACCTTTAAATTCTGAAACTTAGTGTTGTTGGTTTGGATCCTTATCTCTGCAGTTCACAGTCACTGAGATTGACGTGTTTTGGATTTGTTTGTTTTTCAATCAGAAAAAAGAAGGGTTGCATATCATCAACAGGATTTGTGCGCTTCAGTAGGAAATCAGACTCAGAGTGATCATCATATTTTTCAATCATTGAACTACCCGACAGTCTGTCATGGTAGAAATAGAACACCGTAAAAAAGATGCTGCCCTTCAATCATGAGATCCTTAAAGCAAAAATTAAACAACCGGGTCGCATGCTGCACATGTTTTCAGATTTATTTTTTTTCACAGTGGAGCGGAAATGAAACTGTCTCGTGTAATGAATTATCTAGAAACTCTATAGATAGACACTGTATTTTTAACATTTTACAGCCACCTGCTCAGTTTTAGCTTCCTGTTAAAACTCTTGCTCTGCCTGTGCCTTCTCAGATGTTTAGGAAGAGACAAAAACAATGGACCCACATGAAGTCCGCGGAGCCTCTGAGGGCATATAAACACCTGGTTGGAGGTGTTATCACCTGCCTGGTGGAGAGCTATCACTGCCCTATGTGACATCACAAAGGACTGGGTTCCAGAACTGTGTGTATTCGTAGACACTTTCTTTTCTTACTAAGAAGAGAGACAACAAAACCATTTTTGCTGACTAGAACTACAGGTTACTTTTACATTTGCATAATATGGAACCTTTAAATGTATGTTTTTGTGTATTGTAGGTTTTTGTCATACATAATAATGTTCAATGGCCCTGTCATTATTCGATATTGACACAATTTCTAGATCGAAGCCAGCGATCAAAGCTTTCTGATCAGCCTGACTGAAACAAAGCTGTTTCCACAATATGCAATGCACCCAATCGCAGACTTCCTGAACAACATACCCACATACAGAATCAGTATCCTGACCTCCTTCTTTGAAACTCTGTCCAATTGTTTTGGGTGTGTCTTCCTGACATGGACGCCTTTATATGGCAAATACACGTCTCCACCAACTAGCCAGAAACTTGATGGAATAAAGGGGAGTCTGGGGAGGGTAGGGAGTGGTTGAGGGGTGGGGGTGGGGGGGTGCTATGCTACGATCCATGGTTGAAAGGGGCTGTGCAGGAAGGGGTGGGGTGGGGTGCCCAATTGTGATGCAAATATCATCCCCTTGTCTGTAGTTTGTTGCAGGAAATTTAATTAGCAGTTGTGTCGCCAGATACAAACAGGTGGAATGTTAAGAATGTTACTGATGACACGCACACACGCAGACACACACACAGAGTGAAAAACATTTCGTTTCACAACAAGTTTGGACTTGTTGCCACAGCACAAGAGCCAATCAGCGACTACATTTTTTTGAAGGCATGACAGGATTTGTTTGCTCGTATCTAAGCAGCGCCAGGCCACAACGCTATCCACAATCTCTGCAACCGGAGGATGTGATGTGACAGTCACAAGGAAACTATTTCCCCCTTAAACGCATAATTGCAAAACATTAAGGGCACATCACTTTGAATGAAAATCACTTAACAAATTAGCAAGCCAATGAAACATTTCATGTGTACAAAAAAACACTATTATTTTCCACTTAACAAGCCCCACGAGGCACTCTCCCCTCTCTGTTTTTTCCGCCTTGCTTCGTGATTTCCTGACGTGCCTCTGACTGGAGAAATGGGACGGCCCATTAAAAGCTGTCTCAATATCAGAGGATGTAAACACGCAGCTCCACTGGCGCAGTGGGAGGTGGATGTTACTCCCGGGGAGTGGAGTCTGAATTGTGGGTAGCAAGTGAAAAAGTTGACGGCAGCAGCGGATGGGGTCGGCTGTCTATGTCAGTAGCGGGCTATTGAATCGAGAGTTTCGCCCCGGAGGCAACAGCAGGCCTCATCGGGGTGTGCTAAATACACACACACACACACACACACACACACACACACACACACACACACACACAGAGAACATGTGACCACAAGCTCTGTCAGGTCACTCACTGCCCCAGAGACCACTGTAGCTCTCCTATTGATAGCTCAACTGTAGGCAGTGCTGCAAACAAAAAAGACATGCACAGTGACAATGACAAGCTTGAGAAAGCAACCTGATCATCTTTTAATCGTGATACTCTCTCACCGCGAGATCAGCCAGTCGCGTTCAAGACAGATAGTTGTTGCAAGCAATCAACACGAAGAACAAAACTGATCAAACAGCTAAATGACCTATAATATGCAAAAGTCAGAGGGCTAAATGCTCTGTTTTTTAGAGATCTGTGGAGTTCGAGATACTTAACCACGTGAAGCTAGCACGACTAGAGACAAAAATGAAAATTAGGATTACGTGGGAACATTAACGACTTTCCGAGCCAGACAGATCTCTGAACAGTTTTTCTCACCGCCTCCCTCGACTCTGCTCTCTAAGTTTCTGTCCGACCTGCCTCTGCAAGCCAGAGCTATGCACCCTGACCACAAAGGAGGAGATGAAAATAAGCCAATTAAAAACACAGACTTTCAGAAGAATAACACAGCACCCCCTGGCCTGCTCTATTCCCCTTTCTCTTTTTTCCATAACGCTGGGTGTATTTGTGTATCAAGTTGCCATGTAAACACGAAGCGTCACGCTCAGAATGGGAAGGGGAGTGGAGTATGTGGGGGTTCCACGCAGAGTTCCAGCACAGTCATCTCTTCATTTTTTTCTCTCCCCCCTTTGGAGCCGCGGTGAGCTGTCCGACCAATCGTAGTTGAGCTCCTCTTTCTGACACTTCAAAACAAGCTGAGTCATCTGCGTTTAAAATTCTACTAGGATTTTAAAATGTTTGCTATTTTCAGAAATAAACACCAAAATTCACCAATAATAAATCTGCAAAAAACAATATTGACGAGTGTATTTCGCCTGACAAAACAGTTTTTGTGCACAGATTCAGAATTTAGACAGGTCAGAAACAGTAACGTTAATTGGGAGATTTTATGCCACAAAGGCGCAACGCTTCAGTAGCAAACATGACAAATGGCTGAGCACTTGACAGCCATCTCCGAATGCACAGTTCATTTGAATTACCTTGGGGGTTAAACAGAGAAAAGAATCCTGACAGGAATGATATGCGAAGTTGAGAGTTTGGAAGCAGCCACAGGCTAGAAAAAAAAATTTGAAGTGGGGAATTTAGCAGGGTAACTAATTATTGATGGTTTCCTATTACTGAAACAGCAACGACTAAAGTCAGTCTTAAAATTGGAAGCAAAGTCATACAATATAAGTGCTGCAATCCAAAAAGCATGGAGTACTGCTCCTTTGTTTTTCCAGTATAAAACTAGTTGCGTGCATTCGTTCTACAAATACAGTGAGTCAAAGTGGGAGTAAAAAAAATCGTAAGTTTGGTGAGCTGCAGCGGTGTAGAGGATATTGAGCAGTGGCGGTGCATCGTTGAGTTCGTCTAAAACACTATAAATTTAACGTTCTGTGCTGGTTTTACTTCTTTCTTTCTTTTAAAAGAACTAACAAAACTAAGACGGCAGTGTAAAATAACCATCATAGCACCACCTAGCTGCGACACGTTCAATGATCCGAAAATCATATCAACATATAAAAACAACACGATTAAATCTGTCTCGTTTTAATAAGCGGTTTTAAAATCTGATTGACTATTTTATTTGATATAATCTTGATATAATCTAATCTATCACAGCTGTTCGGGCAGCGATCAGTTTTGTCTTACAGCCACGCAGTGATACTAAGCGTTGCCAATAGAACTTAATCCATGGAACTACGGAAGCACAGTTCTATGAATTAAACCTTAAGTAGACTTGATTGTGGGTAAGATAGAAGCCGAGCCGAGACGAGTCAAACTATGTGCTGAAACCGGTGACATCCTCCTGCTGAGTTCACGGACCCCCTTGACCACAGCGGACGTGGGTTTCCCGAGCACAGGCGATGCTAACTGTCGTTAGCTGCAAGTCCACCTGTTTGAATTGGCGCTCTGAGAAGAACAATCTGCTTTTAAAAAAAAAAGTCTCACCGTATCGCCCGAGCCGGCGTTCACAAGGCAACAAGCAACCGAAGTTATACCCGACACTGACACACATCGCAGACGGGCTGCCGGAGTTCTCTGCAGTAGCAGAAGACGTGAAGGGGCAGCGCTGACCATCCATCCATCCAGTCACGGTTAGCTGGTGGAGGTGCGTTCACGTCCTCCGCTCACGTCGTGGCAACAAGTGTTGTCGTGTCGTGACGATACGTCGATTTCAGAATTAGCGCCGCGTATGACAACCCAGGAAACATTGTCAGACGTCAAACTGTGTTTTCCCCAAACTTACTTGTAACATAGGGAACAGTTGCCGGCCCAGAAAGTGACCGCGAGTTACACCGAAAAGGTGCAACTTGAATTTTACGGGAGAAGAGGAAAGTTGTGTTGCGTGGAAAACACCAGACACCCCCGCCCCCCTCCCCACGACGACGACGACGTGCTCGACTCCAGCGTATTTTCCCTCTCATTTCACGCAGGTATACAACTCATAAGTAAGATAATTATATTCACCTTTGCCTGGGTAAAAAGTTTCTTCCTCTCTCTCCGTGACTTCCAGATGCTGCTGCAGCGGAGTGTTGCGCCCGTTGGTAAGTAACTGTCTCCACGGCTACAGTCACTATGGCGTAAGGGGGTCTCGGGGCAACTGTTGCTAGCCTCCGTCGGCTACGTCAGGGCTCTCACTATGACAGGGAGGGGCCACAATAACACCGAGATCCCGCCCACTACAACGACGTGTCAGGCTCATACCTCTAGGTGGCGATATTAACCCGGTTATGATTTGCGGGACGCAGTAGCGTCGCTGCAACGCAACTTCTATAGCACGTCCATGCTTTTTTGTTACTTTTTAGTACCTATTTACCTACTGTCATAGGAAAGACGTAAGCACAGGTGCTCATTACCATAACATTGTGAAACAGCAAAGGTAATGCATTCAAGATACGCAACCTGTTTTAAATATGCATATGTGTGGGTTTACTTGAATTGAAAATTAGCTCGTGGGTGGGATAATTGCACAGCGTTCATTCAAAGGTACAAATTAAGTGTAAAGCAATAAACCACGAATTACAATACAATACAATACAATACATATTTTGTGAACGAGTGTTTCTACGTCTTTTTCTTCTTCTGTAGGCACCACCCACTTCATAGTGGTGACAACATCATCCTGAAGTTTGCTGACGACGCTGCAGTGATAGGACGCATCACTGCGGGGGACGAAGCTGCCTACAGGACGGAGATGGCCAGTCTGGTGTCATGGTGCGAGGACAACAACCTCACCCCGAACACAGACAAGACGAAGGAGATGATAGTGGACATGAGGAAGGGGAGGAGACCTCATCAGCCACTGTTTATCCTGGAGCTTCAAGTGGAGCGGGTGAGCAGCTTTAAATACCTCGAGGTCCACATCACTGAGGACCTCACATGGACCACCAACACAACACAGCTGGTCAAGAAAGCTCAACAGCGGCTGTATTTCCTGAGGAGACTGAGGAAGTTTGGCATGTCCACAAAGATCCTCAGCAACTTCTCCAGCTGCGTTGTGGAGAACAGCCTGAACAACGGCATCACTGTATGGTACGGCAGCAGGAAATGCAGCACGACCCGTTTTAAAAACTCATTGTACGCCACTGCCATCACAATCCTCAATAGTCACTGTAATTAACAGCCAAAGTCACTTTAAACATTTTAATGTAACTTATTGTTTACAGTACCCACTCCAAATCTCTTTTGTACTAATGTACAGTTTACTATTTATTTTTGCACTGATGTACAGTTACTTTCTTAATATTTACTATTTTGTGTTTTTATACTACTTTTAACGCTATTTCTTTTTTTACTTATTGCTGGTACTCTGAGTGGACAGCAAAGTAAGAATTTCATTGTACAGGGAAACGTGTTTCTTTACTGTGCATATGACAATAAATATATACTTGACTTGATATATACTTGATATAGGGGTTTCACTTTCTCAAGTACAAGGAGGAGGAAGCTTTGATGCTTACACACATCTATTTTCATATAATTTACACAATTTATTTATTTATTGTTTTTACTGTAAATACTTACATAGGTAAATATGTTTGTATTGTAAATGGATTTGTGGTATAAACATTCCGATAAATGTAGCACGTTGTGAAAATGTTTGCAAGGACAAGGTTTATACTTTTTTTCCATTAATTTCTTTTTTGCTCTGGATTGCGTCTCAGGATTTGCTGTTTATATTTTTCAGCACTTGGTGGCAGCATATGGTCAAGAGCATGAGTTTTCTAAGTCTATTGCTAGATTCCTGAATCCAGCCCTCTAAAGGTAAGAACTGAATTTAATTCGCGATTATAGTACATGTGAAAGGTTTTCTGACCTTCCACATGAAATAATATAAGAAAGCCTTGTTTATATTGATACATACACAGATCTATAGCATGATTACAAGGATTTATGTCACTATAGGTTCTGAAAAGGGACGAAAGCAACCAATAAAAATGTATATATGCACATTTATATCTTGTATTTTAAAAAAAACTGAAGATTTTTAAATAAAGGATAACATGTCTCAGAGATTTTCAAATAAGCTCCCCGCTTGCCCTTTAGACTCAAAATGTTTTATTGAACGTTAGTGACTGGATTTCAAAACCATGGCCTTTTAGCATTACCCCGGTCAAATGACGCTGCTGAGGTCAATTTTCAAAATTGTTGGTACAACTTTTTTGGAGTTTGTCCACCAGTCAGGTTATCTTCACCTCTGGGTGGATTTTGTCTGATCTTTGGTAAAGTCACCTCATATGTGTAACCCAGCATTGGCAAGGAACCATAAAATTGACATTTGTCAGCAGATATTTTAAGATAACTGTTCTTCAGTGATTTCCTAATGTCCATTTTTACTGGCCTATGTATTTCTTTATTGAGGAGACCTTAGTGCTTGAAACGGCAAATTGTATGTCAAACAGCACTGGCCATATGGACGTATTTTAGTGTTCAAGAGGACATTTCGAAATATTGAGATACACAGCACATATGCTTTCTGAAACTGTAATTGTATGTTACAATATTCCATCTTTTATTATGTGACATTTAAACCTACTATCAGTCTTTTGACCTTAACAGCAGATTAGAATTCTGCCAGCCTCAAATGACAATCAATAATGAAATAATGATACAAGGAATACAATTTGTTGTATTTTAGTTATCACATTTGATATTAGCAAGGTTTTGTGGCTCACCCTTTAAGTTACATATTAAATAACACAATTAAGTACATAATACACTTGCTAAATATCTTAATTGTGGTTTAAAACGTATATGTTTTTTATTTTGGCTATTCTTTAAAAATGTGAAATAGTCTTAGTATTCAGTCCTGCAAAAAGTAAGACTCACATGTTAATGTTACAAAAAGAGGAACACTGTCCTGTAGTTAAAAAAGTACGCTGTAAAAAGGCTCACTATGGTTAGATGCAAAGTGACTTCACAAAAAGCCATAAAATAGATTTTAACAACTTTGTTGTCACAGAGATATGGGTGCTGTAAAACATAACTGTAGAAAGCAGACAGAGCAGGAGGTCACCACAGCTCACTGTGGGTTTGAACCTTTGTCGAATGAAGAGGCATTCACAAGTTGTCTTGTGTGACACATTCAGGCACACCATTCAAGGACAGTACTCTCTTGTTGAGGTAAGCCATAGCACATCTGACTGAATACTGTTATATTTTACTAATTTGCAAAATGTTAATCATGCTATGCTATCATCATTCAATATTACTAATGCTGATTTCATCTATTGGCTTTTTTATGTCTATGCTAGGCACCATTGTTAAAGATAATGTGCGATTTTCATGAGCATAGTAATTACTTTTTTGTTGCATTGTTTAAAATGAACATGACGAGAAAGTATTTGTATTTTATGATCTGCAAATATATTAGAGGTCAAAATACATTTCTGAATCATAATATGAGGCAATGGCCTTTATTTAAAAATACACACGCTTTATTGATATGCATCCGTTAGCAGAGACAATTTGCAGATCCATTAGATGAAAAGTATTCACTCGCTAAGAAGATCCTGTGAGGTGAAAATATAAATACTTAACTGGTGAACAATAACCTCAGAAGTATAAATAAGGAAAGTTTACTTAAATACATTTTCACATTTACTTACAACCCCTGAAAGACCAAAAGACCTAATCTGGATGATTTTTTTTGCTGGTCGAAAACACCTGCTGGATGAAGAAGCGCCAAACCTTTATGTTGGCATCAAGGAAAAGACTAAAAACGAAAAATTGTACTTCAGTGTAAGGTGTCATTCAGGTAGTGCAGCATTGCATGAGCATGAGCAGAGAACAGGATGTCATTGACCGACAATAACCTCAGTGCACGGAGCATCCGTGCTAAATGCATCCTGCAGCATTTCAGCATTTGCGCATGGGCGGACCAGATCACGTGATGCTGTGGTGAGGTGGCTCAGTGTTTTCTTCTTGCAGTGCAATTGGCTGAGACCGATCTTTCTATACAGCAGTGATGACACACATTTTTTATGAAGTCCCTTTTTGCAGAATAGTTGTTTATTTTTATTCCTTAGACTTATTTTTATCTAATTTCTGAGAATTAGTGCGAATTTTCAAAATAAGGAGATACTTTTCCACATCCACATCTGTTGCCTGAACTGTTTAATGAAGCTATAATAATACTACATTGTTGCAAATAGCTTACTTTAAAACTACTGACAATATGCTACATGGGTTATTAATAATGTGATATTTGATCAAACATTATGGTTTGGCTTATGTTGAGGAAATTGTTATGATTTCTGCTAAATATTTAAAAAAAAAAATTGCAGTAGGAGATAAAGGGAAATTTCTTTATTGAGCTACAGTAAAGGACACAGAGACTGTGACATCTCTGAAAAACATCATGATGGGCATTTTACTTTTACTTTCGCAGCTGCAAGAGAGGTCCAAAATTAGCTATAGCTTTGGGAAATCCGAAAGATTCTGTTTCTCCTTCTGCAGCTGCAGTATCCTTCAGCCACGCATGAGGGCATGGAAAAGAGGAACGGGAAGAACAGGATTTGCATGTTAAACTGCAATGGTACCTCTCTGGTGCTCTCCTTTATGTCTCACAGAGGATGCAATTGGCAGTGTTCATTAAATTCGAACAATGTAATGACTACAGCATAATTACAATATTGCCCTCAGTAGTGCCTCATGTACATGGCTGTATTTTAGCAGTCACTGCAAAGTACTGTCTGACAGCTATATGCAAAGTTTCTGCGATTAGTTAAACCGAATAAAATAAAGTTTTAAATTTTCAAGTACAAACACACGCACACACAAAAACACAAACATGTGTGCCTTATCTGAGTTTGCAGCAAAACTGAAGCGGATACTCAGCAGGTACTACATTTAAATCACTACATGTCAAATATTAACCGTCAAACAGTTGCAACAACCACGTTAATAAATTAAATATTTTCAGCAATGCCAAATCTCCCCAGTAAGATACTCCAGCCAGTGAGGAGGTGGTGACATTAACTCTGACACTCTGACATGGAGCATAATGATTGGCTATCACTAGAAACTGGGTGCATAAAATA
The DNA here is from genome assembly GCA_009823395.1 of Thamnaconus septentrionalis. Lineage (NCBI taxonomy): Eukaryota > Metazoa > Chordata > Actinopteri > Tetraodontiformes > Monacanthidae > Thamnaconus > Thamnaconus septentrionalis. The sequence continues at coordinate 16,045,651 of CM020508.1, read as the reverse complement.
CTATTACCACAAAAAAAGATGTAGAATGAAGAATACAGTACCCACTACAACGCTGTCGTTTGCATACCTGTCGGGGGTTTTACTAGACAACGGAGTGATAAGTGACACGTTTGTTCCCTCTCAGTTTGACTGAAACAGGTCACAGGGCGTGGATGTCCTGATGTGTGTTTCTTTCAATGGCGGCGGAGGGAAGTAAAAACCAAAAGCCAAAACCAGCAAGGATGCTGCTTGATTTTGACCGGCTGTAACCCCAGCCGGCGCGTCAGCAGTGTGTGTGTGTGTGAGATCGCCACTTCCCCCCACCACGAGTCCGCGGAGTCCATATATGGAACGTGTGTCTTGTGGTGTGAGCGGTCTTAGCCAATCAGAGGCCCCCTGGCCGTTAGCCGGGGTGGGTGGGAGCTCGTATGCAGGAAGCTGGCTGCTGCCGCCGCGGCTGGGTGGGGCTGTTTTAAGGGGCGGGACCAACCGAGCCGGCTAGTGTATTTGAAAATGAATGATACGCCGCTTTAGTTGTAGACACAGCCGGTCTCGTATTTGTGTTATTTTAACGTCGAGCGCGGAATCTCCGGGAACTCAGACTCAAGAGCTAATCATCATCATCATCATCACATATCGCTGAAAAAAGAAATATTCTACAGCAATGCGACGTGAGTAATTCCCATTTTTACTTTTGTTTTCATCTAACAGATGCTGTCCATTTCCCTTTTCAGCTTTAACCGAAAAAACCGCTTTCAACGGTCGCTGTGAGTTTTGATTCATTATGTGAATGGTGAACGTGAGTAGTTTTGGAACATATGTCCGTATTTGTGGGATTTGTAAACCTTTGTCTCGTTTGCCCTCATGCCCCAGAGCCTTCCTGGGGACAGTCATGCCATTATTAGTCTTAATATATAAATTTCATTTAGTTTTAAGTGAGGCATTTGTTGTTGCATGTGCAGCCTGCATTTAAGGAAAATACGACGAACATGTGAAACAAATAAAACACCACATCTACACGTCTTGCAAAAAAGGGTGTAACCCATCCACCAGATCTGCATTGAATTTCCAGAGGATAAGCAATTTTCTTCTTTTTTTTTCTTTAAGAAAAAAAAAAGAACGTAAAAGGATCGTGAACACGCTATTTCTTCTAAACGTGTCAGTGATCGGTTTTAACATATTTTGATCAGTGATGTGGAGGGGAGGATGCTGGAGATCACACCCAGCTCCAGAACTGAATAGATGGCCATCGAGAAAATGGAAAACCATCTTGTTAGTTTTTCTTTTCTCTTTATTTTTTTTTATTTTTTATTTTTTTGGGGGGGTGGGGGGTGGACAGTGGTGAGCAATTTACATGAATCAGTGATCCAGCAGAAACGGTCCAAATGTTGTCTGTTCAACAGTTGCGTCAATCCCAACAGCTGGTGCAGCCCCAGACCCTGCTCCACATTCATAATCCCCTCCTTGTTGCATGAATGCAGTGATGTCAGTGTGCGTGGAGCTAAAGCCTTCATGTAATTCATGAAGGGCATTTGTAGTGTTGCCACATGGCAGGGTAGCTTTGTGAGGTGGCGGTGGTGGTGGTTGGTATTTGTTTTGTGTCTTTTTAATAGCTTGTTACCATGCCAAGATATCATTTAAGAAATTAATGACTAAAATTATTGTAAGGTTATTGAAGGTGCTGGAAAAGCGCTATATAAGTGCAGTCCATTTTTACCATTTACTTTCCCAAGAGAGTTGTGTTTCTTGTCTAGGGAGTTTCGGGGGGTCCTGAAACTTATCTCAACATGAGGAGTACATGCGCGTTTGAGCAAGTCCCGGGTTAAAGGCTTGCTCCTCTCCCTCGGGGATGATAGATACAAACAAGGCTGCGTCTGACCAAAAGTGGGGGGCAGGAGGCCCGGTGGGATGGTCACTCCAGGGCAGGAGGACGCTTTAATCTTGAGAACTTCACTTGTGACGTCAACGGGACGAGCTCACGTGGCGGTCGGTGGTAGATCATCAGACCAAAATGGCTCGAGCGTCGGAAATAAACAGGGCAGGCAAGAATGAGCTGCAGGACCCTTCAGTCTGATTATGAAGGCTTTATTATCATTATTATTGTTGTTATTGACCCATGAGGTTTCAAACCACTGGTTCTTTTCTTAAGATCACGGCCATGCCCCTCACCCACCCCTTGACCCTAATGCTTGGGAGGAGAAAACAATGACGGGGCACAAAGCAGCGCGGGGATTTGTGTTTGTGTGTGCCTGTGTGGTGTAGTGGCGGGGGTGGGGGGACTAGGGATTATATTGGCCCCCAAGTGGGCAAGGCGAGCCTTGACATGATCTCTCTTGTGCCGCTGGTGGAAACTGCCATCCTCTCATCCAGCTTGAGGAACATGAAGCTGCAATCAGAAGAAGCGGGAAAAATAAAATGTGCAGATCCTCCGACCGACCCCCAGTGACATTGATCTACTGCCACCGTGGGGACCCCCGGGACTCTCCAGGGTATTGTAGGGAAATACCAACTCCCTCACACATAGTTTAAGCAGGACTGATTATTGATTTCCTTTTAAATCAGTTTACAGTAAGAGGGGATGTGATGGCTGCTTATTCCTGTGCTATATTTCCCCCCCATTTTCTTCCTGCTACTTTGATATCATTGTCACATTGAAGGTTTCAAACCGTGTCTGCTACACTTTGAAAGGTGTGGCTGGCAAACACGTGTAAAACAATTACCACCAGATGGAAAATATTTCCAGTCCTGCTCTCTGACCCCCGGTAGAACCGGTGTGCTTTTCACTCGTACACGCCCAGCTGACCTCGGCAGCGTGGTTTTGACAGGCTGCGGCTACAATAGGCCGACTGGCGCTGGTATGTGTTTTTGGCTAACTTAGAAAAACAAGAGCTCAGACCTGCAGTTTGTCAAAAGAGGAGGTTGGTGGTGGTGGGGACAAGCAGGCAGCGTCGCAGAGGTGCAGGGTTTACCGCTCACAGCGGATTGACAGTCGATTGTTTGGGAGGCCTCTGTGTTTCCTGGAATGAGCTCATGGAAAAGGAATCCCCGTTTCTTTTTTCCTCCCCAAAACACCAAAGAATGAGGAAGGGTGACCAGTGGCCGCACCGATATTCTAAACAGGTAAACTTTTTGCCTGGTGGGCCACAATGGATTCTAAAATCTAAAATGTGACAGTGGGGGGCTGGTGCAGGAGCAGATGGATGGTGTTTTGGTGACCCACCTCATGCTTTAATGTCAATTGAAAATGAATAAAAGCGCTCTCTATTGAAATGACTCTTAAAACACTGATGAAATCCAGCTATTTTTCGACTTACTTACTACTAATATAATTACTTCCAAGTTTGATAGGCTGGATTAAAAATCTTAACGGGCCGCATATGGGCCCCGGGCCGCAGTTTGCCCACGCCTGTTCTAGAATCAACCTGCTAAATTGAGGCATGTGGGTGGAGGGGGTTGGGTGTTAAATCCCTGCATGTTTCCATTCAGCAACTCTGTTTTTTTACCCAACAGTCCAAAACTTCAAGGCTCCTGGCATAAGATGGGCTGAAGTTTCAGATTGTTCCTCCTTTTTTGTTTCCCTCCTCACAAACTAATTTTACCAACAGAACAGATGCCTCCACGCCAAAAGGCAGTACTTTAGCGGCGAAACAGAGTCTGTTGATATGCAAATGAGGACAGTAGTGGAGATTTAAAGACACAGTGAACATTCTGAAAATGCCAGCGCCACTCCAGTGTGGGGTGGCAGCAGTGTGACTTTGATGTCAAAGAGACTAAAGAACTTTAGAAAAATTAAAATTAAAACCTCCGGGGCCATTAATTCTGGTTAACCTTTAATCTGGGTCAGTTTCATCGGAATCGGCTCGGCCCATTTTTTGGAGATGTTTGCTGGCGATCATCAGGTCTTCGTTTTTCCAAGCTCCAAACCACACTTTGAAGCGGATCAGGGTGGTTGTTTGATCAACTTGGTAATGTTTTGCTTTTATGTGCGTTTGTTTTCGAGCTGAATTTTTCTGAAGCTACGACTTTGGACATAACGGACGTTAAATGGATGGCAGAATGTTTTATTCCGACTGATTGGAAGGAGCAGCGAAGAAGATGTGGATATCAGGGAAAAAAATACAATATCCTCTGTTTTTTTCCACTTGATGTGTATATATTTTTTAACACTCCCTAACGTGCCCTGTGTCTCCGTCTCAGTGACAGTGTGTGAACCTGGCGCTATGTCTGAGGCCGTTGCGATGGAGTCTTCCAGTGCGGGAGGCATCCTGGGGTCGTCCTGCGCCGCCTCCCTGGACGACGCCATCGTGGATACGGCAAAGTAAGTCGACGCTAAAGCGCCTCACTCACCTTGGCCACCGCTGCCGTCACTGAGAGACGGCTCCTACCGGTCCAACCAAAGCCGTTGGGGTATTTATTTTTTACCTGAAGCACAAGACGAATGGGATGTTGGCAGCCAGTCTCACTCACACGATGGTCAGCTCTCTCCCAGGATGTGTCGACCACCTTTTAAGTCTTTGTTTTTTCAACTGTAGCTCATCCTCGGAGGACGAGTCTGCAGGGGAAAGAGAAGAGGAGAGCGCCGTTCGTAATAAGGCCGCATGCTGCGTGGAGACTTCAGAGGTCCCTGCAAGCAACACGCAAACAAGTGAGTGCCAGAGGAACGCCCATCGCGTGGATGGAGGGTTTGCTCTTTCTTTCCCCCCTTTCCCTCAGCTTTTACAATGGCACGGTTATTAAAAAAAGGGCAAACAGGTTTATTTAGCCACCATTTCCCAGAAACCATGTTTTTTCCCCCCAGATGAAGCGAGCTGGTCAGACATTCCCACATTCTTTGGCAGGACAGCTTGACTTTCACTTTCCCGCTCGTCTCTGGAAAATGTTAACTTGTCCATCATATTTATCTGAACTGGCTGTGGCTTGAGACTGACCTCATTAGCAGGAGTCAAAATTACTTTTTGAGGTCAATACTTTAACAACATGGTTGAATTGGTGTTGTTGTTTGCCTTCTTCTGGCTCGGCCATCTGCTTCATATGCTGATAACCACCTGTGTGTGTTCAGCCATAAATCTGCCGAAAATGTAGTTCCTCTTAATGCAGTGTGACTCGATGACGTGTAAAAAAAAAAAAAAAAAAAAAAACCAAAGTCTGGCCGGTGCGTTTTCACAAAAACCATACATGGAGGTTATGTGTGTGCTTTTGTTTTTGAACTAGCAATATCTTTTAATTGCCACGTTGGTTTTTTTATTTAAAGCTTTTGCTTCACAGGATCATATATTTTCAAAATGAGTTGGCTGAAGTCCTTAAGCAGCATCTAAATGCACTTATAATGAGGTGATAAGCAAGAAGATAGATATAGATATAGATTAGAAGATTAGATTAGACTTTATTGCATTGTACATTGCAGCAGCGTTTACATTTGGCTTTATGTACAAGTGACGTGAGATCCACGTCGCACCGGTGGCCTGTTTGAAAGGGTTCAACTGCTGTTCAACAGATGGAAAGTGTTTGGAGTTTGAGTTGTTAAAGCCGAGAAACAAGTTGGTTTAAAAAAAAAATTAAAAAAAATTGCCAGCTTGAACAAACACAATGTTTGAATAGAAAGTTGGCTTGTTAGACATCCATCATGGAAAAGCTTTGCAGGCTGTTGACTCTTTTTTTCTTCTTCTTCGCAGTGAAAACCCAGCGGCCGAACTCCCTGTCGGTGGCGGCATCAGCCGGAGGGCCGCCCATGTGGACGACGCAGGGAGACGGGGAGGTGAAACTGAGGATGGCCGTCTCTGGCCTGGCGGCCGAGAAGCCTCTGACCATCAACGACATGTTCACCTCGGCTGTGAAGCGCTTCGGGGACTTCAAAGCCCTGAGCTGGACGGACGGCGAGCAGCAGATGAGCCTGAACTACAAAGAGTACTACCAGACCTGCCGCATCGCCGCCAAGAGCTTCCTCAAGGTACAGGAACATTTTGAAATTGAAAATGGAAGCAGAGAAAATGCTAAAAAAAAAAAGTGCCATTGCAGGCGATGAATTCCCAAATACAGTAGTTTTTATCTCTCTCCTCTCCCCCTCAGATAGATAAATAGATAGAGACGAGACTGAGGAGAAGGCAAAAAGCACATTGGTCCTCAGCGCTAAGAATCTCTCCTGGAAATCTTGCCAAGTCGTTTTCGATATTCTGCGAAGTAGGACAAAAGAGCTCATGACAGAGCGGAGCCGAAACGCGAGGCACCTCCTCCGGCCTCAGCTGCTCTTGCGCCACAGAGCAGGCTGTTGTCTGAACCCCAACACGATTTGCGAGCGTGCAACCTCAAGAGTGGCGCACATACACACAGAGACTCTCTCACAGACGTAATTCGCAACGAGGCCTTATGTAAATAAATGTACAAGCCAGCGGCCTCGCGTGCCGATTCGGGCAACGTGAGCCGGCGCCGTCTGTCACAGACGACGCGGCTTTTTGCGACATAAACACAATGGTGTTGCGAGTGCTCGCAGGGTTTATTTTTTCCCATCAGCAAGTGCTATGGTCAAAACAGACCTTTTTCCATTCTGGTAAATTGTTGTGCACCCGTTTTCACCTCGGGACTCTCTCACCTTCTACATGTTTGGGCGGTCGCACGCGCTAACAGCTGCTGTGGCGATGATGCTCTTTAAGCAGCTCTGCGCTCTCAGCACGTGAATCAATCAGCAGATGAGATTAAATGCTGCGTTTAAGTACTTCTGTACGTGCGAAAACCTTGATCCAGGGACACTTAAAGATCCAGGTGACAGTAATAAGTTTTGTCATATTAATCATATAATTAAAGAAATGAAGTTCAAGTGTCATTGAGCTTGATTCCATCATTATATGATGTATTCATCATAAGCTGTAAATGACTCATTGTTAGTTATTTTTAAGCCTTAGCGGCCGTCGCCATGATTAAAGTTTCCGTGTATATCAGTGTGCTTAACAAAAGACGCCATGTCCTTGTACAGCTTGGTCTGCAGCGCTACCACGGCGTTGGGATCTTGGGCTTCAACTCAGCCGAGTGGTTCATCTCTGACATCGGAGCCATTCTGGCAGGGTGAGTGTCATCATAATCATTTTTGTCCCCTTTCACTCCCTTCTGACTGAGTCCCAGCGTGACCCCAGCTCAGCTGTACCTGCAGCTCCTCGGCCCGCCGTGCCGTTGTGCAATTCTGTACTATATACCCCCGACTGATGCAATTCATGATAAGAGACTTTACCCTAGAATAGCCTCAGGTGTCGTCTGTCTGATATACCCCCGACTGATGCAATTCATGATAAGAGACTTTACCCTAGAATAGCCTCGGGTGTCATCCGTGGCCTTTACCCTACAGAAATATTGCAGCAATTGCTGGACAGTGCTCTGCCAGTTTATTAACAGACGCTTACTGAAGCAGCTTTCTGGAGTTTTGAGTTGAGATTCCCCTAAAAGTTTGGACACATAATTCTGATTTAATGGTTTTTCTTTGATTTTCATGACTATTTACATTGTAGATTGTCACTCAAGGCATCAAAACTATGACTGAACACATATGGAATATGTATTAAACACAAAAGCAAGTTTTATATTTTATATTTTAGATGATCTAGAATAGTCCCCTTCAAACATGTTCAAACATGTGCTTTAACATTTTTTTCATTTGCAACATTAATCCACAGATCTTGCACATATATTTGATGTCTACATTATGTATCTATCTAAAGTGTAGAAAGTAGTAGATAAAGAAGAAACAGGTCTTCCCAAACTTTTGACTGGTAGTGTATACGCTTCTCGGACATCAGTCTAGTCAATAGGCGTTAAATATTCAGGTATGATTAACAACAACAACAACATTTTAATATAAGAGCACTGTCTGTTTTATTTAATTCATGAATATGTGCTTGTAGGAAGTTCCACAGGTTTTTTTGAATTGTGTGAAAGTCCCATTAGTCATTAGAGCAGAAGTGAAACCTCGTGTTCCTCTCAGTGACCTTAAACAAACCAACAAATTAGCATCAGCTCACACAGCCTGAAACCCCTCCTCCTCCGAGACCCTAACCTCCCCGTTAGTCACGGCCACGTTGGCATCAGCTGAATGTCTGACTTCACGAAACACGTGTTACATGACTTGAGTTTTTTTTTTTTTTTTTTTTTGTTTCAAACTCTCGTTGGCCCAACTGGAGCCGTGACCCCAGTTAGATTTTCTATGGCTGAGGCAGATGAGGGTGATCATATGTGGCCTTGGTACAAACGTCCTCTTGTGTGCTGAGACGAAAAACATAAACGCTGGTACTGTTTTTTGTGTAGCCAGGAGATTCCCACACCTCGCTCGCCCCAAGAATCCTTTGAAACTACAATGGACTTGTCAAGCAGGTCTTAAGCCAAACTACAGGTTAACTTTATGCGACGAAACCAGTGTGTCCTACTTATCCTGCAGCCTCAAACTATACTGCAGTCAATTCAAGTTGTATTTTACCTGAGGTGTGCGACTGGTCATCAAGAGTAACATGTAGTTTGTGGTCAAACATTTAAATAGTAGTAATAAAAAAGGAATTAACAGAATGGATGAAAGCAAGCCTGGAACTGAAGAGCACATACAACTAGGAACAAATGGGAGGGTGACAGGGAGTGACAACTGGGTTTGCTAAGCCTGTCGTGTCTGCTTTTCTTCTGACAGGGGCTTCGCTGTGGGCATCTACACCACCAACTCTCCAGAAGCCTGCCAGTACGTGGCGGACAACTGCAAAGCCAACATCATCGTGGTGGAGAACCACAAGCAGCTGCAGAAGATCCTCCAGGTGAGTCCAGGAATAAATGACAAGGACAAGGCGTTGGAATGGGAACATCAACTGGCTCAGTTCAGTAGTTTAAGCTTGGTCCATGTTACTAACTAGGATATATGTTTTTTTAATACTCACGTCACATGTAGTTAAATCAGGAATGTGGCACAAAACAACTCACTCCCACAGAATGATCCATAAAAATGAAAAGCCCAAGTGTGCTCTGCTGCTGCATGATTATGCCAAAATATTTCCGTCATATTATTAATTTTTTTGCTTTTTGAATGATTTTGTTCAATGATGTCTGTCCTGCCCTGAAGGCACCTTTTATGGATCTTTTCTGTTATCAAATCTGTTGAGTAATGAGTAATACGAGGACTGTGACAAAAAAGCCTTGCATGACCGACAGTAGACTTGTTGCCACACTTTATGCAACACTGACCCTGGTCATGTGTCTGACTTCTAGTCTCCTCTTTAATTTGGTACAGAGCCAACCTCCCACCTCCAGTCCCTCGGTCAACTTGGTCCAGCATGTCGATGAAATGAAATGACTGTTGTATTTTGAATTGTTCTTAAGCTTAAGGACTTGACTAAGCTTGGAAAAGGCTTAAATAGATTTTTAAATTATATTCATTTCTCACCTAGAAGATTAAAGAAATTGTCGTGGATTTGGTTCGTTGACAGGTTGAAGACCAGCTGCCTCACTTGAAAGCCATCATCCAGTACAAAGATGAACTGAAAGAAAAGAGACCAAATATATACTCGGTAAGATATACATATATGTATCGATTTTTGAGGAAAAAGATTTCTTCACTTCTAGAAGCCTGATCCAAAATGCCTTTTACACACCTTCTCCAGTGGGCTGAATTCATGGCGCTCGGGCGCAACGAGCCCAACGGACCCCTGGACGCCATTATCTCCAGCCAGAAGCCAAACCAATGCTGCACGCTCATCTACACCTCAGGCACCACAGGCCAGCCCAAAGGAGTCATGCTCAGTCATGACAATGTAAGTGGACATTTTTTTCCTCTTTCTCAGTTTGCACAATCAGGAGTCCACCAGCTCAGCAAAACGACCTCTCATTTGGTTGAGGGTCGCAAACTTTTTTCTCTCTTGAGTAAAAGCTCACCTACAGATCTAAAAATCCTCCCATCAAGAGGCCACTGGTTTTTTCCTTGGTAATGTTTTCTGGGAACATGTGTCTTATAATGCCACCCCCACCCCCAGATCACGTGGACGGCGCTGTCCACCGTCCGGCACGTCCGCCTCATGGACGCCACTCAGGCGCAGGAGGTGGTGGTCAGCTACCTGCCGCTCAGCCACATCGCTGCGCAGATGGTGGACATGTGGCTCACCATGAAGGTGGGCGGGATGACCCACTTCGCCCAGCCTGACGCACTGAAGGTGAGAGATGGTGTTTGAATAATGTGTCTTTCCTGGCAGTCATTGTGGTTAAATATTCACCCGGAATGTTTTGCGATTAATGAAAGGGGGAGCGGGGGGGGACTGGTCACATATATGGGCAGAAAGTGGAAGCATAAATAACAGAACATAGAAATAAACTGAAAATGAAAAATACGAGAAAATGACAAAATTGACTTTTTCAATACCAGTTTAAAAGACTACTTTTTCTGAGATGCAGGATATTTCTAAATTTAACGCCATCTGAGAAGTGAGGTCAATCCTGTTCACTCAGTCATAACCAGTAATCATCACCATTCATCTTGGGTATCGGACGTCTTAAATGTGCCATTTTGAAATTTGTCAAGTCATCAGATAATTGTTAGTGGGGCAGCACGAGGTACAACGAAAGGTTCCTCATGTCTTAGGGCCACTCCACTTCACCACCACCATCAGCCGCACCGCCATCATCCCGATAGGTTAATTAACACGCATTAAGCGTGTAATGTTGTTACGGGGAGGCACGGCTCCCGAGTGACAAAGAGCTACTGTCCACAGGCTCCTGGCTGGATGTTCCGCAAATAGAAACAAGAGGCTCAATAGAGATGTTTGGCTCGTGTCGGAGTCAGCTAGGGTTGTTTTTTTCATGATCTGCACTCCACCATGTGACCTTTAAAGCACGTGCGGTGCGTCTGTGTGTCTCGTCAGGGCTCCCTGGTCAACACTTTGAAGGAGGTGCGCCCCACGGCCTTCATGGGCGTCCCGCGTGTGTGGGAGAAAATGCAGGAGGGGATGAGATCGACGGGGGCCAAGGCTTCGACCGTGCGTAGGAAGGTGGCCGCCTGGGCCAAAGACGTCGGCCTGCAGACCAACCTGAGCAAGATGAACCAGTAGGTGTTCCAAACCGCAGCTGTCTTTGAAAAAAAAAAAAAAAACACATCTGGTTGTTTTGTTTTTAAAAACATTGTTCTATGGATCCAGGCTGCAAAAAGCAGAGAAGTTGCGCACATCCATTAAATAGGCGCTGGACTCAAAATGAATCACAAGTAGACAAAGAAATAAGAAGAGACCGCACACTAAGCACATGAGTCATGAAGCAGGTTTACTGACTGATCTTTGAGTCAGGTCGGCTAGGCAATGTGCAGTTTTATAAATTCACGGCAAGCAACACTTTACAAGATGAGCGGAAATAAACTGGGATATGAAGTGAAGCTGCATGCAGATATGCAAAGACTGAGTAAATGGTGTACTGGTGACTCTTGCTGCATTTCCTGGGTTTATCTTCAGATATTTAGAATATGACAAGCCCACAGAGGCCCCCCGTCGGTGCAATGTCACTCAAGTGTCTTTGGTTCCTCCCCGTCTTGTGTGCAGGAGCGCCGCAGCGGCCCGCCCACCCTTGAGCTACCACGTTGCCAAAAAGCTAGTGTTCAAAAAGGTGCGCAAGGCTCTGGGGCTGGACCGCTGCACCAAGTGCTACACGGGCGCCGCGCCCATCACCAGAGACACCCTGGAGTTCTTCCTCAGCCTGGACATCCCCCTGTACGAGCTGTACGGCATGAGCGAGAGCACGGGCCCGCACACCATCTCCCTGCCCGAGGCCTTCAAACTCACCAGGTGCGCGTCCGCTGGTAGCAGGTTTTCTGTATGTTTTTCAAAGCGCGCACACGTGGGTGAGATTTGGGGCCCGTCCACACGGGAACGTTTTTGGTGGAAACGGTAAAGTATTTAACCGTTACAGCGTTTCGTCCACACGGCAACAGCGTTTTGGGTCCCCGAAACTGTATTTTTTGAAAATGGGAAAATCTGACAACGCCGTTTCGCCGTTGTCACATCGTTGCCGTGTGGACAGTGAAAACGGCTTTTCTTTGTAAAACGATGACGTCATCGCACCCTCACTGTCATGTGACCGGAAAAAACAAGGCATGCAGCAGTACAAACAACAACGATAGCGGCTAGCGGAGTTGTCTTTGTATCGCAGGCGCTTCAAGATTTGTTGGCAATATTACTACAAAACCTCACAAAACCTCAGACTCACTTTTTTCCCGCTACTCGCCATTTTTGTTTTCTGTGTGTTTAGAGTGTAGTGGAAATGCCCTCTTTCTAAATCGTGGGTCCGGTGGCTGTGTCAGCGTCTGTTAACAGCGCCACGTTTCAGTGTGGCATACGCATTACATCGTTTTCACCCACCGTTCCGTTTCCATCTGCCAGCGTGTGGACGCAACTTTTTTCGACCCCGGGGAAAACGGCAACGTTCCTGTGCTGACCAACTGTGTCGTTTCTGTGCCATAGCTGCGGCAAAGAGATTCCAGGGTGCAAGACAAAGCTGCACAGTCAGGACGCAGAGGGCAACGGCGAGATCTGCTTCTGGGGCCGCCACGTCTTCATGGGCTACCTCAACATGCCCGACAAGACGGAGGAGGCTCTGGACGCCGAGGGCTGGCTGCACTCGGGCGACCTGGGCAAGCACGACAAAAACGGGTTCCTCTTCATCACTGGGAGAATCAAAGGTAGCTATTGTGTTTTCCTTGAAGCAGGATAAAGACTAGGCCAGGGGTGGGCAACGCTTTTGACTGGTGGGCCACCATGGGTTCTAAAATTTGACAGAGGGGCCGGGGCAGGAGCAGATGGATGGTGTGTTTTGGTGACCCACCTCATAGGAAAGGAATATATATATTATGGGATATGTATAAAACATGCTTTAATACAATGAACAAAAGTGTTGCAACAAAATGTGTCTTTTCTTAGCTCTTTATTGAGATTACTCTTGAAACACTGGAAATTTCGATGAAATCCAGCTATTTTATTACTCACTTACTGTTAATACAATTTCTTCAAAATTGGTGGGCTGGATTAAAAAGCTAAATGGGCCGTAGTTTGCTCATGCCTGGGTTAGACAGAGGATTAGTGAGTCTTTGACTATGGATTCAGCAACCCAGGAGTAGCGTCTTTTTAAATCTTTGCCCTGTGTGTGTGTTTTCTCAGAACTGATCATCACAGCGGGAGGAGAGAACATCCCTCCCATTCCCATCGAGGACGCCGTCAAAGAGGCCGTGCCGCTCATCAGCAACGCCATGCTGATCGGAGACAAGAGGAAGTTCCTGTCTATGCTGCTCACCATGAAGGTAGGGAGGGAGGCTCGCAAAACAAAAGGGCGAGAACATAAGTGCATTCTCGTAGAACTCGTTGGAAAACCGGTTTTTTTCTTTTCTTTTCTTTTCTTCGCGCTCTCATGTCTAGCCTTAAATAGAGGCAGTCAAAATCCATTTGCACAAGAGCAACCCAGCCAATCTCGGCTAAACCCGTCGGGGAAAAGCGACTGCAGCCGAATGTGCTGCGTCAGTGGCATTCTAAAATGGCACCACAGCAGCTGTCGGTACAAGCTGCGGTTATATATAGCTTCATAACGTGATTCTGCGCATGAATCTGTAAACAATGATGGAGCCTGAGGGGCAACGATTCTGTTTTTTCATACAAATTGTCTCTGGTTAACGGGAAGTTAACGTCAGAGATTATAAATGTATCTAAAACTCCACCGGTTCAATTTGTTCATGTCAGATCATATAGAGAGTTGAGGAAAGATTGATTAAAAATGTTCAAGCTCGACTCATTCAGTAAAACTAATGATTTACTTGCGATCAACTTCTAAGACTGTTCTAGAAATGTTGTGCGTGTGTGAAGAAATGGCTTAAGTTTAATAGTAGTTGTAGTTCTTTGCAGCAAGCGTTGCGTTCACTATAATAAAGACAAAGGCAGATAACACTGGAAGCAAAAGGCTGTTGAACATAATGTGGTGAAGAAAACACAGATTGAAGATAGGGCTTATCTCCATTTTGTTGTGAGACGTAGATGGTAAGCATGATATCTGATCCTTTATCTTATGTAGTCTTATGTCACCTCAGACTAGGTTTACATCTTCACAGATAAGTGGAGCAGGTCGACGCTCCAATTGATAAGCACTGCTCTGGTATTTCTTCTCATATGCTTCCATCTAGTGGAGAAAACTGGAATTGATATGGTTGCATTTTAGAGTCATTTCCTGTCATACGGTCTGAAAGAGAGGACGACTCGCCTCATAGGAGAAAAATATATATCATGTGATTATGTGTCATTTGAAAATGAACAAAATATGTCTTTAAAGCCCCACGGTATTTAGCTCTTTATTGAAATGACTCTTAAAACATTGATGAAATGCACCTGTTTTATGACTTCCTTACTTTTAATATAATTTCTTCAAGTTCAGCAGGCCGGATTAGAAAGCTTAACGGGCCGCATATGGCCCCCGGGCCATAGTTTTCCATTGCCTGGTCTAACTTCTTACGTCCAGTATTAAGTTTTGTTTATTTGAATTTGTCCCTCCACAGTGTAAGGTGAACCCTGACTCCGGAGATCCAGAGGACGAGCTGACGCCAGACGCCGTGGAGTTCTGCCGGAAGTTGGGCAGCAGCGCCACTCGAGTGTCGGAGATTGCAGGCGGCAAAGACCGGGCCGTCCAGGCTGCCATCCAGGAGGGAATCAATGCTGTCAACAAGAAGTCCACCTCCAATGCCCAGCGCATCCAGAAGTGGACCATCCTTGACCGAGACTTCTCCATCACTGGAGGAGAGCTGGGTGAGTGAAGATTTTTCTTCTTCTTCTTCCTCTTCATTCCATTTGTATGCCCATAAAACCAAAAATCTAACAGACTGACTGATTGAACCCAACAGGCCCGACCATGAAGCTGAAGCGGCCGGTTGTGATGAAGATGTACAAAGAGCAGGTTGAGAACTTTTACAAAGAGGTGGTCACTCCAACGACCCCTGACAACCCGTTGCCTTCCAAATGAAGCCGTTGAGCCCCTGGACTCAACCACGACGCAAATCTCATGATGAAGATCCAAATTTTGTTCGAAGCCATATCCATTTTTTTTGACTGTTGTAATATGTTGCTGCAATTTTTTTATGTAATTGTTTTTGTAAATATGTTCTCATCATCATCATCATCGTCGCTTTTGTTCATTTGTTTCTTAAATTATATGACTTGAATTTTCCGCTCTTTCGGCTTGTTTGCACTCAAATGCTGAGGTATTTTTGAAATGTGTATATGAGTTACTACAGGTTATGGCAAAATGTTATATGTTATCAGCTTTACAGCTATTCCTTTGGGGTGTTTTTACTTTAATGTATCATAAATATAAATGTTAAAACCGACATTTTGACCCAGCAACCATATCTTTTATTTCCTCAAGTGGCTTCATATGTGTTGACGTTGAAGAACTAAAAGAAGCAGTTGCACTCCAAAGAGCTGATTCTGTACATGAAGTAATTGTACATAAAAAATATTGTAGGTATTTGTAGCATTGATATGAAGGTTTGCCGATTGGACTGTGCATAGGGAAATGATGGTGATTCAGTGTCGGGTTAGTGGGGTTCATGCTGCTTACAAATTTATCCAACTATGAACTCAATAAAGTCCATCCAAAGGTAAAGTTCTGGTTTAAAACAAATACATATATATGTAAACTTCAGTGATTATTCGATGTTTTGGCTGTACGTCGTCGTACTGTAAAGTGTAGCGATTTTCCCGGGAACACCAGACCCCGAACGCAGCACTGGATCCACCTGACCTTAAGACAGCTGTAGTTTGTTGTGAAAAATATCAGGGCTAATAGAATGAAGAAAACTGGAGACAAGTCTGAATGTCTGTGTTTGACTGATTATGAAATAAAAGTTTATTGAAATGATGCTGCAGTTTGTGATTTCATGTTAAGGATGACATTACTTGAGTCTTGTTGGAGTTCGCAATCATGAAAAGTTGCACGCGTCCGCATACAATGGAGTTGTGGTGAAATGTGTGTTTATATATTGAATGGATGGATGTTAGAAGATGTTCAAGACAGAAGTGTGAACACTTTTCTAGATAAATAACCTTATGCTGAGTGATTTTAGACAGGACAAAGTCTGCACACACCTCTGTAAAATACATTTACGTTGCAACAAAATCAGTGTCTTTAAAGCCGTAATGCCATGCAAGTCTTTCGGGTCAAAAGTCAACTTTGTCCTAGAGACATGGTGCCACTTGCAGGTTCATGGGGATCCCTCAAGACACAGCCACGTCAAATTTGGGGCTTCTAGCCCATGAGGAACCCCGAAACCCTAACCCTAATTCCAGCAGTAACCCTAACCCTAACCCTAATTCCAGCCTTATCGCTAACCCTAATGCCATGCAAGTCTATGGGGTCAAAAGTCAACTTTGTCCTAGAGACATGGGGCCACTTGCAGGTTCATGGGGATCCCTCAAGACACAGCCACGTCAAATTTGGGGCTTCTCCAAAAATGTTCTTCCTCCAAGGTGGGGCGTGACAGAGAACGTTTGAGAACCACTGCCCTAAGGTATTCAGCTCCTTAGTGAAATGTCTCTTAAAACACTGAAAAAAAATTGATGAAATACAGCTATTTTATGATTTACTAATTTCTTCAAATTCGGCGGACCGGATTAAAAAGCTTGACGGGCCGCAAATGGCTCCCGGACCGTAGTTTGCCCATGCCTGAGGTAGACTGTTAGCTTTGTGTTTCACCTCCGACAGATGGCGCATAAACACTTGTATTTATTTGTTTATTTGTTTTATTGCCGTAGTTTATATTTTGTGGCACTCGCAAATTTACCACCACGTTACGTACAAGCGACAGTCAATCAATGTGTTCAATCAAGATATTCGTATTTGTATACGTTAATGTTCGCCCTCAACAAAAAACGACACATTGATGAAATGAACGAACTATGAAAACTTACCAGAGCAGCTCGTCGTCAGGTTTGTTCCCGGCTAGTGTTATCCATTAGCTGTCCAATTGGAGTTGGTAAAATATAGCCACAAATGACTCGGCCCATTAACACGTCCATTTGTGTTGCCAGGGGCCGGATGTTGTCCTAGACAAACATGACTCAAACCTCGCCGCCTGACAGGTTGCCGTTCTTGTAAAGACCCGCCCCACTCTCCTTCTGATTGGCTGACACACTGGCTCTGCCAAGCCTCATTGGTTGAGCGGTGGCAGTTTACTACCTTGAGCGTAAAAGGTGCAACTCAAAAAACACGTGCAGCTGTTTTTCCCCCCCTCACCCTTATTATTTTTCGCTTGATGAAAATCCATCGTAGGGACGGAGAACTTTAATCTCCGAGTCATTAGCAGAGAAATAAAAACTTCCTGGAGAGTTTTTGCCCTATGACTCTCATTAGAACTGTCAAATCACAGTTAGCTTGACCTCCTCTCCACCCTGCAGCCATTGCGCTTGAAATTTGTTTTTAGCCGAGAACTACCTCAAATGTAAATCTCGTTATGTACTCAATCAATAAACAATATTGAATCTTGGATATCCCATAATATACAGGCCCTCCTATGAGGTGGGTCACCATAACACTCCATCCATCTGCTCCGGCTAAGGCCCCTGTCACATTTTAGAGCCCATTGAGGCCCCACCAGTCAAAACGTTTGCCCACCCCTGTTATAGCCTGTAGATTGCAAAGAAAAAAAAGTCTATTCAGCCTTCTGCAGGAACTCTTTGTGTCAGCTTTGGGCTAAAATTGAAGTGCCAGTCATCACGTCATAAAGAACCGAGAACTCACAACTGCATACTTTAATATGCTTTCAGAAAAGTAGTGCAAAAAAAATTGAAAAGGAAAAAGAAAAAAAGAATGACAGAAAACTTGAGAGACATCTATTGTAGGAACCACTGGAAAAGTGGGTTTGGTACGAAATCTGCATCAGAAGCACCACAGCAGCAACAATAAGGGCTGTATTCACAGCAGAGCTGCATCACTGAGGACAATTTATTGGTCATCAATGGCCATTTTGCACCCTCCCCACAGTGACAGTTCCTCGATAGATGGTAGATGCATCATGAGTATACACTGCTTGTCCTTTTAACCCCTCAGCCGTCCAACTGACCGAGCCGCCACATGAACTCCACATGAACCCGTCACACAGCACTTGACCGGGTCACACGGCACCACCAACGACAGGAGACACAGTTGAAACAGTACTTAATGACTTTATTAATAATATGATTTCAAAATAAAAAATAACATTAAAATAACATGTTTGTCCTCGTTAACAACTTGCATCAAACCGGCCACATGGTGGCATTGTAATGCCAAGTTTACTTCTTCTTCTTTCTTTTTTTTTTTTTTTTACATTTTCTTTATTTTCAAAAATACCAAATTGTTCTGCCATCCAGTTTTGTTATGTTTTGTTGTTGTTCTACCCCAGTCGAGCGTAGTTTGGACCACATCTATGAAACACATTTGGGATCCCGAGCTTTTCCATTTTTTTTTTTTACCTCCCCAAACTTAAAAAAAAGGTCACACCTTTATAAATACAGGCAACCCTGCCCCCACCACAGACGCAGCATGACGACCATCGACAACAGGAACAGTGCCGTCTGCGCACTGCCCCTCCCCCGTCCCCCCAAAAGCATGTTTGCAAGGAACCATTTGCTCTGTATTTTCAGCGTCTAAACTCCCAATGATCCACACAGTAGATATTCTACCTTTGCTGTATTATATACACTCGATATATATATAATAGTTCCAGCTGAAATGCACTTCTCACACGGATCTGCTCACAGTAGTGACGTGGGACGGTTCCGCAAGTGTTTCGTGTCCTTCTCCGCTCTCCGTATTCACAATGTGTTCTTCAGTGACGCTTGAAATGGAAACATGATTTTACTTTTGGATAAACAGCTTTTTAAATTCATTATTGAAATTTTGTTTTGGGGTCTCACTTGAGAATTGCACACACATCTCAACACCACAGTACCCATCATCCTCAGTGGAGAAGTCAGGGTCATTAAAAAAAAAAAAGAGCAAAAGGTGAATTCAATTAATCATTAATTTGTTGTCATGGCAGAATGAATGAGAGTCCCAAAAAATAAGCTCGTAAAAGCTGCAGATTTTTAAATCTATTTTTTTTATATATAGAACAAAAAATGGCACATTTTGGCAGGTGTGCCAGAACTTTAAATTTTTTCTTTTATAAGTCTAGTTGACAGATCATATTTTCCGTGACAGCTGTTAATATTGTTCCATTTACTGAGTGAAAAGGTATATGGTTGCTAAAAAATAAACTGCTGACTTGCTACAACTGTCCTATATCTCTGCCACTACTAGTGATTCCAGAACTCTCCATCTCCCTCCGACTACTACCGACTTGTTTCCTATGATGTGTTTCTTCAGGCTCAAGTAATGACACAACAAAGTAATAGACTTCTGCAAAACAGACTAAGATGAACACGTAGAAAAGACACTAAAATCATAAGTGACGTGACAAAGAAAATGAACATTTTTGCACAACAGTTCTCGTGAAACCAGAACGGGGAGACTTCTCGTTTCCTTCAGTCTAGTTCTCTTGCTCCTACTGGAAGCGGCGGGTGGTATCGAAGTTGAGCTCATCCAGCAAATATTTTCCAGCACCTGCTTCTTGGTTTTCAGCTGTCATCAGAATCGTGACACACAAAAACATGCAGGGAACATCCCCTACGACATTTTCAGCCTAAAATAGATCCGATGGACATATTTGTTTTGAATATAAGCAACAAATCATGCCAAAAAATAGACACAATTAAATAAAAAACAAACAAACAAAAAAAAAGTTGGCAAAAGGAAAAGAAAAACAAATCAATTTGTATTGTATTGCATGTAAATATTGTATAAAATCCTTAAAAATACAGTTTAGGTAACTACTTTAGTACTGAATTCATCACAGCCAAAAGTGCAGAGGTCCATAAATAAAACGTTGACTGTGGCCAGACAGCGGGAGGGGGGGAGGGGCTTCTCCTCGGTCCCCATGTTAATCCCCTTCCTCCTCCCCCCCTTCGCAAAACCACCACGAGAAGGAACTGAATGAATGCCAGGTCAAAGGTCAGAGTTCATGGACTAGGACTTTAAACTTCCCGCACCGACGCGCAGACAAGAGGTGAGGAAGGTCGCTGTTTGAGAAAGAAAGAAAAAAACAACAAAAAAAACAAAAAACAAAACCCTTCCGATCAGAAGCACTCGCAGGTGCAGGAGCGTTGAGAGTTCAGCAGCCTCGAGTTTCTCCTGGACAGAGAGGCACAACCTTGAGAGAGCGAGGGGCGGGGCAGGAGGCAGGAGGTGGGGTTACTGCAGGGCACATAAGGTGGCAAGGTTCCTGGTAGTTCACGTGTTATTCTCGTTTGTTGGTTTTCTTTCTTTTTTTCTTTTTTTTTTTCTCCGAGGTGCGTGCGACAGCGAGGGTGGGACGAGTGTGCAGTCAGCCAGCTGGGCAGCCAGGCAAACAGGCAGCACAGAGTCGGAGAACCAAGTGTTAAAGCTTTAAGAGTCCGAATCCAAACACTGATGGCAGACAGAGAACAGAGGACGAGGCAGGAGGGAGGAAATTGCTTTGTGGAGGTGTGTGTGTGTGTGTGTGTGTGTGTGTGTGTGTGTGTGTGCGCGTGTGATGTGTGAGTCTAGCCTGGAGGGGGTCGCAGGAAGCGACACACCAGGGGCCTGAATCAAGAGGCAACTTAACACTTGCCATCCGGGAAAGTGGTCTCACAAAGCCTGCTCTGTGGCGGCGCCGCGGCCGGGTCGCTGCTCGTTTGCACTTTGAAGCCGACGCAGGAAGCCCGGCGTGTCGATTTCACACGTCGCCGCTCGTACGTACGATCGTACGTAAGTATGTAGATAGAAGCGCGGATCCCTTTTGGGTGAATTTGTCAGAATAGCAGCATAAGTTCATATTCAATGAGTCGTGGGAGGGAGGCGCGATCTAGGAGAAAATACGAGGAAACTAAGAGTATTTACACATGGAGATAAGGAGTCAATGAGACGCATTAAATTAAAGACGTGGAAGAGAAAGGGAGAAGGACGGGCGCTTCCTGAAAACTGAACGTAAACCTTCACTTGTCAACATTATCAACATGTTTGGTATTAAAAAAAAAAAAAATCTACAATCACGCTGATCTGTAGCCGTAAAAATACCAGCCGAATACAGTGGGACGAATACTCTCCATGTATATTTTTCACCATTCAGGATTACTGTGCACGTTCCTCGGCGATGAATTAACGCATTACAGGATATGGCTGTGCAGAGAAGTTCAGTGCATTTAGAGTTTAACCACAACACGAAGCGCTCTATTCCTCCGGCCATCCCATAATGTGGAGAGGTTTCACCAAGGACAACATCCCAAAACATTTCTTACATATTGAAATCCATTTCAAGATGCATTAGCATCTTTTTGGAGTACGCATCATTAAACTTTCATCATTTCTGGGCAGTTGATGAGAGACGCACGCGTTATTTCGCGGAAACAACTTTGAAAGTGAATTTTGAGCAGCGTGGAATTTCCTGGCTTTAGAAAGCCGAGCTTTGTGAGACCCGTTCAGAGACGACAAGCGCGTGTTCAGCTTATTTTGCAAGTGGCACTTGGACCGAGCGCCGTTTTTTACTTGGTTTTACTTGGTATGACTCGCTCCACCAGCAGATACAAAGAGGAAAGGCCATTCAGCAACGTCTGTACAGCACGGCAGAAGCAGCTGCCGCCAATCAACTCACGCTCCCCTCTTTTAAAAACACTAAATCTAATCTCAGGAAGCAAGGAACTAAAAACTCATGACCACCAGCAGTGAATAAACAGTGATATTACAGATTTCTAAGAGGCGGGGGAAAGTCACTTATGAGATGGCAACAGCTGGAGAAAGACACAGGGGGAGCAAGAGAGCAGGAATGGGAGCCATTTAAGACAATACTGGATATTCTCCATAATTAGACATCCGTATTTAACACTTTGTATTCCTCTCGAAGGTGGGGGTTGAGGGGAGGGGACGTGGGGGGGCGTTCCCAATTTGTGTGACCATGGCTAAACAGAGCGTACACCCCCCCCTCGCGCGCTGCGAGTCGCAGGAAAAGGCACTCTAGCGGGGCTGTTGCTCGCCGTAGAAAAGTAAAAGCAATATACATTCATCGCTCACAGGTTATTTTCTCGCCGCCGCCGCCCGGGAATAAATACACAAAATGCACTTGTAGAAAAATAAAATGTGGAAAAAAAAAAGAAGAAAAAAAAGCATGGCCCCTGCATTATTTTGTTTTTTTTAATTATTATTTTTTTGGATTCTGGGAGACAAGTATGGCTACGCTTTTACCACTCCGTTTTACACACACACTATATATATGTATATACGTATATATGTATATATATATATATATATATATATATATATATATATATA
The DNA here is from genome assembly GCA_009823395.1 of Thamnaconus septentrionalis. Classification (NCBI taxonomy): domain Eukaryota; kingdom Metazoa; phylum Chordata; class Actinopteri; order Tetraodontiformes; family Monacanthidae; genus Thamnaconus; species Thamnaconus septentrionalis. The sequence continues at coordinate 16,023,286 of CM020508.1, read as the reverse complement.
TATATATATATATATATATATATATATATATACATATATATATATATATATATATATATATATATATACATATATGTGTGTGTGTGTGTGTGTGTGTGTGTGTGTGTGTGTGTGTGTTTTAAAGCCCCATCCGACCCACCACTCAGAAGGCAATTGGGGAGCGATCCTCCACCGCTCTGGGCATGAGCAGACGAGCCCTTTCATGCACGGCAATGCGAGGTTGTGTGTGTTTGTGTGTGTGTGTGTGTGGGGTGGGGTTGGGGGGGTTTATGGAGGTAGGGGGTGAGGGCTGATGGGGGGAGGTCAAGGCTGAGTGAGGTGGAGTGAAGTGGAAGAGAGAAACACGTGCTTTCAAATGTATGAGCAACAGAGAAACCTCATCCAACACACACACACACACACACACACACACACACACACACACACACACACACACACACACACACAGTGTGGTGTCTCAGGCTGCATAGGGAGGCGAACACGCACAAACCTAAACAACTTGACAGCAACGTCATGTGAATGTAATAACTCGATTATGACACAAAGTAAGTTAGGTTGCACCGCCACTGAGTGTTTTGTTAATTATGAGTATTTACGACCTTTTTATGAAGACCTTCTTTCTTTCTTTTTTTTAAAAAAAGAAGCCATATTCATCAGCTTTTATATCCTCCTCCGCCTCCCGCTCCGCTCATACTCCCACTGGAAGCATAAAAGTTGACAAATCCATAAATGAACTGTGTTTACGAGAAGACGATAGTGTTACGACAGCGTGTTTAATGTTGGGACGTGGCTTGAGAATGCTTCAAGTGGCGGCTTTGCCCGAGTCTGCGTTCGCTTTGCTGCGTCAGGTGGAAAGAAAAAACGTGCGGCTGCTTGTGCTCGAGTTTTTGTGTTTTTTTTTTTTGCAAAAACAAACAAACAAAGTCGGTAACCGCACGGACGACAATCTCTCCGACGGGAATTCACTTTCACGCACGCACGCACACATACGTACGCACACACGCTCGCACAAGACTCGAGTGTATGTGGGGAGAAAATGAGCTCCAGCTGACAGAGATGGGGGGGGGGGGTGCCGCCGAGCGAGGAGTGTGTGCGTGTGAAGTGAGAGGAAGGGGGGAGGAGTGGAGGAGGAAGAGAGGGGAAGTATTGGTTTTGCAAAGGCGGGAGCAAGAATGAGTGCAGGAGGAGGAGGGAGAGGAGGAGGGGGGGGAAGGAGGAGAAGGGAGGAGGGCCGTGTCCTGCAGCTCTCGAAAAAACAAAAGAGATGTGTAGTGAAAAATCCTGACTGGTCAGCTACTCTGCCCCCCCAACCCCCACCCTCCCTCCCTCACCCCCCCACCCACCATCCCCCCTCCCCCAGAGGTGACGCCTCTCCGAGCGTGTGTGTGTGCTTGTGTTTGTTGGCGTGTTTTTCCCGTGGTCGGTGTGGCAGCTCAGCGGCGGCTCTCCGTCGGGCCGGCCAGGCAGCTGCGACAGATGCTGCGGCTACTCACCCCCGTCCGTCCTTCCTTCCTTCCTTCCTTCCTTTTCCTTTTCTGTTTTTTTCATTTCGTTTTCTCAGGAAAAAAAGGGGGAGGTGCGGGCGGAGGGGGGAGGAGGGAGGGAGGCGGGGGGGCGGAGAGGCGGCAGTGCGTCCTTCCTGTCACGTGGCCGTGGCCTCCAGGTAGCTCTGTAGTTTGCGGACGGTCGACTCGTCCAGTGAAAAGAGGTCAAAGTCAAAGGTGGTGTTGGTGACGTTGAAGTGGCCCGTCTCCTCGATCAGGTTGACAATCTGCAGGGACAGACACGTGCCTGTGTCATTGGTGTCAACCTCTGGCCCGCCAGTCAAATTTGGCCCGCAGTGTCATTATATGGTGATACAACAAATCCCAGAATGCTCTGCTGGTATTCTGACAGACTATTTACTTCAACAGACTATAATAAACGTTTTCTTGATGCACATTTAATGCAACTCCAAGGCTTGGGCTTGAATGGTTGCATGTTCATCGAAGGATATTATTTCATCTTTAAATGTATCATAAGTCCATGGGAAAAGGTTACTGGTGAAATTTAAATATATATATTTAACTAACCCACAGTTTGACTGTCTTCTGAACATTGCCAGAGAGTAGGAGACATCAGCCTGCTAACCTATGAAAGCGTCGTCAGCCTTTACATTTAAAAGCTCAAGGCGACAACGGCTGCGTTCAGACTGCAGGCGAATCGGATTCAAATCAGATTCCTTCTCAAATCCGATTTTCAGGGCTGACTGTCCACACTGTTTTTAGCAAGTGTCCAAATGGGATCTGGCTCTGTTCAGACTGGGCCGCATTATTGACCGGTCTGACAGGTTGCTGCAGCAGCGACGTCAGGAATAATAATGAACACAGACCTGCTGCAGGACGTTGCGCTCCCTTAAAGCCATCAGTCTGCGATGGAGGTCCACCAGTTCTTCTGTGTAGGCCTGTGGACACACAGTGAACGTCATCATCAGCAAACGAGTCCAGGTAATGCTTATTTACAATTGATTCGATGATATATTAAATTCTGGCTTCAAAACTTCAAAAAACATGTAGCTTACAGTTGCTTAGGTGGGATTAAACTAACAATTTTATAAGTTAAAAGAGAAAAAGAAAAATTATAGTTTCAAGAATCAAATCCCAATGTTTATGTCACAATTGCATCAATGATCTTGAAGGATCATTTTCATTCGCCAAGTAGCTGCTAAAACGTGATGATGATGATGTGTGAGGGTGAGAGTAGAAGCAAAAATGTTGATTTACCCTTCCTACCTTGTCGTATCCCTTCTTCAACACCTTCTCCGAGCGGAACGAGGAGTCTGGGCTCTTTCTGCCTGAAACCTGCAGGAAACACAGTGGCGAGAGAAAGAGGGCAGAAAGATGGGAAAAGAAGGAAGAGAAGAACAAGAGGGAGAAAAGGCAAGAAAGTGAGACAGAGATTGTTTTTTTATGACGGCCAAAAGTATAACAGAAAACAAAATATCAAGATTCACACCTTTCCAAATATTCTTTGGCTTTTCTATGCTGGTGCTATAAAACAGATTGTCAAACATTATATTTGCTGTAAAACTACCACACAACTCAAATTAAAAGCCCCACAAAACTTTCCCACAAAAACCAGCGTTTCAGCACAGGGGAAACTAAAACACCGCTGGTGACAAAACCAAAATGCAGCTGGGAAACTTCATCAAAAACGGGGTCCGTCTTTAACAATGTGAGCGTCACGCGGCCGCCACTTTATTTTCTTGTCAGCGCATTTCAAAGCAGGCAGTGAAATGAGAGCCGACTTACTTTGTTATTGGAGGAGTTGTGTTTCTGTGGGGGAGGGGCGGGGTCTCGACTGGGGCTGTGCGAGCCGTCGCTGCTGTCACTCTCGCTGTCCAGGCTCAGTCTGACGGGGGGAGGCAAAGGTCAGAGGTCAGCCACACACAGACACAACACATCGGGCGCACTGTGAGGAAACGCTGACTGGATGGGGCGGCCGCACCCAGGATTTCAGAAATTCACTCTGTTTTTGCCAACCGAGTTTCATTTAAAACCCAAAAGTGGGTCGCGGGGCTGTTTTGATTGTTTCGCGGCCTCCTTGTATGTATGTATATATACATATATACACATATACACACATATTTGTTGACATTTGTTTTGCAGGACACACAATTCATTTCAATAATTTAAATAATTTCTTTACTAGAAATGATAATTTTTGATAATTCATTTAGAAATTGGGCTCGCGTTTTTATTTTTGCGGAGTAAATTTGAGTGCTGTGGAATAAAATGACAAAAATGTGGGTCCCGAGACTCCGTCAGAGGAGAAGCACTGATTTAAAAGATGAGGGGAACACAGTTGGATGATACACACGAACTACGGGGGTCCGGTGCTTTAAAGGGAAACTTGAGGGAGACGGACCGAGAGTCGCGGTTGGGGGGGTTGGTCTTGATGGGCGTCTCCTCCTCTGAGCTGCTGTCGTCGTCGTCAGACTCTTCCGACTGGATCTCCTCCACCATGGAGCGGAGAGGGCCTGGCAGAGGAGGAGAGGGGAGGGGAGGGACAGAGTCAGGTGATCCATGACCCCGATGACTCTAAACTCTGAGGAAAACACTACGACCTGACTGCTTCCGGTCTGTTCAGAAGGACAAACAAGAGACAATGTAACCCAGGGACGATGGAAAAGTCTATCAACTTAGAGCTGACATTTGACAGGTGCTTGTGTGTGTGTGTGTGTGTGTGTACGATGAGTGATGAAGTGTCTTGTCTACCTTGCCCTTGTTTCTGTCCAGGCTCAAAGTCTGAATCTGAACTGGAGTCAGAGCTTGAACTGGAGTTGGAGGGACTCGACGGGGCCGACTGCTGCGGAGGACAAAGGAAGAGACAAAAAGTGGGATGACTGCATTGTTGGGGTTGCAGGATTCTGGATTAAAGCTGAACTTCAGCCTCTTATCTTCTCTTATGTACACAAATTTTGAAAAGGTATTTCACTGTGTGTAAGATGATAGGACGTACGTGTGCTTCTTAAAAGTGAATCTACTATTGTAAGCAAAATATGACCTTTACTATGACAACTTCACCATAACAAGGCCACAACACCCTTTGTGATGTTGCACTTTGTGGTGTTAGCCTGCTACGCAGCTATTAGGGCAAAAACACTGCAAGCGTGTTTCTATTTTGACCCTCATTGTCTTATGGGAATCCGTAGAACAGATTGAGAACCCTTCTTCAGTACAAGATAAGATAATAATACTCTATCGATCCACAATGGGATCACAGCACTACAAGGTAAAAGAAGACATAAATAGAACAGGGTTAATAGAATAAAATCGCGACATAAAAGATGAAAGGTGACAAACGTTGCAGCTGAAGTGACAATAAAGTGCCACATTAACCAGCTGTGACTCAGTCACACTGCTGTTCTCCAGTCTGGAGGCTGTGGGCGCACACAGCTCATCGTGCAGAGGGTGCACAAGTAGAGTTGTTTTTCATTTTTGCCGCCATCAGCTTGCGTTTCTTCTGCGTTCGTCTTTGCTCGTTTCATTTGCAATTTTTCTGTCGGCACGGCGCCGTTGCGTCATTTTACACCCAATCGAAAAATGCTACTACGTTCTGCGTGGGGACAGTTGCCAAGTTGCTACATGGCCAAGTTTCATTTTCGTTTTTTCAAGTTTCTTGGTTGAGTCATCGTTTTTTTTTTTAACACACAACGCCTCTAGCAGGAGGTTAGCCGTTTTTTATTTTTAACCACGTGGTATATCGTTGCCTTGCCATTTGTTAGGGGAGAAAGCGGCTGACGTCCCGAATGAAAATGTGGCAGAATCGAATTCAATTGCGTAATAGCAGAATCGAGATCAAGATTTTTTTTTAATACCGATTAATCGCGCAGCCCCATCTTCAACAAATATAATCTCACTGACAATAGCCAAAAGCCAATATGAGCGAGGCCACCAGCGTTTGGTGGACTACAACGCTAGAGATCTATATGACAGACCCAACGGCAGTGTGGCTCCATATGCGCGGCAGCTTGACCTTTGACCGGCGAAATTCAATTAAACCTCCCGAGTGAACCTTCGTCCCAGATGAAATTATTTTAAAGTGCTCCTGAGACATCCTGCTCGGCCAACAAGCCTGCAGTGTCACAGCGTCCTTAACATTTGACCTGTCACCACCAAAACCAAATAAGCCTGGAGTCTGAGCGAATTACAGAAAATGAGCTGGTAGAGGCAAAACGAAGGAGATTTTTGATGATTATGCTGTTTAGTTTGATATTCACTTCTGAGGTTTTAATATTAGCCAGCATTTTTGTTTAAACGCGGATCAGTTACAAACTCACGTCTTGCATTAAAGTTACAGTATTCAGCTTTTCCGTTATTTTAAGTGCAAACTAAATGTGACACGTTATATGCCGGGCTATCACGTGGTTTCACAGTTCCCTGACATTCAACGACATGCAACGTAAAATGAATAACAAATGGTGACACAAGGCTCCCGAGATGCTGTCATACCTCCGACTTGGACGAGCCGTCGTCCTCCGAATTGGAATCTTCCGAGTCGGGAACTTTCTTGGGCTCCTTGGGCTCCAGCGCGTCGTTTTTCCCTTTGGCCCAGCGACCCTTCTCCTTGGGGGGTTTCTTCTCGGTGTAGGCCTGGCTGGCCGCCGACGAGGAGGAAACGCGAGGAGAGGTTCCCGTGAAGGTCCCGCCGCCGGCCGCCCCCTTTGGCCCCTCTGAGCTGCTCTTCTTCTGCTTCTTGGCGCTGGGTTTGGGAGACTCCACGGTGGAGGGTCGTTTGCCCGGGGCCTTGGACTCCACTGGCCCTCCCCCGCCGCCGCCGCCGCCGCCTCCTCCTCCTCCACCTCCACCTCCACCTCCTCCCCCTCCGCTCCCTGCCCCCCCTCCTTTAGGGGACATGCCCTCCATCTTTGACTCCTTCAGGGTGAGCTTGGGCTCTTTGAAGGCAGCCTTGGGTAGGACCTTGACTTCATCTTTTACTTTGATCTCCGACGGCTTTTTCGAGGACGAGGAGGAGGAAGGGTCGCGGCCGCTCTTGCTGCCGCCGTCCCTGTCGTCCTTGGACGAGGCTTTGCTCTCAGAGTCTTTTCTGGGCCGCTCGCGGTGCTCCTTGGTCAGTTTGTGTGGTTTGGGCCCTTTGCTGCTGCCACCACTTCCTTCTTTGCTGGGTTCCTGGAGAGAGAAAACAACGGAGCTGTCATGGACAATTTACTCTTCAAGCATGCAACAAAAGGCCCCCCCCTAAAAGTATACGAGCTCAGCTGCCCTAAGACCTCATAAACGTCCGGCCAGTCTGGCCTGTACTTCAGCGTAATTTACAGCCATCCAGATGTCAAATCAAGCACTTGGGTTCATTAAAATAACAATTTTCTCTGTGAGCAGTCGAACAAAAAAGAAGAAAATTGAGAATAGGCACAGATTAGAGGTTAATCACTGGCAAAAGGTGACTGCAATACTCGTGAGGATGTCTGGATTTTTTTTTTTTATAAATAATATCTCCAAATGTGGATTGGAGGAACATTTATTAATTTGCCTTGAATTCATGAACAAATTTATGTCAAGATCTTTTCTAGTTTCATGCGTCCATTGTTTAAGCAGAACCACTTGCCGAGAAATTTACCACACGTGCACAGATGCTCAAAGCAGCTGGCAATGATTAAAAATGAGTCAGCTTATAATAAAGAATGACTGGGCGGCGGGAGAGGAGATGGAGGGGGCACAACGCTCTAAAAACAGAGAAAATAAAAAGGCACGGGACGGTGCCACAAATAAAGATCTGTATGAAACTGAGGTGTTAGACTGTTTGGTAAAATGTTGGAAATGCGTGGCCAGCGGGCAGCGCTGGAGAGAGATAACCCAGGTTGAGGTTTTTGTTGGCAAATGAACGAACCTTTGATACATGAGACGTCTTGGTCTTCTTGGGGTCTGAGAAGGCAGAGAGGGGGATGGTGGGGAGCATGGGGTAGTCGGGACTGGGCCTCGACACGGCTTCAGCCCCCTCTGGAACCACTAATATCTGAAATTAAGCCGAGTTTTAGTGTGGAGAGTTGCAGCAGACACACACACACGGCACATTCTCAATGCAAGGGGGCTGACAAAGCGGAGAAATACGGCAATTCGTGGAGTTTATGGTCGTCCCTGGTCCAGTCTGTTTAGGTCTCATTCATTTTCTCTGACTCACAGGCAGAGCATTCCAACAGCTTGTTTAATCATTAACATCTCTGGTTGAAGGTTGAATCATCTGAGCAAATACGCATTTAAAAGCAACACAGGGGAATAAAAACCTGCATATAAAAGGTGGAAATAACTGTGACTCCCAGAGGACTGCAAAAAATGAAGTAAGCTTGAAGGTTATAGAGTAGATAAGGCTGAGGAGCATTTCTGTAAAATAATAAATAAATAAAATAAACGAGTAAATCAAAGAAAGGCAAGACGCACGTCCCCGTTTAGTGGGTTTGGGAATTTGTGGGCTCCTTTTTGTGTGGCAACATTGGGTTTATTGCCTCATAATAAAAGTCAGCTCTTTGTCCTGTTTGCTTTGTCTCGTGCACCAGAGGCTGTGCGTCTTAATGTCAGCTAGTTAGCGTTGACTCAAAGAGTCCACATTTAATCTGTGGTTTTCATCTAGTGTGGAAGCCTTTGCAAAGGCGCGAGGCCCAAAATGAGACCTTGGGCTGAGCTGTTGGGATTCTGCCCTGCCTGGGTAGGGCAGGGCACGGCAGGGCAGGGTGGGGCAGGAGGGAAGGCAACAGCCACAGCACGACCAACTACAGAACACAAATCACTTGCGCTCTCAACCAGGCCTCCGAGCAGAAGCGCCTTTTTTCCTGCGGCCACAATGCAAAAGGGAAGCCTCACCCCTCCGGCTTTGATCAGCTTCCTTCTGAATTCTTTGGTGGGGTTGTTGAACGTGAGCTTCTCACAGCGCAGGTGGTTGACTGGCGGGTTGCCCTCCAGGTTGAGGAAAAGGTCGTAGTTGAAAAACACCTTCTTTGGCTCCTCCTGACATAGAAACAAATATTAGAGACGGTTTTAGTCTCCCGGCGGCGGCAGGCATGCAAACAAATTTCTGTGTTTGTCTTCCTGCTCTCACGCCTTCACCTCCCAGCACTCGCGTGTTTCACAACTTGAGATAGAAAAGCTGAATGACTGAACCCTGAAGGTCAATAAAGGAGATAATAAGCTGGAGTAGCACACTGATAAGCAGTTACATAACATTCCTTAAACAGGTGAAGAGAAGCAAAACGTATGAGGGCACATTCTCCAGCACATGCAGATTACTGATGGCTGTTGCTATTGACATAAGGCGATACCGTTCAACACGACTACCAGAATGACTTTTTTTTCCTGTCAGTTCTCCCTGTTATCAACCCTTTAACAGCTGTGCAACTCATGGGAGCAAAAAAAAAATTATAATATGAAAAGTCAGCACGACCTGTTGGATGGTAATGGGTAGCTGCGTTTCCATGACCCCTAGAATTGCGCAAAACCTAAATATCGCAATGAAGAACTGGTAATGGAAACGCCTGACTCTCGAAACACCACTCAAATATCACTAAAAGATTTTGACGCTCTCATGAGGCGGTTTTTCAGGCGTGTTGATATAGAGGTATATAGCAGAAGAGTCACGGAAAGACTTCTTCACGCGTCACGGACGTGACGTGCGTGGTTAACCAGTTCTTCAAGTGTGAAATCTCGGACACGAGATTTTTTTTACAAGTAATCAAGAGTATAACAACTTTCTTGACAGCAAACAGACACACCACTGCAATGTAAACACCTGCAAATCGCAATTGTACTTTGGTCAAAATTTTAGAAATATCGCTTTTATTTTGCGAAAAAAAAAACGGCCATGGAAACGCAGCTTGTGATAGAAACCCCGTCGAGATGCATATTGTGAGTCCTCCTTCAGTCTGGGAAACTGTTCAATCAGTGTTGTGAGACTCCAGTGCTCTTCTCTCGTGCCGCCGCCACTCCAACTCACCTTGTTCTTGAAGTAGACCTCAATAGGCATGAGGAAGCCTGCGTAGCCCGACTCCTCCACTTTGTACGGTGGCTCCTTGCATACTGCGGACAACAGACAAAGCGCGTGAGCACTGCTCCGATTGTGATATCATAAAAAAGCCGCTTTTCTCCGAGGATAAATTGGAGAACCCTGAATGGCATATAAATTACACGGCCTTCATGTGTGGGGTAATCCGAGCCGCTCTGTTTGTTTTTGTTTGGACAGCCGCGCAGGCCGTTGAGGCGACAGGGTCTCCCAGTGTCCTCCTGCCCCGATTCAGTGCGGCTTCCAGGACGTCACGTTTTTCATAATACGGAAGAGAGAATTTTTCTGAGGATAAGTGACTCAATAAAAAGGGGAAAAATTAATAGAATTGTGATTTCCAATTAATCGTAGGCCTAACTTGAGAACATGAGGGGTGTTTCACAAAAAAAAAATTGCATTATTATCAGTAATAACAACCTCATCAAGTTTTTAAGGAATTTCATTAAACATGTTGATGAAATATTCAGAAAATGATAATGATTATTAGTCTTTTGTTTCGAAGTGTGTGAATAATCAAAGCAATAATCTAAAAATCCAAGAAACGAGCAACACCAAGTTACTTTGGTAACCAGTTCGTCACGATGGCTTGTAAGGAGTGAAAACCGAGAGCGAGTTTTTGCAAAAACTTAAAAATATAGACAATTGTCAAAAATGAGACTTTGGTGTGTGCACTGCAGGTTCTTCCCGTCTCACCTCTCTTGGGTTTGGGGAAGCTGTCGTGCAAGCGGAAGACGACCTTCTCTACAAAGTGCTGGATGTCTCCGGTCTCTGGCCCTCGGACAAACACCATCCAGTCGTGGGTGAAGCCTTCCGATGTCACTTTCTTCCTCAGCTGAGCTCTGTGGCCCAGCTCCAGCTTCACCTGCACCGTGCACTGAATCGGGACAGACGGAAACAAACAAACTCAGACACTGATGCACAAGTGGGGCCTCGGGATGGTCTGAATTATGAAGTGCAAGTGCAGAGGAGACGCACTGGGTTGAATGAGATCAGGGAGGAAGAAGAATTAGAAGGCGGTAAATCTGTGCAGTCGCCTGGTTTCTATTCAGTGTAGAAATCTGAAGCTTCTCTTTTCTTCATGTATGCCAGCAACATGGTGATGGTGGTCGAGCCTCCTACAAATCTGATTTTTAATCTTCATATTCAGATCAAACAAGGGAAGGTGATCACTCTAATGGCCACTTGACACACTTGGTGAGTGATATGTTACCCTCCATAGCACCCAATAACCACCGAGGCATTGCTTGATGCAAGGGCATCAAGCATCTTCCTTTTTCGATCGTCGCAAAAATGTGGACATGTGGATAAGCTACAACCGGGTTTAGAACTAACATATCTGGATACGTTTGCCCTCTGACACGCCACCTAACAAGTCTATAAGACAATGATCAACAAATGAAGTTGTTATTATTGGACAATTAGGCACATTAACCTGCCTCCGATGACGTGGAGGCTTTGACACTTTGCAAAACCAGGAACAAAAGCCAACATTAATTGGTCTGTGATGGCGCTTTGAGCGGCACAACCACTTCATCTCTATTTTGAGTGTGTGAACTTTACACTCCTGAGGACAGGCTAAACACTTGGCCCAGACACAAAGCCGGGCCGGTGTGGCGACGCTCCAGGTGGGTGAATGGTGGTGGTGGGGGGGAGGGGGGTGGGGGTTATTTGCTGCCCCAAGCCGGCAGATCTCCAAAGGGGTTTGTCCACAAGAGGGGCAACGCTGTCGGGCTACCTCGCTCCACCAACAACAATAACCGCTGCGGTGGGCCGAGCGAATGACCACCGCGACGATCCGTGTGAAGGGGCTACGGAGACGGGCGACTGGGCGAGCGGAGGGGGTGGAAGGTGTTGGAGGGGAGGGGGAGGAAGGGGACAGAAAGGCACTTTATGTCCAAGAGGGGACGAGTGAAGAATGTGGGGATTTGGCCCCGACAGAGAGCAGCTCGTGAGCTGGGACTGAGTGGGAGGATTAGAAGGGACTGGATTGAGATGAGCTGGTCTGGCACTCTCTCCCTCTCTCTCTCTCTCTTCTCTCTCTCTCTCTCTCTCTCTCACACACACACACACACACATGCACACACTGGCTGGCACTCTGCCCGACAATTCTGTGGCAGTAATGCCCTTAAACTCCAGACTCCACCACACCCACCACGGAGCGGTCGAGGAGTCCCTCCAATCAGGGACGAGACTAACCCTCCCCGCCAAGGAGGGCACCGCTGAGGCTGTGGTAGACAGGGACGCCATCAAAACCGGGACGGTCTAAAGAGGTGAGTGCAGACAGTGAGTCTGGAGCATTGAGAAAGGTAAAAAAGATTAAACGTGGGGTCATTTGCATCAAAGCTGAGACCAGCGCTTGATTCGCCATTCAAAGGCCAGACCTGTTCGGATGCAAATGCACCGAGGATTCGTTGCAGGATTTTTCACTCCACCTTTGATTGTTTTAAGGACGAGAAAAACAAAAAACAAATTGGTGGACTTTAATTTGTGTTTTGGCATCCACAGCTTAATAAATCAAATGCGTTGAGAGATACTCAAGCACTCAGCCAGTTGTCTGAGTAGCGGAAAATTTTAAGCAACATTTTGAAGACTAAGCATAGAAAATAATATTAAGAAAGTCCAGTCTGAATTAATGTGACATCCTGTCATGATAAAAGATTCATTAATGCTAAGCTGTTGGTCTTACTAGCGCCACATTTCAACCTGGACACAGGCAGTAAAACAAAGAAAGTCCAGGCAGGACTAAAGAAAACTGGCTCAGAATAAGAAACCAGACAAAAGCAAGCCCACAAATATTGGATTGCTGTGCGTCTGGCTTCAGTGAGGAAAATTACCTCCCAGTTGACGTGTTAGCAAACGTCCCTCGAGACCATGTCAACCTGTTTACGCTAACAAACGGTTGAAACGAAAAATGAACAGCTTCCCTGCAAATGCAATATTGAAAATCACGACAGCTGCTGAGCCTTAACGAAGCCACAGGTTGCTGCACGCCGAGGCCGATGTGTTCGGTGATGATCATGAGAGAGGGGAGAGATAAAAGCAATTACTTGCACTGGAATACAGTCCAAATCGCCGAGCCGGGACAGGAGTCACAAATAGCACGGCAGGCAGCGAGCGGCCGGGGGAAAATAAGCAACGATTGGAAACATGGCCAGTGAGTGGGGATTGTAGAAAGCTGCGCGGCCACTCATCCTTGCCGAACTCATGACACGCTGATCTCACTGTGGGGCTGAGGTCCAGCTCCAATGGCTGGACAAACAGCACTGCAGCTTCTAACAGCATTTAGCAAATTACTGAAAGTTGCGTCTGGATCTGACACTGCTCATCCTGCATTATGCTGTGGCACAACCTTATGATATTGCAGTATTAAACAATTCCAATAAAACAAGTGCCGCGTTTCATTGAAAGAACCAGCATCTTTCAGATTGCTAAAAAAACAAAACAATAACCAAACCCGTTATGCAGAAATCGATCCAATGCAAATCTCATACGTGCATAACAACAACCTTTCATCACACAAACGCAACTATTATTAGACCATCGGCGGCAGAGGTTTCCCTGGATAAATTGCACACCAATCGAGTTAAAACTTCAAAGGGCCAAACGCTGAATGTGGACAAGTTCCAAGAAAGTGGCTCAACCACTTTCCAAGGGTGTGTGTGTGTGTGTGTGCATGTACGCGCAGTGCAGGACAGCGAGTGTGTGTGGCCCTAACCATTTGAAGTCTTGAATAACCTCAGGCATTTGAGGAGTAAACCACGTTGAAGAAATACCCCCCACACCCCCATTCAGTAACCAGACACGTTATTTCAATTGCACACTTCTCTTGTTTTCTACCAAAGTCATGACAGAAAACGTGCAACAAAGTTTAAAAAAAGAAGAAGAAGAAAAAAAAAAAAGTGGGATCCACCGGCAACGTGCACGTTAATGGCAAAAAAGAAGGAAGAAAAAAAAAAAAGCACATGGGGGTCTTTTATCTCTGTGCATGGGTGGTCAATCCAGGCTGGACTCAAGTTCAACGTTCCCAACCACGCTGCATGTATTTTGGCTTTACGCCGGACGTGCTTAACGCAAACCAACTGTTGGGGAGACGGTGCGGAGGTACTACAGAAGTTGCACGTCCACCGCCGCCGCTCTCGGTGGCGGTGTGTGTGTGAGAGGCTTGAGGCCGCCGGTGGTGGCGGTGGTAGTGGAGACAGCACCCCGCCTCTCCAGCCGCCCAACCTGGAGGACAAATCTTTTTTTTTCCTCCCCGGCGCCTTGTAGCGGCTCCTTCTTATTAGCCTTTAGCCGACGGCCGACACTGTGCTGGCTCGACTGCTGGAACTAGCGCCGCTTTAGCCGCCGCACTCACAAAAAAAACACATCGATTCAAATTGGCCTCGGCGCCGCTTAAAACAACGTGCGCCGAGGCGTTTGAAACGAAACGACAAGGGAACTAAAAACACCGGCTTGTAGATCTCTTTGTGTGCCCCGGTTGTGTGGCTACGAGCTATTTGTAAAGCGGTTGGCCGAACGCTGCGAGAGAGACTGGAGCAGCAGCGAGCTAGTTAGCGGTAAATACCGATGTATGAGTGGCCAGCTAGCATAGCTCCAGAGCCAAACAACTACGAGTTCATTAGCAGCAGCAGGAGCATTTTCTTCTTCTCCTCCTCCACCACCACCGCCACCACCACCTCCTCCTCCTCCTCCTCCTCCTCCTGCTGCTGCTGCTGCTGCTAGCAGAACAGAGGATTCATTCCGACCCGGCCAGCGAGCAGCGTCCTGCAAGGCACTTCCTCCAGGGGGGAAAAAAAGTTCCCATTCCGCACGACACACAAAAATCACACGTACCTGGTTCTCCATCTTTCTCCGGCCTCAGTGATTGTTGTATTTATTTACAGCGGCGTTTGCGGAGCGTCTCGCCAGCCTCTGCTCCTCATTGTGTGTCAATCCAGCCCAGAAGCGGAAGGCAGACGGCTCCCTCCCCTTCCAGACGGCCGCTGGCAGGCAACCAAAACAGAAAGCTTCCTCAGCCAATCGGAGGCCCCCAAGATTCAAGCGCTCTTGAAAGCGACCAATCGAATCGCGTAAGAGGCGGGTGCGACACTGAGCCGCTAATACAATTGATGCGTTTTCTGGTGGTTTTCTCGAGTGACAGCGAACTTGTCCCAATGGCTACGGCTCCGTTTCACTCGTAAAATGCACATGATTGTAATTGATTTTAATCGGGGTTCGATTATTGATTTCAGAAATTAAGGAGATATGACTGTGAGTGCGCTGCATCAAGATATTGATCTCTGAGGTTATATTATACCAGGACTACAGCACACGTCTCACAACCCTGTTTGATATTCATAATATTCAGAAGTGGGAAGCAACAAAGTTTTTCTGACTTTTTCACTTTCACGCCCTACAATTGTACACACATGTATGTACTTTCTACCCCTTACATTGGAAATACATGCTTTCTACATACATACTTTTGTGTTTGAAAGTGTTTTCTTTTTAAAAGAATACAAATGCTGTTCAAAGTAATTGACATATTATACTTTAGTTGTTGTTGCTTGAAGTGGAGCTATTTGAACTATGCTGTTGTGTAGTTAAATATAAACTGGATCATATTTTGGAGTGCATTTTGCCTTGGCTTATAAACACATGTATTGTGTCCTTAATTGCAAAAAATAGATCATTTTTACTTTTTACTTAAGTACCTCTGATCATTTTAGATTTTATGAGTAGTATCCTGGATGTGATTTAGTCTGTAAACATAATAATGTCTTTATTTAGTAGTGGAAATTAGCATCACATAAAATCCTGTCAGCAAGAATTATTTTAATTACATTTTTCACCACACAAACAATGACTCATTGAATGCAAATATAATCATCTGTTATCAGAATGCAGTAAAATACAACTCTACCCCATGTGTATCCAACATTTGATATTGATTATTAATCAACTATTAAGAGGCGTTTTTTTAGCGTAATCTGCTGTTTTCAACTTCTTGCCGTGCATAAATGAAAGCACGCCAAGAAGCAGCTTTACCTTTATCCATTTGTTCATTGTAGTTTAAATTACAATCAATTAATCAATCAAAGTAAATATGACATGTATTTACTTATAAGGGAAATGTTTTTTCCTGATGCTAGTGAAGCCAAGAGGAAGGTATTATTGCCACAGGACACAGAGTGATACGTTGATCTCTCTCAACCTCCGTCTCACAGGTTCAATTTCATGTTTCTCCTGAAAAGAAAACTGTGTTTTTTGACGGGAGACTTCTCTTTTAAAGAGTCAAGTCTCACTGCAGTCAAGTGGTGGCGCTCAGACTTTGATGTGAGATTAGCGGGCCTCGACACTGGGACGGAAGGTCACCGCTCTCTCACTGGCTTGGTGCCTCCTTTTCTTCCCCCTGCCGCTCAGACTGATCCAGTCTGTCTCTCAGTCAAGTCTCAGTAAAAGAAATCCCACCTGGCTGTCAGACACAGCGTTCTCCCCTTGTATTGAGGCATCAACCTTTAAATCCCCCTTTTCAACATGAAGGGTGGGCGGGGGGAGATACATTCAAGTAATATAATGTAGTGTAAGCACTTTTAAGAGCGCAGGAATTTTAAGTGCAATAAATGTTTGGTTCATGATTTATATTTACATAATCGCGCGCACGCACACACACACACACACACACACACACACACACACACACACACACACACACACACACACAAGCACATATGCACGCACACACAATATGAGCGATGTAGTGTCCTCCAATGAAAGTTCAAAGCATTCGTTTTTGACTTTGAAAAAATAAGTGCTTTACAGCCAGAACATTTATGGAATGAAAAATAAGCATGATAAAAAAAAATCAAAACCTAACCTATTTATGAACAGTCACTAGAAAAAGGTCTATTGGCACGCTTACTGGCTTGGGACAGAAGGCAGGTTTCAAGTTTCTTTGTCAATGCATTTGCCAAATCTGGGCTCAAACGCAGTGCAACAGTAGCTGAAGTGGGTTCAACTTGTCGAAATTTCAGTAAGTACAGTGAAACTGGTCACTGATGTTGGCAGTAGCCCCTCCTTTGTGGTCACTTTTGCAAAGGAAAAAAAAAAAACAAATCTTGGAAGATGCTGTTGCCTCTCAGCAAATAGGTCCTGAGTTCTCTCTGGGTTCTCTGGCTTCCTCCCACAGGCCAAAAACATACATGTAAGGCAAATATGAAACTCTAAAATTGCCTGTAGGTATGTGTGAGAGTGTGAATGGGTATACCTCTTTGCTTGTGTTTTTATGTGGCCCTACAATGAACTGGTGACTTGGCCAGTGTACTGCTACTGAGACATTTGACTGATTGGGTTACACATTGATAATACCGGTATAATAAGCAGTGTAATAATTTAAAAATTCCCACTTACAGTTTTCACCATAACTATTCCTTAAATTGACTGATGGGAAACACAGCTTGTGTCTCACTTCCTTCAATACAAAATTCCAAGGACACCACAAGAGCACACTCTGCTGGAGAAAGTGCAAAATGACAGCCAAAACATATTTTTCACATTTATTTGATTTTGAAGGATGGCTCAGGCGTATTTCAATAGCGGTACATAAAGTGAAACGTACACTCACTGACCGCTTTATTAGACCAAATGTTAAATTGCTTTGTAAAACAAAGAGTTATCAGCCTGTCACATGGCAGCAACTCAGTGCATTTAAGCAACCGGGTGAAGTTCAGCTTAGCATCAGAATGAGGAAGAAAGGGGATGTGAGTGACTGTGTTTATGGAACAGAAATAGCCCACAATAACCAAAACCAAAGAGGTTTCTGTACATATAGAGAACAAACGACGAGAAAAACACTTAAAAAAAAAAGAGCGACCGAATGTCCTCAGCACCTCTAGTGACATTTGAAGATGACGAATAAATGACTGTGAAAGAGGCAAAGTCATAGCACTTCTGTCCATCAACAGACAAACAAACAAACAAGCAAAAAAAACATTTTAACATCAAATTAGTTGAAGCTATAATCATACAGCTTTTACACACTTCAGCAGTAGACAAGTAAACAAAAGAACTTTGAGTTTGTTATTCTCAGTCATACAGGTGAGAGTTCTCTTCCAGTTGAAGCAGGAAAATGCTTAACAAAGGAAAGGAAAGCCTTTGCTTCCTCATTTCTTCAGGTAACCCAGGCATAGGTAGCAAGGAAGCAAGAGATTCAAGCACAATGTCGTCCATTGTGAGCAAAGTGCCATATAGCTGCCTCAGTCAGGTCCTGCTAGCTGGTTAACTGTAACTCAACCTTGTGCCAACAATAAAAAAAAAAAAAAACCTGCCTTGGTGCTTTAATCCTTATGATTCAACAGTCTGTCCTTGGATACCGTGTGGGTCACTGCATGTTGAGACATGTTTTACCAACCCTCTTTTTTAAACAATCAACTGTGCTGACTATGCTAAAGACAAGATAACTGCTACTCAGCTGTAAAAAACATGGTGCATGGAGGCAGGCTATGAGTCAAGTTTATTCCTGGACTGCAGCAATAACATCCAGGTAACCTTTTCAGTGAGCCATAAAGGCACCACATTTTCAAACACAGTGACATGAATGTCCCTTGAGGAGAATGTTTTAAGAATGGAAAACAGAGGTACACAAAATCCTTCCTCATCATCTCTAGCAACGCCTTTTCTTATTTCACCCTCATTATCAGTATTCTGAACAGTTACAGTTGAGATGGTAATGATGGCCTTTGTGTTGAATTTTACACGTGACGTTGAATTTGCTTCCTTCCTTCTCCAGCCACTGTTATGACTAATCTGGTGGCGTTTTAAATAAGTAAGCAGATTTTTGCATTTGTCTTATTCCTGTCTCAAATTCTAGTCAACGTTTTTATTTTTATTTTGAGAAAAATTTGCGTGCCTACAAATCGAAAAGTTCTCCTCTGGAGAGTCGGGGCTCATTGCAGTCCAGTCTCTGTGTGGTGCTCAGACTTTGATGTGAGATTAGCGGGCCTCAGCTCCGGGACAGAAGGTCACCACTCTCTCACTGGCTTGGTGCCTCCTTTTCTTCCCTCTACAGCTCCAACTGATCCACTCCGTCTCTCAGTCAAGACCAAGTAAAAAGGAGACCAACCTGGCAGCCAGGCGTGAGGCTGTGCCTTTTGTTTTGGGGCACCAGCTTTGACTACATGCATGAATTTCTCTCTGAATAATATTCATTAACATACAGAACAGTCTTTGCTCAAATATTTTTTGCATGAACTTCAGTATAATATACTTGACAGTTCTCAAAAATCTAACAGAAATGAACCAGTAACACAAAAATATTTTTTTGGTATTCTGACATCCAAGACTCAAACAAGACTCCTGAGATAGACACCTTACAGTATAATATAGTATTCTATAGTAGTATAGTTGACAGTTACCGATAAGTTTCTGACAATACGTCAAGTTAACACTTAAATTATTCAATCAAGTACATGATCCACAGTTATGAGGATCAAAGCTATATTTAGGACAAAAATCAGCATTTACTTAGCCACAGCTAAGTAAATAAGTATATAAATTAAGGTATTTCCTGAGTCACACATGCTTACCCTTGGAGACCCTTCTGTTGGAATATTAGGCCCCTTAGCCTCACAAATTAGGATTTATCATCTGTGGTTTAAGCACTATATAATTCAAAAAATGTCTTGTATAGTGTTTTGAAAATGAAAAAAAAAGACTTTTGCCAAAGTTCAAGTTGACTTTTCCGTCTGTCAGCAACGCTTCTGTGTTTTGACTGGGCTCTTTAACACGATGTGAGGTAGTCCAACAGCCCACCTATCGCAGGGCCAGAACTGCAGTTCGGGCAGTGAGTATGGTATCTCATAATTGGCATCCAGGTAAGCTACCAGTGTGCTGCCATAGGCGACAGCAATCACAATAAGAATGTGCCTGGAAGATACAGAAAGAGAACATCCAAGTTCATGAGCTCGTCCTTGGAGGAAACAGCTCAAAGATATAATATAAGAAAACATTGATTGACACTGATCATTCCCGGATGATTAAGAAATGACAATATTTTCGGACAAAGTGATTTCAACTGCAAGTAAACAAGGAGGTAATAATGGGCATAGAGTTTGTTTTATGTGCCAAGGTTCAAATTCTAAGTCAAGTACACGGGTGTGTCTGGTTAATGATTAAATTGTGAAACCGATATCAAAGTATACAGACAATAAAAGGAACCAACAGCAAGGAAATACGAATGTAAAGTGAAAAGGAGAGAAAGGAAAGAAAAGCATAAAAAGTATTTGTTTTTTACCATATAGCGTGCAGGTAGCTGAAGTTGAGTCTCTGCCAAAAGCTGCAGCCGAAACGGTCGCTCACCCAACAGGAGATGGCGAGCACCCACAGAGCCGCTGACAGCTTGGCCAGTCGTAGAGCTTTCTGGTCAGTGCAGCTACAAAGCAGAGCGACAAAAGCATATTTCATCTAAAATGGCCTTGAAAAAAAAAAATGCGCCCCCCCACCCCCAAAAAAATAAAAATAAAAATAAAAATATATTTTCATACCATCTCATCTCAATGGCCAGGATGTAAAACAGGTGGATGCTGAAGCAGTTCAAAGCGTAGGCATTAGCTGTAGGTTTGACAAACGATGATGCCGTGGAGATGACTGTGACCACCATGACAAGAGCGGCAAAAGTGGACCTGTGGGGGGCCAGGGAGAAGGACAGGAGGGTGCAGATTGATAATAAATTAATGGTGCCTTTTTAAATGGCAGCTTTATTTTGAAAACAAATTTATCATTGAAGCACTGTGACCTGAAATAATCTCTCTCTCTCTCTCTCTCTGCGGTCTAGTTAGTATTTCAAAGATTGGATTACATTAGATTAGATTAGATAATGTGAGATTAGAGTAGATTGAATTAGATTAGATTATATCAATTTTGGTAATCCCAGTGCACAATTTAGTTTAGTTCCAGTGTGCCAGAGAGCTCTCATACCTAATATATCGAACAACTTATTAACACACTTAACAATATGAAGAGCAAAACCAAGCTATTGCTTAAAAAATCATGAGGTATTGTGGAAGAAGGGGTGTGAGACTGTTGTCAGGTCTCATTAAAATTCAATCAATTTTCCCACCACCTTGTGGTTAAATATTTACGCAGGTTGTGCCAGGATACAGTCTTCCCAAACCTACAAACCCCTCCACAGCCTCCTCTGCTAGCCAGGTTTTGATTTTTTGTATTTCTCCCCGTGAGTCATCTGTCTGTGGTGACACTCAGAGATGTGAGCGACCACAGAATGACAGGGATTAAAAGCCAGTGCTGCCTCATCAATTGTGTTGATCAGGCTGTCGTACCTGTTTTTAATAAAGGAGGGGTAGTGCCTGCGTGGTAACCAGATAGCATATCCCACCGCCAGCGCCCACAGGATAGACAGCTCGTCCAACATCTGGCCGACAAAACTGAGTGTCATGTGGAAGTACAAAGAGAAAAGACCTGCAGCGACAAAGTGTTGTTTAGAATGGTTTATGATGCTCTATGTTTTCTATGTCTACTAATGTTTATTAATTCATATTTCTTGGCAGAAATGCATACAAGAAAGTGACTGACCTACAAATATCATCATGATCCAGAGCAAGTGAATTGCTAGATTCCTTTCTTTGGCATACGGGTGCAGGAGGTAGAGCATGATGGGAGCTATGATGAAGAAAATAAGGTTGCTCACCTGTAGGGAACAGAATTGATCAATTCATCGTGCAGTCGTTATAAATCATATTCACAGAAATGTCACTTGGCGTAAAGTATTACATTTATAGAAATATTTTTTCTGATATATGGGAACGCACAACGTACAGTGTTGAAGAACTCCACGATGTAGGAACATTGTCTGTAGTTGTCTTCGCACCAGTCAATTTCTGAGCTCTCGTAGGAAAACGCTCCTGCTATTTTTTCGCTGGAGTAGAGACCTGTTGGACACGACAAAGGGGGAAGAATTATTGCTTTGTGGGATGTTTATTGCTTGATTGATACAAACACGTATCTCAGCAAAGAGAAGTCCTTTTGTAAGTCAGTCGGTGGAACATGCAAATGACACCCCCGTCCCAAGAGTTGGATTTACATGAAAATGCAGGCATCACAACTGCGATTCGGAGATTAGAGAACTCAATGTAAATGACCGCTTTCAACAACTGGAATGAATGAAGGTGTGAAATAATGACAAAGAAACTGATCAAGTAGTTACAGTGGCAGGACATTGGTTTAGGTTAGGGTTAAATTCACACTGATTTTGAATAAAGTGACCCTATCACAAAAATAAATAACACCACTTTTGATTGATAATATACCCTACAGTACAATACACATGTAAAACGCTTTGTTGCATATTTGAATGCTGTCAGTCATGTTCAGGAAGAGGCGTCTCTGTGATTTTCTTTTTTTTTTTTTTTACAAGTTGTAACGTCATCTGAAGAATGGCAATAAATCCAACTCAGAGCCTTTCTGATCCTAACAAAGAAAAGAAAATGCGAACAAAAAGGAACAGATTGTGAGCGACCACTGAGAGGAATCAAGCCCACTTTTACCTCCCATGTTGCGTCCGTCCAGGTCCGCGTAGCGTCAGTGCGGCTGTGCGTGCGCCAGGTGCGTCGACGACAGGTGCATGTCTCTCTGTTTTTTACGGGGAGGAGCGCCGAAATGCTCCCGATCCTGTTGCACGAGAGCGTGACGTCACCCACGAGCATGCCGTGCAAGTATCGCGGTTCAGGCAGGCGGGAAAATGGGATGCCTGGAACAACCGGAATTTGTTTTTATTATTAAGTTAGTTTAAAATTGACTCAGATTCTGACTCAGACTCCAGAGGTTGCTGGTTCAGGTTGCAGACTGTTGTTGCAACTGCTTGATTACGCCAAAAATCACTTTTCCAGTCAGCGCGTTCCCTCATCTGTGCTGGTTTAAATCAGTATCACCCCCCTCCACACACACACACACACACACACACATACTCCAAACCCCAACTTCATGTTTTGTTTTGTTTTTTTTAAATTACTTTATTATCATATAATCGTCAACAGCGAACATTCAACATTATGGACAACAATGACAGAAACAAGTGTAAAAGAAAAACATATAAAAATACATTTCTTTATTTCAGTGAAAAAGGAAATCTGAATGCTTTTACAATTACAAAATAATACACAATAACAGTTCCACTGTCACAATTTCGGATAGAAAAATCACCTTTGATATTTTATACGCACCTAGAGGCATTTTCATTTCAGTGTAACAGTACGAGGCAGGCTAAATTCCAACTTTTTTTTTTTAAACATCTTTTATTGATAGATTTCATGCTGTTGCCTGAATCAAAATACTGGGCAGTATTATTGCTTTGGAAAAAAACATAACAAAAAAACAAAACAAAAAAATGTGCAGCAGTCCAGGTCTCATCTTTCTATTAAGGCTGTAACTTTAGCTACGAGTCATTTTCACTTGAGCATGTCGTCTGAGAGAAAGGTGTGATGCTGGTGAGTGTAAAGTCAAAGATCTTGTTGCACCAGGTCACCACAAACAGAATAGCTGGAGGTGACAGACGCAGGGAAACCTGAGCAGCGTTTCTGTTGTGGACCTGTGTTTTAACAATGACAATGACAGGGACGGCTCCTGCACAGCTCACACGGCACCGTGTCAAACAAACAACGGGCGCCTCCAATGTCCGCCACGCTTTAACCAGCCCCGTTTCCACTGTGATACAGATGTGCTGTGCAAACATGAAGAATTACCACATATTTTTTCCCCCTTATTTTTACAAGGACGGTGTACTTCCAACTTAAAATATTTCTCAATAAAAAAACAGTCCGGGACAGATAAAAGTCTGTTCATATCTTTTCCACATAGTTTCCAGGGAACAGACCCTCCTTGCCTCGAATCCTTCCGGTCCACCAGCCAGATGGATCTAGAGGAGAAAAATAAGAAGCGAAGAAGAGAGTACTGTCATCCACTGTTTCACAGTCAGTCTAGGGAACACCTGCTCCGACTTTCAAACTTTCACCCACGTACCCTCTTTGACGAGGTCGAAGACGTCGTTGGCGTCGAAGGTGATTTCGTCCACGTCCTGGCCGGTGTACTGGTACAGGGCCCGACACTGGGGCCCTTGGGGTCGCGGCTGAGGTTTTGGAGCAGGAGGAGGTCTTTGGGTGATGCTCCTCTTCCTTTGTTTCCTATGGCACAGGAATATCATTAGGGTGAGTGGAGAGCAAAAATTTAACATGTGAATACACCAGTGACAATGACTGTGTCATTTTTTTTTCTCACTAGTTTTATTAGTTTAAGTTTGTGCAAGACAAAAATAGTATATGGCTGTGTGTGTATGTATATCTATATCTATATCAATATCAATATCTATAGCTGTTTCTATATCTTGACCTATATCTTGATCGTGACATAGGTGTCAAACTCTGGCCCACAGTGTAATAGTATTTGGCCCACGAGGAAATATCTAATGCACACAAGAGATGGCCCGCCGGGATTATACAGCACATGGATTGCTAATACTACAAATCCCAGAATGCTCTGCCGGTATTCTGGCAGACAACTTATTTAACAGACTACAAGTAACTTTTGAAGTTTTTGATGCATAAAAGAGGCATGCGATTTTTATTTACATTTTCTTCATTTTGATGCTTTTTTTTAATTTGAAACTCAATTTTGCATGTGTGCAATATGAAGTTATTTATTGTATCGTATCAAGCTTTGCTTGATCCATATTCAGTGTTGAAGCAAAACCTGTCTTGGTCCATATAAAATGGTTCAGTGTCCTATCCGGAGGAAGATTTTTTCAATAATTATCATCGTTGGCCTGCGACTTTGTCCAAGTTTTACATTTTGGCTCCACTGTCTGTTTGACTTTGACACGCCTGTTTAGGACTTTCTGAGAAACTCCTTTCCCCTATAAAGCACATACAAAATAAGCAAGAATTCATCCATATTCAGAGGCTTAAAGGTCACTTCATGGCATTGTTTGGACAGGTGGGAGTGGCGGTGTGACAGTGAGGTCCTGCCCCATTCAGCACACCTTTACAAAACCTTTTGTGTCTAGGGAAAAGTTCCTTGTAAGTTGTAGTGCATCCAAGGAGAGAGTAAAGTGCGAGATAAGGAAATATTGTCTTCTCCGTCTCTCTCTGAAAGCAGTCACTGGGTCTTGCTTTTGCAGCATGTTTTTTTTTCTCAGGAGTCAAAAATCCCTTTCCCTTTGGGACTGTTTGACTTTGTCAACTGAAACTGGTGCCGGCGGTCGGTCTGGATTTCAGTTGTCTACAAACAGGTTTCTCTCTTGCACTTTGTGATTCATTTCTGGGCTGGGTGAGTGCCCCAGCCATGTCTCCTCACACCAGGCAGTGATGCAATCAGCACCAACCGACTCTGGCCTCTTTCTCTTCCCCTTTTTTCTCAGCGTCTTACCCAGACATGCCCTGGTCAGGCACGTTGAGAAAGTCCATGTTCCTCTGATTGTACTGGTTCTGTGATGGAGGCCGGGGGGCCTTCTGGGAACCCAGTTTGGGCAAGGCAGCACTGGGTGGCCGGTTCTGCCTATGTGGGGAGGAATACATGACGTCTGATGGCTGGTTGGCGGGCCCTCTGGAAAAATTGGCCCGTCCATTCTGGTGTGCTGAGGAGGCAGAAAGCAACCGTAAAACAAACAGGCACAGAAAAAGAATTTTGCAAATCTGCAAAGCCCATGCTGAATCCCAACAATATTGCACCGTTTAATTAATGCAGGACAATACATATTAATTCTTGCTAAAAAAACAAAGAAAAAAATTACTTTCATTGAAAAGTGAATTGAGAACTGCAGATTGGCTCTGGTGTAAGTGTGAGTGTGACATTATCTAACTCCTATTTATGTTGATTGGGTGGTATGGAAGTGATAATACAACAAATTCTGTATCAGATTAGTACAATTATGTAAGTGAAAGAGCTAAAAGTCTGTTTAATGATTATTATAGTTTGCTGTCAACACTGACACAGTGAGCTTGTGTATTGTATTTTTACCTCTGCCGGCAAAATTCTTTGTACCTCCACCATGATGTTGGGGAGAACTCTTTCTGGTTGGCTCTGAGGGAAATAAAAGATATATATGTTAAAACAACATTTCATAAAAAAGTGTCAGTGAGATTTGGGCTGTGTTATTATTTCTGGGGACCTACTGGAGTTCTTGGGTAGACCATCTCCAATGGTGACGTTGAGGCTCTTTCCTCCAGGTTTGAGTTGCGCCAGGTCGCCTTGGCCCCTTTGAAACGCCACCACCCTGGATCCTCCTCCACCCCAGCCCTCCTTCTTCACCCTGAACTCCAGCCTAAACGGAAAACAAGTGTCAGTGTCGCCATCCTTTAAAAAAGTCAATACACTGATGTGAGTGTGTAGGTTTTTCCTGCCTGTCATTGAAGGAGATTGCCAGTTTTCTCTTCAACACTTCCTCATAACGTTTGGAGAGCAGGCTGAGGAACTCTGTCTTGAAGGTGGACTCCAGTAGGCTGTCGTACTGGGACTCATGTAGGATGAAAAAGTCATCCTGTCTTGTACTGTGCACAACACATACAGAAGGCCCTTAGAGAAAAGCTCCCCAGCCCCACTTTTAAAACACATGTTTGCCTATGCAAGAGTTTATTGGCAATATATTCTCTGTTCACCATAAGTAATGGATGGATCTGCTTTAACCTCTGATGTTTTGTTCATCAAATTGTCCCATTTCATCACCTTGCCAACTTCCAATAGAAAGCATTTTCAACCATTCCTGCAATTTCAGTGGATTCCATAATCAATTAGCTTCCTTCAGTGGTCCCTGTGGACTGGCTCTGGCAGGAGCAACGCAATAACTCTAATTCTGTTTGGTTCGCTCCAATGGGATACACTAGCTTTTCTTTTAATCATTACATTTTTTAAAAGTTGGTTAATCAGAGCTCAGAGTTTCAAGAAGGACATGTCGGGGACTTTTATTTTACTACCCTCCTGTAACAGTGGCTCCTTGTTCAGTCTTCTACACCAAATTCACCATAACATATTTTTTAGTTTTTTAAATTTTAACCAATTTTTTTTAATACCTGAGAGAGACGCCTGAGATGCTTCCGAACTCCATTTTCCGTTTCAGCACCTCCTTAATCTGGCCTTTCTCGGGCCCTTTCTTCACCTTCTCACGACCAATCAGATAGATGCCCTTCGGGGTCAGGATCAAGTCTCTCTTGATGGACTGGGTAGTTTGAAAAAAAAAAAGGAGAAATGAGAATGGTGAGCAATAGCCAAAAGCAGAAGTGGAGAATGTGGTCGTGGAGACATTTTGTACAACAGTAACTTTTGTGACGGACACAAGACACAAGAATCCAGACTTGGCGAGGGTTACCTTAAACCTGCGATCAAACTTGTTGACCGAATCAGAAAAGTCGACACGCTCCCTCTTGGCCAGAAACTGTCGCAGCTCCGGTTTCTGCTCCAGCCCAATGTAGTCGCCGACAAAGTTTCTGTTTATACTGTTCTTCCTCCGCTCTTTGGAGTTGTACAGGATGTCTGAGGCTGATGGACAAAACATTTCAAACAACGGCTCTGTGTACTTTCGTCACCGAGAAGAGCGTATGGTCTTTGAAACTCACCCTCCTCTCTCATCTGCTCGTACTTCTTTCTGGCAATGAATCTTCTCCAGGATTTCTGAATGATCCTGGCAAAAGTGTCAAACTTTCTTTCCCTCATCTCCTCGAGGAGGAAAAGCTATGGGGACAAATCAAACTGATGTTTGACACATCTATTGCCATGTATCTAGTACTTTCAACTCACACAAAGAATCCAAATTAAAACGTATCGTAGGACTGTTAGGACTGGTACCGATTCAGGATTCTTGACGAAGACCTTGGTCCTGCCCATCTGGTACTGATCGGTGTCCATGTTGACAGAGCGGAGGAGGTGAAGGACGCCCTGTTGCTCAGGACCCCTCCAACAAGGCCACGTCTCAGCGGTCAGAATGGCATACCTGGATGGAAAAAGTGCAGGTGCTGCATTCACAAATCCTTGTGGTTGCCTTCAATTCGATGCACCGAGATGACGCATCCCGTTGGGGGACGTGCAGGATTAAACTCACCTCATCAGGAACTTGTTAAAAACTCGGCGATATGCATATCCAGCCCTTCTCACGCGTATGTTTTCCCGCAAACCCAAGTACTCGACCTGGTGCTTCGCTCTGCAGACAGGTGGAAGACCCAGGTTGAAGAGATTTGCTGCGTGACGAGCGCGGGAGCGTTGGCAGTGACGCTACTTGCCTGCTCTCCTCCCAGTCTTTGGGTCTTTTCGTCTCATTGGGCTTGATGCAGCGGATGTAGTGTGGTGTGCACTTCATCAGAGTGTTGACCAGATCGTTGGCTTGCCTCTGTTGGAACACACCAGGGAAGATCAAAGCAAAGTCTCGTATGTGAGCGTTGTGTTGATTCTAGTTAATGATGGAATTAGAGATCTGTCTATCTTAATTCTGGCTTAATCAGCTGATCATAGGACGCTTTTTGCTTGATAACTAATCTTTAAAGTTCCAGTGTGAAATATTTGGCTTGATTTATGATTTTTATATTGGCAAAAAGCCTAATATATTAATTACCCTTAAAATACAATAATAAAAATGTATAATTGCAATGCAATAAAAGCAGTTTGGTTGAGGAAGAAGGTGGTATCGAGGCTTGGATGCGCAGGCCACTGTAGCTCAATGGCAAACTCAGGAGAGAGAGGGGGAGTGAAAGACACTGCAGTCTAAAATGTAAACACTTGATGTTGCTGTTTCTTCTTCAAACTCTCCAAATATTACATGCTTAAAATTAAATGCATTTTATCCATGCAACTTCGAATGAAACTACACAAAAAATGTGCATCAAGCTGAAGAACATACTTTGTTACGCTTGAGTTTACGCTGCTGCTCTGGATTCTCACCTTGATCTTTGAGCTGGCTGTCGTCGGCCTGCCTTTCTTGTCTGTGTTCAGGTTTTCAGGGAACAGGCTCCGGATGAAGGCACTGCAGGAGCAAATGTAACAATTGTTTTTGTTAACTTTGCATATTTTCAGGACGTACAACATCAAATGACACAATCATGAGATGGGTCTGGGAAACTCACTATTCGCTGTTTTGCATGAGCTCAATGAGGTCGGGGAAGAGCACGTCCCGGTTCCTCTCGCAGAAGCCGTTGATATCGTAGGACACCTGAGAAAACAACAGACACCATGAGCGCTAATAGGACAACTGCTTATCACAATGAACGAATCCACTGATTCGACTCATTTTTACCTTGCCAGCATAGTGGTGTATGACGAAGCCAGAGTTCCAGTTGTTGAAATGCTCGTGTGATCCCACGGCAGCCTGCAGTTTCTGCAGCAGAGTGCCATCCGCACCCTCTCCTTTGGCGTGCATTGTGGCGCACACGTCGTCCAGCACACTCATGATGCCAGGTGGGTTCTGCGTGGAAACAGCTGTGCAGGTTAGAGGACGTAATGGGAAAGGCAAATGGGTCTATTTCACAGTCAAAGGAGTGTGAGAACTAAGAATGCCAAGAGGAAAAATAGAATTTAACAATTAGTGTGTGAAATCTTTGTCAATGGAACAATGTTGTGAATTCCACTTTATTTTTTCCAAAAGACACAGAATGAAAAAGAAATCAATATCTCCTTCCTTTCAGCCATGGAAATCAAATTTGTCCTCTCGCCAGTCGCCTATATTACTTGGATTAAATGTCTTAGTTCCAAAACTACCACCTGCTCACCAGTTTATTTTCAATGAGGTCGCACACAATCTTGTTGTTGAAGTAATCAATGGGTTTCCACTTAATGCCCTCCTGGACGTACTCTTCCTGAGAGGGATGGGATAAAACAGAGAGGAGGTTAAGGACTAGGACTTGAGAGAAAAGACAATGATGAATTCAAAGCTGTATGTTTAAGTGCAGCAACCTGCTCAGCCTTCAGAGTCAGCTCGATAAAGATCTGCTGCAGCTTCTCGTTGACAAAGTTGATGCAGAACTGCTCGAAGCCATTCCTCTGCCAGGGGAGAAAACAGTGCAGGTGCTGTCAGATCATCCTCTCCACAAATCAAAGCTCCCGCTGCCCTCAGCAGCTCTCTTACATGTACAATATCTTATTTTAGTGTCTGCCTCTGTGGGCCTGGTGTCTGTCAGTTGTAATAGGACTCACCTGGAATATCTCAAATCCATAAATGTCAAGAACCCCGATGCTTAATTCTTCATGTGGTTTCTGGATGGCTTTATTTATGGCCTGGAGGAGACAAAAGGGGAGCATGGAACACATGTGTATTTATGTCAGTTAGACAGCAATGATGAATGTATGATATGTGTATATACGTTTAGTAAAAGGTTATCTAGCAGTTCCCTTCATCTTAAAGGTAAAAGTGTGTGAGATTTTGAGATTTTGAAGAAGAAACAGCGACATCAAGTGGCTGAATGAATGTATTTATGGGCATTATATGAAGCTTTTACGAATTTAAAAATTATAAATCAAGCCAAATATGACACACAGGACTTTAATACTCTATACAAAAGTTTGTCTACCTCGACTAGGTAATCAAAGAGCCGTGCGTAGAGGGCTTTGGCCAGGGCGTCTCTGGTGTAGGTGGCCTGCTCCTGGTTCAGGGTCACATTGATGGATTCAGTCTTTCCAGCCCACTTTGAATCCATTTTCCGGCTCGTCAGTTTGTCCTGCAGGCGGGTGGGGTCGATGCCCAGCAGATAGGCAGGGAAGGCAAGCACTGGCGGGGGGATGCAAAGTTGTTGTCATTCAATCAAGATGAATCGCTGACGTCACAATTACAACCGTGAGTAATGACCGACTGCAAGGCGGCCGCGTGCGACTGAATAAAGTCTGCGGTGGCCAGACGGTTCAATTCCAGACTGTAGGACGGTAGAATTGGCGCTGTGAGTGTAAACAGTAATTACGTGTAGAGGAGGAGGAGGGGATCCCGAGGCTGCAAAGAAGGGCCAAGACAAACAAGCGAGTGGCTCGTGAATAGATTCTATCAATGAGCAGTGTGTCCGCCAGGGGGATTGCTATGTCGTGGTGAGATCCAATTCACAGACATCCCCGGAGGAAGTATGCAATTTCACAATGCACGCCCTGCGGGGGGGGGGGGGCGTCTCACTCACAGTCCGTGCTCTCCACCTGCGCGTAGTTGCCCGCCTCTATGAAGCTGATGTTGCCCAGGTGAAGGATGCCGGCGATGATCTGCAGCACCTGAGTCTGGATGTCCCCGGGGATCCCAATCACCTGCATGGCTTGCTGGAGACACACACAGTGGAAAAGACAAAGACGAACCGACTGTTTTTTCCATGTTTTATCCAAGCTTTGGTTAAGAGAGGAAATCGAACAGTTGCACAAACAATTGTGACACAATTGATTTGCGTCGACTACTAAAACCCACTTAACCTAAGGGGAGAGGTCACTCTCCCTCCTCCCAGCTGATGTAGCTTCTGCTGTCACTTTGTCGTCCATATAACCTGTCTGGTGTTTCATAGATAATAAAATAATTCTGCCCAATAGACTCTCCACAAAGTCCTTGTGCTGCTTGTGTGCCGTCACCCAAGTGAGAGTCTCAATATGCTCATGTCAATACTAAGTTTTTGGTTAAAATCCTTGAGATTCACACACTGCAGGAAGTTAAGGTATATGTGTGTAAAGGAGACTGCAGGGAGAGCTGATCATGGAAGTGCTATTTTCAATGCGGCAATACATAACCTAATTTACATAAGCAAAATCGTGGACCTAATCCCATTGCTAGGATTATGTCTCAGATTTAATTTGGTGTAACCCATTGCGCTCACAAAAAAAAGCAGTTATCAGTGCCAACATCAATGCCTACATCAATAGAAAGTTGTGAATTTCCTTTTAATGTTTAATTTAATGGAAACTTAATCCTGTATGAATTGGTCAGTTCGAAGAAGCAGAATTAACACAAAAAGAGAATCTGATTTCTGTACCATCGTGTCTTGATATTCTTTTCTGTCATCAGTCCCATCCACCTTGTAGGTCCCAGACTGGTTAAGGTAGTTGTAGTAATCTGGGGTCATGATGCCAAGCCCCTCTTTCTGCTGAGCGTTGGTGCCCTCTATCAGCTGTAATGCGGCAGTGCAGGTAGAGAGAGCAGGCACACAGGAACTTCAGAAGTTGCTCACAAAAAGGAGAACTGATTCAGTTTCATCTTAAATGCATTGGGCCAAATCGGCTGTGACTCAGTCTAATGGCAGCTGTGACCATCTGCGCGCGTGTCTGACCTGGTAATAAATGTGGAAGTTCCTCTCGCCCTCATTTTGGCTCACCACCCTCGACTTCTCCAGGAGGAAGTTGGAGATTTTGCCACCATCCGGCTCCCCACCTCTGCTAAACTGAATCTCGAAATATTTCCCCTGGTTGAGACAAAAAGTGAACATGAGAGAACAAACAGACTTGGTGTAGATACACTAAAGCAGCGGGTGCAGACGGAGATTTATCGCACCGTCAAAGCTTCATTAACTAAAAATCATTGTCAAACGTTCCTCAAATTAAACTTAAATAGTCAGAAGTGTCATTTTTTTCATTCAAGGCGTTTTTGCAGATTTTGCTATTTCTGCAATGAAGATCTCACCCAGTGCAGCACCTTTTTTTTCTAGGTCAGGTCTGTAGTTTCACTTGTTGTCATAGTTTGCAAATAACATCAGCTAACAGGACCTGCATACACATCCGTCTGTGCCTTTGCTCGGCCTTGCACAAAGGCTGCACACATGCAAATACGACTGATGATTTAGACCAAAGGTGTGAAAATAGAGCGTTGAGACCCCAAACCACACAGTCAATGACAAAATGCATGTAAAATTCAAACTCTTCCAACTCTAATAGTGCTGCTCTGCAAGCTGCAAGAAAATAAAAAATAAACAGGCATTTCAAAATCGCTGTTAAAGGTCAAGAAGAAATCCTACATTTATATTTATAAGACAATTTAACCAAATTTTGACCAAGTTTACAGAGAAGCAAACATTCATGTAAGTTTAATCGAACAATAAACCAACAAGTGCAACAAAGGGCAGCGATTGCATTGGTTGCTGCGTGTGTTAAACTGATAACTGAAACGTGTGTTGGGGGGGGGATGAGAACTTAAAGCGACAGGAGCTGAAGCAAAGAGCAGTACTTACAAAACGACTGGAGTTGTTGTTGCGGACAGTCTTGGCATTTCCGAAAGCTTCCAGGAGAGGGTTGGACTGCAGGATGATGTCTTTCACGTGCTGCGCAAACAGAAGAAGAAGGCGTTAGGTGGCACACGTGTGACTTCTGAGGCCAATTTCAGGAAGCGTTCAGGTTTGGACTCATTTCCTCTACCTGAACTTTCGATCCTCCTCCGGATACTTTAGAAATGTAACCCATAATGTATTTGGCAGCCACCGTCTTTCCGGCGCCGCTCTCTCCGCTGTTCGCAAGACAAGAAAGAGAAAAGAAGAAAATGGAAACAGTGCGAGAAGCCACACGTTCTGCACTGAGAGACAATTCCAACTCACCTGATGATGACGCACTGATTCTCCCCTTCGATCATCATGTTCCTGTACATGTTGTCCGACAAGGCGTAGATGTGAGGCGGATTCTCATACTGGGCCTACGAGAGGGAGAGAGACGTCCACACTGAGCCCAGGGGAGATGTGATGTGGGACAGAACAGCCGTGCTAAGGAGCAGTTGATTGTGTTTGGGGAGTTTTACTCACGGCTCCTTGGTAGAGTTCGATCTCTCTTTCGGTGAAGTAGGGCATCTGCTTGAACGGGTTCACCGATATTAAAACGGGGCCGATGTACGTCTGAGTGATGATGTCAAGGAACGTCAGCCGGTAACCACAGGAGGCAAAAGTATTTGCATTCTGTACTTAGGTGAAAGTACTGATACTTGTGTACCTAAAAACTCTGGTAAAAGTAAAAGTACTGATCCAACGCCTTTACCCCAGGAAAGTCGGTAAAGTAAAAGCAAGTAACTACAGATTCTGAAATGTACATAGGTACAAAGAAAACATTCCTATCTTTTGCAAATAACAAACACATTTAACTAAATAACAAACAGATAGATAGACTTATGGTATAAATGTTGAACTTTTTTTGGTAGATGCCAGGCTGGAACAATAAAGTCAGCAATATTCATCACTTATGCAATGATGACATTTAGTTTGTTTTGCTAATTAGCAAAACAATGTAAGGTGTCAGGCTGTTCTGCGTCCTACATCAACTCTATGAGGTGTTGCTTTGTCTATGAAAACTGAAGCCATGCTGATCATTACACAGGAATTTATTAGCAGACAGTTCACCAGCAGTGACATCACCGGCGTGCAGGTCTCATGGCATTTGTTTTTTTTTTAACTTGACATTGAAGGGCGGTTTCTGAACTTGAGCTGTGCTCGAAGAGGATGGCCAGTAAGAGCAAAACAGGAAGAGTGAGTGCAAGTTATTTTTTACCCATCAGCGTGGGTTCAATGGTTTTCAACACTACATATTTATTGCTTTGGTCAAGCTATTTATTCCACGACACTGAGGGCTGTGATGGGAGAGCGAGTGAGACAACACACGCGAACACCAACAGCGACGGCTACGCGGGGATATTTCAAAACCCACAATAAAAAAAACCTTTATGTCCAACACCAATTGCGAATTGATAAACAATCTTGTTGTGTTTTATTTTTTTTAATATGCTCGTGTCGTGTTGTTTTGAAGATTTCAAGAATCTAAATGCAGAATGATTATGTTTCCTGCTCTTAAGCAAGTGCCAATACATTTAATGTATGAGTTGTGTCTTGGTTTTAGTCGCGCATAATAAAAAAAAAAGGGGACACAGTGGACATTAATTGCACATAAAACACGGAAGTGAACAAAAGGATACAAAGATGTAGTCGTCCATGTATCGTTTCTTCAGGTTCTCCACGATGGCCTCCTCTGTGATTTTGGACAGCAGGACCATGTCGTCCACGCCGCTTTGCTTCACATTTTGACTCTGCCAGTGATATTTAGCCTGAATGATATTGAAGAAAGAGGAAGTTGTAGGCGGGTATGAAATGCTTCATTTCTTTGAATTTGGCTAACTGTCTCTCACTTTGTGGAAATGAGATTTTCCATACAGTCTGTGCCTCACTCCACTTTTATTTGGACTTTTGCACGTGGGGACCCCCAGAGCACAACAATAGCAATGGCACAATACGGAATTGGGCGAGAAAATACATATTAACTACATAACTCACTTAAAACAAGAGCTATCATGCATTCATGTGCAAATATTACGCAAGTCTACTTCTTCACCAGCAGGTGAGTCGAGCCGCCCAGAACATGGATGGTGAGGTTTTCCCATGAATCACAGCAGGTATAAGAAGGAAGTGTGATGACGTGGGTACATCTGACATGAGATTGGTTGAGTGCCTCTCCAGCATTTTGGGTTTTTGCCCTGTAGACGGCTGGCTGCTTGATGTGTGAAATCTGATATGACGCCGATGTGCTGACCTGTGGTCTGAGGCGTTAAACTACAGCAACTGCTTCACACGGGCGTGCCAGCTGGTCTTCAAACGCTCAAATACTGTGACTGAAAAGCAGCAGCAGCAGCAGACAGAGGCTGAGGGGGACACTGATACTGCATTGTAAATAAGCCAATTTATTATTATTATTATTATTATTATTATTATTTTAAAAAGCTCTCAATATATGCCAACATATACTGCAAACTTTGATTTGGATTTCCCTAATATATGTTAACAGTTATGTGAACACGTCAGGTCATTTAGTGTGTATTCTGATTACGATCTGTTAACAGGAAATTCGTAAGTCTCATTTGGATTCTTCTTTTATTTGAGGGTAACACTGATGTAACTGTTGACAATACACATGGTGTCACTCAATGTTTTTTTTTTTAAATCATTTTTGAATGTATTTTTTGCAGACTGTCAGTGTCTAGTTGATGCAGTCTAGTGTTTAACAGGGCCTGCCATTATCTCAACTGTCCATTCATCTTGATGATGCGCTTGAGCCCTGAGTGAAAACAAACTGTTGGCATTCAGCATCACTGAAAGTGAGTTATGAAAACCCAATCTGGGGATGGAAAAACTCCACCGAAAGAGCTCCTCTTCCTCCTGGACTGTGTTTACCGATGAACGGAGCTTCATCAAGCTTCTGAGAATGAGCTGCTTGTATGTGGAAACACAAGCCTTTCTGTGTGGAGTTTGCATGTTCTCCCTGCTTGGGTTCTCTCCTCCTCACACCGTCACCATGAGTGCAGGAGGAGAGGCCGTGGATGGATGGGTGTATGGATGGATGGACGGCCAGACGGATGTAATGCAGAAACACACTGAGATCATAAGAGCTTGTGTTGACATTATAATTTTTGAATTCTTAAGTCACATTTCCTGACCGACTACTCCAGGCATGGCCAAAACTGCGGCCTTTCCAGCCGTTTATCATCCTTTTGTTCAGCATTTTAAGAGTCATTTCAATAAAGAGCCAAATTCTGCGGGGCTTCAAAGACATATTTTTGTGTAACTTGGCTTTTGTTCATTTTCAGTTGACATTAAAGCATGTTTACTACATATCCTGTGTTATATATTTTTTTTCTCCCATGAGGTGGTTCACCAAAACACTCCATCCATCTGCTCCTGCTCCAGCACCCTCTGTCACATTATAGATGCCACTGTGTCCCACCAGTCAAAAAGTTTGCCCACCCCTGGACTAGTTGGATGTGAGCCTGAATAAGACGATGTCGAGGGGTTCGATTTTTCTCCATATATGACACCAAGAGTGAGTACAAGGAAACTGTAACTGCTGTTTGAGGTGAAGACACATTTCAGTTCTCTACTGAAACTGCATCCATCTTCTTTTTGTTGCCTTGTTCAACCTAGTTTTTCTCTTCTAAAGACCACCTTGCACTCGTACTTTCACTCCTGATATTTATGTGACCTGATTACTGGCTTAAACACCCTTTACGCGCCTCAGCATGTTTTTTTTGAGTCAAGAATCACAGGCTTGTTTTTCATCTGCTCATATCAAAACAGTGAACAGAAGTCACCGCCCGTCCTGGACCACACCTTTTCCTGCATCTCGTTCGAAAGTTTCGTCCTTATAGAGCACGTCGGCACAACCAGGGGCGTCAAGAGCACATCTGTCGAACACCGGTGGCTTTTATTCCGTGATCTCAAAGATTAATAATCCCCTTGCAGCAGAACTAGCAGTTCCCGGCTACGCCGAGACCATCCAATCAGCTTTAGGAGGAAGTGTTGAGACAGAGGCTGCAGGGCCTCTCCTGTGGTCCACTTCCTCCTCTCGCACCTCTTCTGTTCTCTTGTGAAACCCAGTAAACTTTGTACACCAACCATTTCTCTTCCTGCATCAGCCGTCGGTCGGTTTGGGTAGGGTTTTAATCTGCAACAACGTCTGACTCTCTCTGTTCTAAACATCACGCTTAGCATCAGCGCTCATCACTGTTGATTTAGAAAAACAGTGCTGGAAAAGAGGAAACTCCCTATGCTGTTGCTTTCAAAGGGCTGGAATCCAAAATCAAATAAATAAATCACCCTTAAGGACAAAAAACCCATCTATCAACATTATTCTCCTCTGTCTTACTTGTTTTGTTTAATTTTAGTTTTTATCTTTTTCACTTTTTATTCTGTACTCTTTTCTGTGTGTAGCTTTTAACTGTTTAACTGTTTCCTGTAAAGTGTCCCAGAGAGGCGCTTATAAATAAAATGTATTATCATCACCATTATTATTATTATACATAATGACACACACTGTCATCATTAAAAAATAAACTGACTTTGGGATGTTGCGCCTGATTATAATTATTATTATTACTACTACCTGATTTTTATTATTATCATCACCATTATTATCACATTGACACACCTGCTATTCGTAAAATGAAATGAAAAATCGTAAAACCAGAAAATTGGGCAGCTGCTGTCAGCGTGACAGACTGACAGACAGACGAAGAAGAGCCCGCAAGCGCAGCAGAGGTGTGAGCGGAGTCCTACCATCGCGCCGGCGGTCCTCGCCTCCTCCGGCGTCCGTCCGCTGGCCCCGCACGACCCTGTGTGTGCGTGCGTGCGTGCGTGGAGTTTAGAATCCTCTGCGGCAGGACGGGGGTCTCTTCAGACAGCGGCCATCGTACACACACACACACACACACACACACACACACATACATGCATACACACAGCAGGGGGGATGGCAGAGCCAGTAGCAGTGAGCGGCGGTGCACATCCACCGCGACAACTCGAGAAATTACTTCCTCATCCTCCCACAGGCGTGTGAAACAACAAAAAAAAAACTGCTCTAACACACACACACACACACACGCACACGCGCACTGAAACAAACAAAGCTAAGCAGCCACTTCTGCTTTCTCGGAGGTGGCTGTCGGATGAAGTTAAAGTCCCGGGAGACTCGCAGACATGTGAAGGTCAACACGACGATCAATCCATCCAGGATCCTCAGGAGGAGCAGGTGCAGCAGGTGCAGCAGGTGCAGCAGCAGCAGCAGCAGCAGCAGCCAAGTGTAAATCATGTGCAATCTGTTGCCAAATGATGGTGTTTCAGTTGTGCCCTCCCTGCTCCACCCAGCCTGCGGTTTTTTTTTTTTGCTTCGTTGTGTTGCGTTTGTGTCACTGTCGAGAGGGCCGCCACTGCCGCCACCGCCGCCACCGCTGCTCGCCTCTGAGCTACACGAGGTGCATCCTGCTGCTGATGCCAAGAACTCGTCTGAGGGTGTGTGTGCGTGTGATGGTACGAGCTTTGCGTGTGAGCGCGAGTGTGATTCAGAGGAAGAACGTTTACGAGAAAGTGCAGCTTGCACCGCAATCGAGCTATATAGGCCAGGCAAAGGCCAGGCATGGGCAAACTGCGGCCCGGGGGCCATGTGCGGCCCGTTAAGCTGTTTAATCTGGCCCCACTGAACTTGAAGAAATTGTATTTAACAGTAAGGAAGTCATAAAATAGCTGTAT
This sequence comes from Thamnaconus septentrionalis, assembly GCA_009823395.1. Classification (NCBI taxonomy): domain Eukaryota; kingdom Metazoa; phylum Chordata; class Actinopteri; order Tetraodontiformes; family Monacanthidae; genus Thamnaconus; species Thamnaconus septentrionalis. Next base: position 15,984,782 of record CM020508.1, on the reverse strand, counting down.
GTCATCCGTTTTATCAGTGTCATTTCAATAAAGAGTAAACTCCTGCAGTGCTTTAAATACACTCATTTTGTTGTAACTTTGCTTTTGTTCATTTTCAATTGACATTAAAGAAATTTTTTTCTACATATCCCATGATAATTTCTTTCCTCTTATGAGGTGGCCCACCAAAACACTCCATCCATCTGCGCCTGCTCCGGTCCCTCTGTCTCATTTTAGAACCCATTGTTTGCCCACCCTTGTTCAGATAATCTGATGTGTGTTGAAACTGTTGGTGGATTTGCTCGGTATCTCTGATCACCCTTTAAGAAAAAAAGGCCAAAAGCGATATTCTTCAGACAACTGTCACGCGGGTGTGGGAGGAGGGAAGTTCCTGTTGTGACATTTGTGTCGGGCATCTGCTTCCATCTAAGGAAAAGAAAAAAGACAAATGAGGAGACGAGTAGTTCATCCCTCCCACGTCACGTCAGGAGGGACGCCACGTCTCTGTCCCAACTAGACACCATGCAGGAAGAAGTTTTCGCTTGGCGGTTTTGTCTTCTTCTTCTTCTTCTTCTTTAATTTCCGCGAAGGCCGTCATCAGGTCCACATATAGACCAGCGACACCGATGATCTCAGTTTCTGTTTGGGTGCCGCTTAAGAGCGAGCAGAGCAAACTGTGCGCGCAGCAACACACACGACCAGGTCTCAACTCTCGGAATCAACAATGCACCATTTTTTTATTCAACTTAATATTTCCTTTTCTTTTTTTCTTTTTTTTCTCAAAGATGTACATGAGGGGAAAATGGACTCATCCTCTATAATATTGAACAACATACAGTACATGATGTTATAATTAGCTTGTGAAGTACAAAAAAAGGCACTGAACCCAGGCCCCCTTTATTTACGAGGGATCACTCCTCAGCGTGAACCTCCATTACACACATGCGTACGCACGCACACACACACACACACACACATACACACACACAAACACACACACACACACACAAATCAGAAGAGGAATTGAAAAAATAAAAAACCCTGTGGTGATTAAAATGGCCAAACACTTTGAATAATTGACATATTCATGGATGCTTCTTACTTCTTGCACAGAATAAAAAGTTCCCCAAAAGACTTTGTGTATAAAAGGTCAAGGTGCTCCTTAAATCAGATTACTTTTTTTTCTTTTTGCTAAAAAGGAAAGTCATTAAAGACCTTGACAGTTGTTCTACATTACAGGATTATTACATATGGTACCAGGGCGGGGAGATGAGAGGATTTTTTTTTTTGTAATTTTTTTTGTAAATTGAAAGCTTAAATTACTGTTCAAAACGAGGCCCCTCATCTAATAATATGCCCCCGTTCAGCACTCAAGAGGCTCAAACCGATCTCTAAATAATCCAATGAATAAAATGATAACTAAGAAGGAAAACAAAACAGCTAATAGCACCAATCCAAACCAAAGCACCATAAGAGCGAAAAAAACAAAACAAAACAAAACAAAACAATGACAATGCAGCTTATGGAGACACACCGCAGAGAACCCTCTTTCACATGAACTGATGTGGCCTTTACTGTCGTGACAGTGAGAGCACAGCGGCCCAGAGCACAGCGGACGTCACGGTGATGACTGATCTGTGAGCATCGCAGGACTCACTCTGAAAAGATCCACCGCAGGAAGAAAGAATTGCTGAACATGCTTTTTTTTTTTTCATGAGTCGGTTACAATCACCAGTGACAACATTCCAACAAATTGAGGTCACACTTCCTTCAGTTACGAAATTGCATATTTCTTCCGAGTCTTGCTTTTTTTTTTTTTTTCCTTTCCATTTTTGGATCAATGTTGATGATTCAGGACGGCGACACGACCACTGATTCATCGTAGATGCAGCTGAGGGAATTTTTTGTGGGGAATACAATGACGGCCAGAATTATTTTTCTGAAACCACATCTTCCAGCAATGGTGACAAGCATTTGCACGCCGAGGTCGCCGGCTTGGTCGCAGGTAGCAACCCTTTCCACAACAGCCCGACGTGGGAGCTTTACAGGAGTCCTGATGACTATTTACAGTAACAGCCATTGAAACAATGCGGCGAAGCCACAGATTGTTAAGAGCTCAGCACCAGTTTGGCAGCAAGTTGTAATTAACAGTTTGCTCAGCAGGCAACAAACTCTGCTTTGCAGGTTTATTCTCAGCACCATATTTAAAAAATTAAAGCTATATGTATGTATGTATGTATGTATGTATGTATGTATGCGTGTATGTATGTACTTATGTACTGTATGTATACACACACAATCAGTCAAAAGTTTGGACACACCTGTTTCTTCTTTATCTTTACAACTTTCTATACTGCAGATACATACTGAGGACATCAAATATATATGACCAAGATACGTGGATTAATGTGGCAAAATAAAAATAAAAAGTTAAATACCTAAATATGTTATGTTATACATATTTTATATGAAGGGTGGCTATTCTAGATCATCTAAAATATGAAACTTGTTTGAGTTATTTCACACTTTTTTGTTTAATACATATTCCATAGGTGTTCATTCATAGTTTTGATGTCTTGAGTAACAATCGGCAATGTAAATAGTCATTAAAATGAAAAAAAAAGCATGTGTCCAAACTTTTGAGTGGCAGTACATATATATATATATACATACATACATACATATGTGCGTGTGTGTGTGTGTGTATGTAAATATATATATATGTAGTCTCATCTTGCTGCTCAGCACCGACTAGCTGAAACTGTTAGCAACCAGTTAAAGAACAAGAGTGAAGCATTTCGTAACTGAAGCTGGTCATTCAACATTTTTAAAACAGCAGCTCCTGGTTGATGCCAATTCATTTTGCTGGCTGCGAAACACTGATCTAAATCATTGTTTCCTAACCACTGCATCCATTTGACGTTCCACTTGCAGTCCAAAGTTCCAAAAAGCACGATCAGGTTAACGTCGCCACAGCAGATATTGAAATTGGCCATAAAGCGTCGGCGTTTGTGGCACAAATGTTTTCACAGCGGCCTGACGGATGGTTTCCGACAGCCATGAGCAGAGTGCCGCAAAAAAACCCAGAGATTTTACAAGCGTGTAAATCCATCCTCAGATTAGCACCTATATTAGGAAAAGCTCTGCCCCTGCTGGTGCGGCCCGACCTGCTGCGTCTCACTGTGCTCTGAATTTCCACTTACAGTCAAAGTTGCGAGTGACATTGTGGTAACATGTGGAAAAAATAACACCCCTCCCAACCCCAAAATAAAAAAAATGAAATGAACAGCCCCCAGGGCCGACGCTGAGGGATTTTCAGACGATGGCACGGCGCCGAGCTGCATAAGCTGCCACAGTCTGCAGCCACAACACAAAGTGATCAAAGAATGTCCTGGAAGGGTTCTGGCCGCGCTCGCAGCGGGCGCTGCGCAGCACATGGCACTACTGTCGAGGAGAGTGGAAAAGGTGACGGCAAGGCAAACTGCATCAGAACAATTACAGCTTCCTCAGAGACGTTCAAGGCCCAGTGTGTAGGATTGAGTAGCATCTAACGGCAAGGAAGCATACATTGCTGACAATGTTTGTGCGAATCCCTGTTTGAACTGCATATTTTCTGATCCGTCTTCTGGGCTATTGCAGGTGCACGTCTGCTGCCTGCTTCTAAACTTAAGTGGACCCATAGATATATAACTTAATGTTAGAAGAAGAAAGAAAATGAAACTGCTAACTACTTTTAGTGACTTCTTCTAGCTAAAAACATACATGTGTGCTGTGTTTTCATTCCTTTTCATACCAATTCATCCCTTTGAATTTTTACACGTTGGCCTCCTTAGTCGAATCGCATCGAAACAGGCAAGACAGTAGCGGATGCTTTGTGCAAAATCGATTTGCTCACACTTTCGGCTGGCTAACAGCGAGGACGCGATGGAGACAGCGACGCAGAGGCGTTATAGGACAGCGCGGTGGCGTAACAACTACCAGAGGACAGGAATCTTACATTTTATAGCATATACGATACTCGGCGTCACGGGCCACGGTTTTCTTTACACAGTTAGATTCTTAAAGTTATAACTAGTCGCCCGTGAAACAAACAGGCATGAGAGGCTTACTGCAACCAGCCCTGTGGCCAAAGTGAAAATGTAGTAGCACCAAAAATGTTACAACAGAGGGGTTGTTAGAGAAGGACAGGCTGAGAGGGTTCGTCCTGGAAGGGCCCTCCTTGGCTGTCACTCCAGCTTCCAGCAGCCCCTCCCTCCAGTGGAATGTATGACGCAGCTCAGGTGTCTGTCGGGCTGGATGCTCGCCCCCCGCCCCCCTCCCCGACAATCACGCGCAGGACCCGGTGTCGGTCCGGCAAGCGTCCCAGGTTAGATCTCACACGTTGCTGTAGTTCGTAGTGTGAAGGGGGGAGGAGGGGTCTGCGGTTGCGAGGCTCAGTGGGAGGTTCTGAAGAGAAGACGGAGGCCTTTGTGGTGGCGTGCTCGGTGGCCGCTCAGTGTCCCTGGCAGGTCTTGCAGCACATTTGCCTGAAATATGGCCGGCTGCAGAACTTGAACCTGAGCACCAGGGGGCAGTAGGCCACGGTGTTCACATCTTTGCACTCTGCCAGGAGGAAGACACACATGGAAATGAAACGTTCATGGTGGTTTTTATCATGGATGTTTTACAAGAGCTGGATATCAGACTGGCAATATGGCAGGGCGTTTTCCCCCCAGAGGCCGCTTGAGGTACTGCAGCCACAAAACCCCATAAGGCCCAAAAAGCATTTTTCTCATAGAGCACAATAGAAAAAGAAACACTGGTAAAATGGCTGACAGGATGACCTTTGACCAGAAATGCTGTTTATAATGTTTCTTTCTATTGTAGATTTTTAGGTCATGGATTTATAATATTTCAAAACTATTTTAAAGGTCAGAAAATGGCCAGAAAAAACTTCACCATCGTACATATGCGCTGTGTCACGGCTCGTTCTGATTGGCTGACGCATCCTGATGTTTCACATGTGTTCCAGAGGCATGATGGGAAGTGACACTAACATGCTCTGTGGGCTAGACAATGAGAAAGCAACCAGAAACCCAAACATATTTTGGCGTGTGCTGGGTGAGTAACTGCATTGAAATGAATGGGCTACCATAGTGGATCCCGGGGTCTTGGATTTTATTTGCTCCAATTACATTTGCAAAACACAAGCACTTTTTATAACTAGAGCCACTCGTCATTTCTTAGAAAACAAAATAAAAACAACCAAAAAGGATAATCGACGCAACTAAAGAAAAAGTGAATAAAATCAATCAAGGAATAAAAACTCATCAATACACACCATAAACACTTTGAGCGAAAGAGTGCCGTGAACTTTGACCTCTACCTTCGGGGTTGTCTGTATTGACTGGAAGACTGAGGTCACATTTGCTCTTGCACTGCTGCATGGAGGCCGGCCGCTGATGATCCAGGCACTCGTTGGACGGCTGGCCCGTGTGGGCCAGACACTGAACCGACCGCATCTCTTGACCCAGCCCGCATTTGGCAGAGCACTAAGGACGCATGAAGGCATTTAACACATAAATCCCTTGTCCAAAGGTATTAATGAATGAATGAATGAATGAATGAATGAATGAACGGATGACAGATTTCATTTTTGTATACAAATTTAGATACAAAGTTATTTAGATGTTGTTATTTAGATACGAAGATGAAGACAGATAAAGAAGAAATAATGTATCCTGTTTGAAAAAGGAGTACGAAGAAGTTTTAACCCTACACTTTTTAACTCTTAAAGGTCTAGTGTGTAATATTTGGCTTGATTTATGATTTTTATATTGGTAAAAACTTAAGATACTGCCCATAAATACATTAATAAAAGTGTATGATTGCAGTACAATAAAGGTCATTGGGTTTTCCTACCCTTCGGATGGTTCTCAATAGCTCACTGACAAGCTCAGGAGTGGCAGGGAGTGTAAAAGACATTGCAATCTAAAATGTAACCACTTGATGTCGCTGTTTCTTCTTCAAAATCTAGAAAGGTTAAGGAGGTGAAACGTGTTTGCAGATAGCAAGAACAAGTCTAGTTGCCCCAACTGAACGCTTTTAATTTAAGCTGACCTGGATGACTGGGAACCTCCACAGACTTCTTCAAAAAAATCTCCAAATATTACACACTTAACCTTTAATTAGAGATAAGAGGGCATCGCCTTAAAAAAAATCAGTTCAAGCGGTAAAAGCCGCTCTCACCTCTCCCCACGGGCCTGTCACCCACTGAGGGGGAGGGCAGCGCTGCAGGTTGCAGCGCACCCTGGAGGTAGGCCGGCCCTGTTTGGGACACTTGGACTCTGGCAGCGTTTCCCCGCTCTCTCCACTCTTGCACAAGACCACGCGGTGCCTGTAGCCAGGACCACAGCTGGGCGTGCACTGCAGGCGAGCAGGAGGGGAAAAGGAAGGAGAAAAAAGGAGGAAAACATATCAGGCAGAGTTGGGGGCAGTGAGATTGAGGCCATGCAAGGGTTGCGACAGCAGTTCATTTGCAGTCACAATCACGCAGAATGATATCATCTTAATCCAATCAGCAGAGGGCAGCGGCTGCACGGAGAGAGTCAGGAGGCCTGTTCATGTAAATCAGGTGAACACGAGTCATCAGACCAGATCTGATTCATCGGCCCATGACAAAGACTCGAGCGGAGCGCCAAGAAAAGTGTGAGCGGCTCGCAGAACATGGACTTTTACAGCCTGTTCTGCTCAGCGAGTACCAGACAGGTCTGGTTTTATGACGAGGGGGGATGATGATTTGCAGGACACCTACTTCACGGAAAACTTCACTCATGGGGAAAGGTGTTTAAAGTTTGACCCAGTCGTTAGTTGTGTTGTTTTGTGCGGAAAAATGAGGAAAATTCCCCGGCGGTCGCAGGTTTGTAGGGCAGCGAGGAGGGTGCAGCGTTCACTGGTGACACCGGGTCGGGGATGCTGCACCTGGTTGATGACATCATCACGTCTTGACAAAAGGCATCACTTTGCCTGATTTACAAGACGGTGCTTGGCAGAGGAAGACAAGCCGACGCGGCTCGAATGTGCTGCAGTGAGCAACTTTCTGTTCACGCTAGGATTTGAACAGATTTGTTTAGCTTTAAAAAAAAAACAATAAACAAAAAACGTTACTCTTATGACAATGTTTTTACAGTCACCATTTTGCTCACGCTGTCAAAGAGACCATGTGTGTATGAAGGCAAAAAACTAATGTATGGTTTTAATATTTCTTGTTTCATTGAATGCCCCCCGGCCTGTAGGGCCTCGGCGTTAATACGCTGTCTCTTGTCTCATGTCACTTTGCTTACCTTCTGCATTGTTTTGTTTTCTTTTCACGTTTGAAAATTCAATAAAGCAATTGTTGAAAAAAAAAAGATTTGGACAGATTGGGAATGGAATGGAAGCAGTTCACATCTGAAAAATGAGTCTCGCCGCAGGATTGTCTGGAGCGCATCAAGACTCCGGTCTATTTGCAATCGTTTGCATTCTGTTTCGACTTACTCTCGGAAGGGCGACGCTCTAAAAAAAGGGACGGGGGTGGGGAGTAACGCACGGCACGTGTAACAATATGCACTCATGTGTGCAGCGACACGCTCGCTGCGATTTGTGCTCGCCATGCCTGTGTTGTGCATGTCATGGTTTCGACGCTTCGTACAACTCTCCGGGCAGATGTGGAGGTTTCTTCGGTTCAAATGGAAAATAAAGCGTGACATCACTCGAGAAGAACTCGGCAGAAAAATCAAGTGTTGGTTCAAAAAAACAAAACAATCAGCCAGTTGACGGGAAAAAAACAACAGATAAAAATATTTCCGAGCATCCAGATCAGGTGACATGCATGAGGGAGGAGACGCGTGCCCACCTCCGACCAGTCCAGGGCCAGCCACTCGGGGGGGCAGCTGTGGCTGCTGCAGGGCTCGGTGAGAGGAGGCCGCAGGGGCGCGCAGGCAGAGTCGTCCAGGACCTTCTCCTCCGTCGCCGAGATCCTCCTCTTGCACAGGACCTCGCGCGTCCGCAGGCCGCCGTTACAGCTGCGGCTGCACTCGGACCACCCGCCCGTCGACCAGCTGGAGAGGCACAGACAGAAATTGCTTTTTCACAGCATTCGTTGTGGTCCGAGCACCTTGAGAGAGCAGTGCAGTGAACACTCGCGTCATTAAATAAACTGGTGAAGAAGAAGGTGGACAAGATATCCAAGTTTATGTGCGGAGGTCACTGTAGCTCACTGGCAGGCTCAAGGGAGGGAGGGTGAGCGAAAGAGTGCCGCAATCTAAAATGTGACCACTTGATTTGCTGTTTCTTCTCAAAATCTCCAAATGAGCTCTAGGCTCTCGACACACCAGGGCCTTTAACATTGATGGCAGCAGTTGACCAACAGGGGGCGTTAAGTGTACTACATCTTTCTTAGCAGAGAACTCTTTAGTTCTTATTTTTGTATAAGTCCTTTAAAGCAATGCACTATCAGTGTTAGAATTCTTTAAGTTCCTGACACAGACGACTGATTGTAAAAATTGTTCTCGATGTAAAGATGAATCAACAGTCTTGTCGGACGGTCAGGGTCCTCACCTGGGGGAGCACGGCTCAGTATTGCACGATCGCCTCTTTTCTTTGGGTTTGCTCCTCTTGTCGCAGAAGTGGTTGTTGACAACAGAGTGGTCCGTCTGCCTCTTGCACACCACCTGTTGGACCTGCACACCTGGAAGCCACAAGCGCAACCCAGTTCATCCTCTGAGCCGTGTTTTAACGAATCGAGGCGAGACATAAAACAAAAAGATGATGCGATTACTGCGCCCCCTAGTGTGAGCTCTGATGGATTTTGCCTAGAGCAACGCTAAAATGTGAAAAGCGTGACAAGTTATGTCTGCTGGACTTAACCTTGAGCTCACAACCAAATTTGGCTGTCCCATCCTGATGCTCCTTCCTCCTTCCATCCTTGCTTTTGTTTGTTTACGTTTGTTTGCTGTCAAGAATGGTTCTTATATTTTTCTCTTTGATTATTTGTAAAAATTTTTACTTGAAGTGAACTGGTCACGCGACCACGTACGTCACATCCGGTGACGTGTAAATGCAAAAAAAGAGTTTCCATTAAACTTTAGCGACGTACCTCTACATCGATACGTCTGAAAAGCCGCCTCATGAGAGCGTTAAAACCTTACAGCGACACTTGAGAGGTTTTTCCAAGTCTAGGTGTTTCCATTACCAGTTTTTTATTGCGATATTTAGGTTTTGCGCGATTCTAGAGATCATGGACACGCAGCTACTGATGTGGGAATATGGTACTGTTGTACTACTTGTGCTTTCACAATGATCCACAGACTGAATGTGCACCAATTCTGACTTCACACCCAAAATAAACACCACAATGCGAGTGTGAAATGGTCCAGTTCAGTTGCCTCAACTGAACTTTCACAGACAGACCACCATATGAGAAACATAATAGAGGGGGCTGACATGCCGCAATCCTTATTATCCACTAGCTCGCTAACACGATTGTGGCTGCAGCACCACATTATGACCAGTGATGAGATTTATGATAATGTTGTGCAGTGTTGTTTGTCTTTCCCCACAACAATTTAAGACCTTGATGGATTATCATGGTAAGTATAAAAGGGCTTGTGATCTCACCTCCGGCACAGAGAGACGAGCAGCGCGACCAGGAGTTGTAGTGCCAAGCAAAGCCGGTGAGAGGATCCCTGTTGAGTGGAGGGTTAAAACGATAATGGATGCCAAGGTTCTCCTCCCTCACCAGCACCTGAACAGAGAGACAACCAAGCATCTTAAACAATAACAAAAATATTCAGTCTTATTTTTTTTAATAGACAATAAAGAATTTTTGTTTACCATGACAATCAATGTCATGTTTGTTGGTCCCATAGCTTCAAGAGTTTCTGGTCCATCAGTGGGCCGCCTGTAGTGGAAGACGGTACCCGCAACATCAAACCTGCGCGGCGTGTCAATGGTCAGCTTCCCATTGATAAAGTACTGGTCCCCTTTACTCTTCAGCACTGGGACAGCAAGAAGAGGAAGAACGGCCATGAAGGGACACATCAAGGTATTTTTACTAACAGAACCAGCAGTGTGCGGTAACAGTATCAAGGCATGTTCCTGTTTATTATAGTGCGATACACAAGACTTCCAATTATATATTTACATGTATTGAAAGCAACATTAATGCAAAACTTACTGATGACTCTATAAAAAGAACCAATAAGAGTTTATTCAGAGTGCAGACTACATTTTAACACTCAAACACTCCCCAGAAGCGAAGCCAAAAGTACCTCTATTGCCCCCTGGTGGCTGAATGTAGTTCAGGTCATTTAGACCTTGCCCACAAATGTATATATTTATACATATTTTTATTACAGACTGTTTTTAATGGTTAACATGATTTCAGGCAGAGCCCCATATTTCCTTTTTTATTTCGGCTCCTGATTGGCTGACTGTGTCTGCTTAGAAACTATATCGCCACCTCTTGGCATGGTATGTGACGTCCCCTGACAGTGTGTGGACAACATTTTGAAAAAAAGTGGAAAAATGGATTTTTAAAAAATATTCATGTAGCTCAAATATGAAAAGTGTCAAAAAGCAAACAGGTTTCAGGTTTTTCTTTCTTTGTCTGTGGAAAGGCCACCACGAGCCACCTTGGGGCAAACCCCACAAGAAAAAAAACACAACTTTATTTGAGAAACAGCTAAAAGCGAGAATGAGTCCAGTCTTACCAAGGTAGTTTAGAGAGATGTTGAGCTCTTGTATGTGGATGAACACGGACCCTTTAGGAATCCTGACCACCTCCTCATAACCTGAGACACACAGAGTCAAAAAAGGGAAAAGAGATGAAAGAGCTCTATTGAGCGGGCAGGTCAAGGGGAGTCGTACGCGAGCCGCACTTTGGACCCAGCGGGGCGTCGATGGGCTAAGCAGAGGCTTCAGATTGCTGCTACATTCCTGTCCAGCAGGCCTCTGCTGCCCTGCTTGGCTCTTTGCTTGGAGAGCGGGAACTATGCTGAGACCTGGCTCCAGCTCCCCCTTTTTTCTTCTCTCCATTCCTCCCATCTGTTTTGGTCTGTGGTACCCTTTTTCTTTTTACGGCCAACCTTTCTTTGGCTCTCCTCGGCTCGCCTCTCGCCGTCCAGCCACAGCAGCGCCGCGAATAACTTCAGCCTCACTGGAGTAAGAGGAATTATACGGAGTCAAGGAACGGGAGAATTCCTTCCAGCACTCTGACCACAAGAGGAAAGATGAGGCTTGGCTCGTGACCTCTTTTGGAAAGCTGCGAGAAGTGGGACCGAACCCTGTTGTGGATCTTTTATGAGGAGGCCTGGAAGATTAGAGAGTCTGAGTTTAAAGAGGTTTTGGGTTTTTTTCTCTGCCTCAGAGACACTCAAGTGGGAAGAAAAATGCAAGGAAAGTGTGTTCTTCTGTTAACAATCAGGGACCTGTGTGGCGAACGCACGGCAAAGTGCGTTGACCTCGGCGACCCCTTACACTTCCGTAACCTCTCGATGCCAATAGGGCCACAGGCCGGACAGACGGAAAGATAATCAGGACAATATTATTGTTTCTCAGCTGAGAGGAGAGAGCATCGTGGAGTTTTCCTATTTGTGGGGAACTTTGTCAGTTGTGAAACTATATGATTTGTCTTATTTTGTTGGTTTAATGGTTTTGGGTTTGGCGGTTTGGCTTGGTTCGGTTTGGTTGAGTTGGCTTGGTTTGGGTTGGGTTGGGTTGGTTTGGTTTGGGTTGGGTTTGTTGGTCTGTCATGGAGGAAAAGGGTCAATCAAAAAGGCTTTGGGCGTTAAGACAAGTCAAAAGCTTGTTATGGACACAACCGAGTGACGCCCGCAGTTATAAATCTTGCAATAAATATAATCCACATTGTTGCGCAGGTGCTGAATTTAGAATTATATGACATGCGGCACCTTAAGGAGGGGTTTTAAACTTAAAAACCCAGGTGCACAATGTTTTTTGAGTCATCGGGCCACAGGAGCACTTCAGCACTGGCTTTTAAGCCCTGCACGCTTGGGATCAAGAGGAATAACAACTTAAGAGCAGGACAGTGATGGACGTCATGCTCTTGTGGTTCAATGAGAGCGAATCCTTCCAGCAGCCGATGCCAATGCATTTCCCAGAGAGCCATTAAATTAATACCAACCGTTCTGAACTGTCCACAAGGACTGAGATGTGCACATTGGCATCAAAAGTAAGAAATCCCTGACGTCTGCTACATTGCTCTGGGACACTTTATCTCGCGGGTTCTTGCAGTTCTCCATTCTGATCCATAGGAATAATGACACAGCCCCTTAATTCAACCCACCAGTCTATACTTTGCGTTTGCTCTCACTAGCTGGCACACGACGATGTGGGTGGGATATTTTAAGGGGGTTCAAAGACCTCAGTGGGAGTTTGTTAGAGACTGGCCCGGTCACTGCGGTCACTGCTGAGGGAGGCTTCCTGTTCAGGGCGTGTCCACTCTGAGTGCAGTCGGGGGTGGGAGGGTGAGAGGGGGAGTGGAGGGTCAGTGAGTGGCAGTTGGGTGAGAAAGTCTGTGGTCGGTGTCGTGGGCAGAAAGGAAACCAGGGATGGATCCAAAGGCGGTCATGCCTTAAAGCTACACTGGTTGTGCTTTGACCGACTGTGTCTGCCACGTGTCCCTGGATGGACGGCCAATAGAGGCACAGGAAACTCCAGAGTACAACGTATAGCTGCCTGTGCTCTCAAACACATTTTTTTTGAGAAGACAAGGCGAATCCAAAGTTCTATCAAATTCCTGCTCTCTCTTTCTACTCACGTGTTCCCGATCAGAGTCCACATCTTGGGGTCTTGCACCTGATAGTTTGGGGAAGCTAGTGTGAGCTGCACCTCGGGTGGATTTCTGAAGTTTTGCACGTAAATGTTTCTGAGCTCTAATATAGAGCTTTTCAGCTGGGCTCATTACAAACCAAATGATGACAAAAATAGGAAGTGAGTGCTGCATCCTGCTCTAATTAAACCACAGAACAGAAGACCATCGACACGAGAGAAGTCAACAGGAGAGATTAACACGGACGCCCTGGTGGTGGTTGTGGAACTTGAAAGCTTTCTTGAGCTTGATAGACAAAGTTTGGTTGACAGCGTCAAATAAAGGTCAGCTAAGGTGGGCTTCTGTGGAGTTTGCGAGTAAGCAGACGATTACGTGACACATTGCGTTTGACCTCCAGGGCATCGTATAGTACAATACTTAGAATCAATACACTTCACGTGTGCACGTTTCGGCCGCCAGAAGAAAAAAATAAAGTCTGGCATGGCTTCTTCTCAGGATAAATGCCTCACGTTTGCCTAATCTGATTCTCAGAAGAGCGGAGAGCGGTTCCAGATCCACTTTCAGCCCTGCCCCCCCGCACTTGAGGAAAATCAGGGCAGCGAAACCGTGGTACGTGAAGAAGAAGGAGTTGAATGACGTACCTCCCTCGGGAAGCGTGCTGTTGAAGAGTCCCTCCACGGACACGCAGCCGCTGCCGTCGCCCCCGCAGCTCCGGCATCGGTCCTCGCGAACGTCCGAGCCGAGAATGCGATCGCACCCGACGTGCTGCAAAAAAAGCAAAGCAGTGAGCCGCGGAGGTGGGGGGGGGTCACTCGGGGTTACGGGTGAGTAGAGGCGCACTGGGTAAGTTGAGAGGTGTCAGAGGCCGCCGGTGGGATTACGCCTAATGTCTTCCAGGCTTTTCGTCGGAAAAAAAAAACACACAAAAAAAACAACAACACAGAAATATCAGATGGTAAGTCCAGATGTGCTCTGATCCAGAGCAGACACAATGCGCCGAGGTTGCTAAACCCATAGATGTCGGCATAAATAAGTTTGGTGATGAGTCGAGCAGGTGGTTTCACTCAAACTCCTCAGCAGTGACCCAATCCTAAACAAACGCGCCGAGAGTCGACGGCGACTGCTTTCGCTCTCATATTTTCTTGTGACAGTTGCTTACTGCAGGGACAGATAATGAGGCCGGAGTTTATTATTACTTTTGCACTGATTAGATCACGTTTCAAAACTTAATCCTAAAATGATCCACTTCAGGGCTCGTTGCTGGCGCCAAACATGAGGACGGAACAAAACAGAGTTTATTTAAAACTCGGTCACGCTAAAATATGTGGAAAAGTGTAAAGAAGAAAAAAAGATACCAGGAAAAATAACAACTTCAAGGACCCATATTAAACCCATTCACAGATCTTTTTTTTTTTATCCTGGACTCCAGTTCCGTCATTATTGAGCTTAGTGTTTCGCTGGAAGTGATGTTTTGTTGTGTTTTCCACATGTCAGGAAGGGGACAAATACAAGACAAACTGCAAAATGGATTCAGAAGGTGGGACTAAGACCAGGCTGGGGGTGTTAGCTCTCATCTAGGAGTGAGCTGACCTGTGATCTCCTCTCTTTGTGACATCATACAGGGATAATTTCTAGAACCTAAAATGTGTTTTTGTGCACATTTTCTGAAACGTGTAGAGAGCAAGAGAAGACGAGGGCGCATTTCTCCGTGAAGTCTATTTTCAGACTGGAAACACACACGACTGCTGCCAAACACTGACAGAATGAAATTCAAAATTTGGCCTTTGAATAAATCTGAATCCCATCAGCACCAAGTAGAGGACAAAGATAAAAATAGAATTGAAAAGAATTGAAAGATTCCAGCTTCAGAAAAATAAAGTTTCTTTAACAACGCCTTTGTAGAAACACAAAACGCACTGATGCTAGATTCCATCCAGGAAGTGCATTGCCTAAACCTACGATAAGGACACGTGCGCTGGGAGTCAAACAACACACACACACATAAAAGAATGCTGATTTGGCAGATTTGGTGGCATCTGACACGAATTTGGCCTGCAGCGAGCTCCACTGCACAACGAGGCTCCCAGGTTAGTTTTTCTCTCCCTCCCTCCATCCCTCGCTGCCGCACTCCTCCTCTTCCCGGAGCTTATCGCCGGTCAAACCCGACTTTGTGTCGGAGTCAGCACGAGGGCGCAAAGGAGGGATTTCTTCACGCTATGTTTGAAGCTCGATGTGTATCTAACCTCCACGGTGGGTGGGATGATGAAGGAGGAGAGGGAGACAAGGAGCTCGGAGCGCATTAGGAAACAAAGCAGCGAAGGAAAGCCTC
The DNA here is from genome assembly GCA_009823395.1 of Thamnaconus septentrionalis. Classification (NCBI taxonomy): domain Eukaryota; kingdom Metazoa; phylum Chordata; class Actinopteri; order Tetraodontiformes; family Monacanthidae; genus Thamnaconus; species Thamnaconus septentrionalis. The sequence continues at coordinate 15,969,663 of CM020508.1, read as the reverse complement.
CCTCCCTCCCTGCCTGCCTGCCTGCCTGCCTGCCTCCCTTGCTGGCTGGCTGGCTGGCTGGATGGCTGCAGTGAAAACAGACGAGCAGCTGAGTGGGAGGGTCAGCGAGTTCCTCCGGAGCAGAACCCAAACTAAGGCAAGGAAAAAAGACGCGGCAGGAGAGATGTGCACCCAAAAAAAAAGAGATGTTGATAAACAAAATCTTCTCTCGGTCGACCTGACCTCCGAGACGGTTGAAATAAAAAAGACCGAGTGGGTGAGAGGCACGTAAAGGGAGGGAAGGGGGAGCCCAAAAAAGAAAATCTTTTGGCACACTGCAGGCAACCACGAAACAACAAGCTGGATATCCTGACTTCTTTTTTCATCCTCTGTCCTCAAAATCCCCTTCGACCTCAAACACAACCAACAACAGACTGTGAATCAGCGCCGATCAGTGTTTCAACCACGTCACTGTCAAAAACTGGCATGTCGGGCTCCCGTCCGGAGCTCGAGGCTGTCACAGCGAGAAAAATGAGGTGCAGTCGGGTTGTCGTCACCCGCCGGGAATAGAGGCCCGATTGTTGCTGAGACGCAGCTGTGTAGCGTTCAAAGGGGTCGGAAACTTTAAAGACTAAGTTTTGCTTTGTGCAGAGTTTGGCCAGGCAGTGCCGTGCCACGTTGGCCGAGGTGAACCTATTCTTCCTTCCCCGCAGACGCCGTGTCAATAAGCAACAGGACACCATCTGATGCTTAAGATAACAAAGTCTGATAAAATGGCATGTCTTAGTCTAAGCTGTACTTTAGTTTTACAAAGACCGTTGTTCTGCTGAGTATCTCAGAACTCGGACCTGCTTGAGATTTTACTCTCACAGGTGCTCTGAGAAGAAGACGCGAGATCAGGACATGGATTATATTGTTTGCAATCTGCTTTCTGACCATGAGATGCTCCAAAATCTTAAACACTGGGCCTTGTAGAGAGAGGCTCGTGTGAGTCTATGGCACATGAGCTTCCAAGTCACTATGGCTGTCTCGCAAAGCAGCTGGATGTGAGGATGCAACTTAAAGAGAAAAGTACGCAAAGAGGATTTAGGGCCACAAGAAGAGAAAAAAATTTAAATAGAATTTTTTTTCCAAGTTTGGAGTTCGAGAATAAAGTTGACATTTCAAGATTAAAGTTGAAATTTCGAGAATAAAGTTGACGTAAAAAAGACAAAATTTCGTGTTTAGTGGTGTGGTGTACCGTTTTCACCAGTTTCCTAATTACTGTGGGTGAATCTTTTGGCAGTTTACTTTTAACTGTAGGTAACTGGGATAATCCACCATCCATCCAGTCTACTCGCCAATTTCCACTTTATTTGCATCGACTTTATTCATGAAATTTCTACTTTATTCACAAAATTTTGACTTTATTCACAAAATTTCAACTTAGAACTGGAAATGAAAAACAAATGGTGTGTGTCGTCTCACCTTACACTCTCCGTTCACACACACATCTAGAGAGTCATCTCGGCACGGCGTGCCGTCCACCACCGCTGGGGCACGTTCGGTGTAGAAGTTGTAACCTTCAGCCAGGCAGTTGAGAGAACACGGCTTCACCCCACCTGGACACACGCGCACACACACACACACACAGACACACACACACACACACACACACGCACACGCACACACACACACAGACACACAGACACATAGAGATAAAGTTGACATTGGTTTTGTTTATGCATTTTTTGGGTCAAGTAAGAGTAAGATAAAACCTCAATGTACACACACACACACACACATATTTTATGAGTGACAACCGCAGGAAAAGAAGCTGAATGCGGTTACAGCTCTCAAAAATCGACTGCAATCACAGTTTGTCAAAAATAGATAAGAGACAGAGAGAAAAAATAATTGCACAAATATGTTGCACATTGCTGGGCGAAAAGTTGAGGCGGGCACAATGTCAGCCACCACAGACGCATGTAGTTGTTGTCAGGGCAATGCAGCGTCTTATTGAAAATGAAAGGGAAAGCCCAATCCAAGACCAAGCAAGTCCACTGAGCTAATTCTTGTGTGTTACACCCAGGACAAGCTGTTTTTTTCCTACATTGTAATACAACTTATTGTGCAAAACAACAATTGCATTACATGTAATAAATCAGTCGCTCACTGTCGTACGAGACAAAAAGACAATAAATCCCACTTCCTCCAATTTAAAAGCACGTCAAGTTTGTTTCCCCGCAGCTCATAATCACCAGTCCCATTGTGGCGTGGGCACAGCGCCCTCTACCTTTGCCCTCTAAAAACCAGTTCAATCAGTTCATTAGCAAACACACAAACACGCTCGGCTGGCGGAACAACCCGGCCAAGTGGTAGACATCCTTCATTCATGTGCGAGGCTGCCAGCAGCTCCACTGCTTGAGTGGCTGCTGACAGTCTGGGCCCTGTTTGTTTGTGCTGGCAGCTGCGGAGCAGGTACATTATGTGCTGGGAAGGAAAAAAAAGGGGAGCGAGACGGCCAGACGGGGAGAGAGAGAGGGGGAGAGAGAGGGAGAGAAAGAGAGAGAGAGAGAGAGAGAGAGAGAGAGAGAGAGAGAGAGTTTAAACTGGCACTGGCTGCAGACATAGAAAGTGGTAGGAAAACTCTGATTCCCAGGGTGCCTTGCTTTGGCGGGGCGCTTAGGACTTACACCAGTGTGTGTGTGTGCGTGTGTGTGTGTGTGCATGGTAACTTGCATTTTGTGATGTATGGAGTGCAAGAGCAGTCGGTGAAGGCTGCTGGACTGAGAGCAGCAAATGTGGAGAAGCAGTGCGTAAAAAGAAATAGTAGCTCCGACAGAGTGTTTTAATGAACTGTCCTTGGCTGCCTGAGTCGAGAGGGAAAGACCAACGCTGCTGCTGCTGCTGCTGCTGCTGCTGCTGCTGCTCTGAGCGTCATGACAAGGGACGCGGGAGAGGCGGAGGGAGGCAAGAGGAAAAGTGATTGCGCAATATAACCAAAAGCGGGAGAGCGACATTTATAGGAAATGGAGCAGCGAGGGCTAATAAAAAGGGGCAAGAGGAGGAGAAAGAGAGAGAGTCTGGTTTCCCTCTCAAATAGAAGCTTCTTTTTTTTTTTTTTGCAACTGGAAGGAAAAGTGAGTCGCAGCAGATGATGTACGCTGATTTTTCCGGATGATCCCAACATACTGTAATTTGGTTTTAATACGGTGTGGAGGAAGTGGATGTTGCAAAGTGGAAACAAAATAAGTGGCTGAAAAAGTCAAAACCGGAGAGGCGGCAGGAATTTCATTCAATTCGAGTCCATCTCAAGATGTTTTGGCAAACCGGATTGCTTCCTTAAATAATTACGAAGCATTGCCCATTGCCTCACCTTCCACCAGTGTGACACTCCCAAATTCACATAAAAACTATGAGCTGGAAACCTACACAGTGTCTGCTCAGGTGGTCATAGTCTCTCTGAGAGAACACTGCTGCAAGAAAAACCCCAAAGGCATTGTATCCTGTACTGCAAGAAGCAAAGAGCTTTGTGACATGGGTGACTCACCAAGTTCACCATAATGTCACAAAGATCAGTGTACAGGTCAGTGTGGCTGCATGGCACAAAAACCACAGAAAAATCCCCTTTACACGACTTACAGGACACAGAAAGCACTTCCTCAGCCCTGGTGTCTCTTGGCAGTAATCTGATTCCCACTATCTGGAAATCTACCATTACAAATTCTATCTGCGAACAGTGAGAAGAGAAGGACGCACGGAGATTCGACTTCTCCATAAACTGTCAGCCTCCTGCACTGTCTTTAATTCAATGTTATATTATTAACTTTGTCTTTTTCTGTTTCATTTGGTGGCCGAAGGCGGGAACAACTTGGACAACAATGTGTGAATCTGTTCAAAAATCATCAGAGCAATTCAGAGAGCCGCGTTTGCAATCGAAAACACATGACTGGGACAGAAAGTTGCGCAGCCTCGCAGGGCAGGTGCCCGCGGGAGAAGGTTCTTTCTTTCTGATCTGCCTTTCTGGGGCTTCTGTCTCACTTTTCAGCTCTCCACAATGTCTCTGCTGTATTTCACCCAAACGTCCTGTACATTGTATTCATTAGCTACGTATTTGTCATATGACGACGCACATTCCATCCAATTTGATTCCTCAGCTTCTGGTGCCCTTGATGGGCTGTAGGGAGGAAGGAATATCTGCAAGTCTTTTTTTTGTTTGGATATGTATGTGTGTTGTGCGTCACGTATGTAGTCGTGCGCAAGCTGTTCTTAACTAATTGACCCTAGTGGGATCAATAAAGTTGTCTCGCTGATTGATCGATTAGCCCACTGCGAGTTGGAGCGGTAGAAAGCGGAGACTGGAATGTGAGGAGAGTGAGAGGGCTGCAGAGCAGAGGGACAGGGCTGGGCTGTGCGATCTGGCCTTAACACGGGGCAGAATCTCTGGCGCGACTCCTATTTTAACAGCTGCAAGGGATTTCCATTGTAAAATCAGCTGACTTGATGAAAGGAGCACTTGTTGCCTGAAGTTGAATTTGGCCGGCCCGGCCATCTCTGTAAACCATTATGTTGTTGGGGAGATAGATTAAAAGCAGTTATGTCGTTGAAACTATTTATCTTTCACATCCAATGTAGTGCTCATCAGGAGCGAGGAATTCTCGCATGGAATTGTGGGACGTGTGGCTCTCCGCGGCCCAGCATCTGCCGACCAGACAGGAGGGGAGTCTGCAGCCTCGATTTCATCTCATGCCGTCCCACTTTCTCTCTCTCTCTGCACACGTGCGCACACACACACACACACACACACACACACACACACACACACACACAAAGTCTCCGTCCGACTCCTCACATCCATAGCAATTCGGACAGAAATGACGTGTTAAAGCACGGCGGTGCCTCTTCCAGAGTAACTCAAGAGTCAAGAAGCACCGAGATCCCAAATTGGTTTGAAAAGAAGTTTTGAACACCCGTCTCAAAGCTGGAATTTTCACGAATGCTGTAAGCTATGCGGCTATACAGTATGATCGCAGAGCACCACCCCCACCCCCACCCCCCACCCCCCAAAAAAAAAAAAAGAGTATAAAGTCTTTTCAAATCAGCTCGGCAACACAGATTATTTTGTTTCTGACCTTTTTTTTTTTTTGGCAGTGGTGTGCAGACTGATGGTAAAATGCCAAATACTCAGCACTCTATGTATATCTGCCAGCACCTGCATGTATCCATGCAACACACTCTTTCTTTTATGCAATGCACTTATACACTTTACCTCATACAGCATTCAGTTTTAAAGGCACAGGGTGGCACAGAGTGAATGGTATGGTGAATGACTCCGTGGATGTGACGGGATGGATGACACTGTATATGCATATTTATTGTGACTTATTGTTTTTAGAGTATTTTTTACTGAGCCCAGCATGTGAGTGCATTGAATTTTGTTGTATCTCCTGTGCAATGACAATAATTCTATTCTATTCTATTCTATTTTATGTCTGTTTTAGGATCAATTCTTATACCTAAAGAATAATATTTGGACGCGTCTTTGCTAATTTGGGGCAAACTTATCGTACGTTGCTGCTCTGCTGCTTGCAGAGGCTTCTCACCACCACCAACCTCCGCCTCGAAGCGTGACTCCAACCTCGGCTGCGCTGCACTGACGCGCTGGAATGCTCCTTCTTGCACTGACACACGTGCTGCTGTGAGGTGAGCTGCACAGTCACACTGTGTGAGTGTGCGCGCGGGGGAAACGGAGAGAGTAACACGGGAACTACAGTGACTGAACTGAAAAACTGTCGCTGTGGACTCCTTTGGTTTATGAAACAGTCTAATTTGATGCCGTCACTTATTGTTCCCCTTGCATGTGTGTACATTTTTGAAAAGAGCTGATCTGAAGCTGCTGGACTGATTGCTGTTTCTTGATAATTTGACTTTATTTGTTAAAGATTATGTTGTCACAAAGATTCTTTTCAAATCAAAAAATATGAAAGAATAATATGTGTTTCAGGGATATTTTGTAGTTGCCCAATTGCCTATTTTATATATTTTTTAAGACTACAACAAAGGAGGAGAGTGCAGGTGAGATATTCTGTAGATAAAAAAAAATTGGAAGGTCAGAAGATGATGATGAGATGGTTTGGACTGTAGTGAAGATAGGCAGAGAAGACATACAGTACATAGTAGGATGATGGGGTTGGAACTGGCAGGAGAGGACATGAGGTAAGAATGCGTGAAAGAGGATGCAGAAGACAGGGTTAGATGGAGGCAGGCGATTGGCTGTGGCCACTCCTGAAGGTAACACCCTGACGGAGATAAAGATTCAACTAAAGATAAACAGAATGTACCCAATGAATAAATGTCCCAATAAAAAAACCACAACACAGAAGAAGAAGAAGGAAAAGTCACTTTTTTTTTACGGGATCAGCCTCTTTTTACCATCTCATTGTTGAACAGTGATGTTGCAGCAGCGGAACCAGGGACACACGAACGCCTCACGCTTCTTCACTCACCTCCCCTGTAGGGCTTCCAGGTGTAAAACTTCCCCCGGAAAGGAACGCTGTCAAAATCCGAGCACTGGATCTCCCGGAAATCTCGAGAGCCTGCGGGGCACTCCTGTCAAATCACACACACACACACACACACACACACACACACACACACACACACACCATTGACATGGAGAAACGCGGCCACAAACATCTGCAACCCGACTCTCCACTGCGGTGAAAAGCCACAAGATAAATCTACGGGGACAATATTTACGAGCAGATTATGGCTACGATGACTGCGGAGCTCGACTGGATGGCGACGCAGCTGCAGAGGATTCGTACTTACATCGATGTTGCAGGATCTGAAGCGCTTTCTCTCCCCCAGACAATACTTTCCTCCAATGGTTGGCCTAGCAGCACACACACACACACACACACAGGGAGAGAGTCGCGCCAGTCAGTCCCATCTGAGTGCAATTTGGGGAAGATCTGACCTCCGTCACGTCGGCACACGGCGCTGACTGGCTGCCTCCGTCAGTGTGTTTTCAATCTGGCCGTCTGTCTCCCTTTTGTTGCTCCGCCGTCTACGCAGAGACAATAGCGCAGCGCCTCTCGCTCTGTTTGTATGTGTACGTGTTGAAAACCAGGCTGAGCCGCTACTGTCAAACAGCTGTCAGAGAGGAGCCAAAGCAAATATGCAAATGAGGCTGAAAAGGGGAAACAAATAAACATAAAAAAAGGGAAAATGACAACGGAGGAACTGCGCTGGCTTCAGATGTGGGTCAGTTCCTCGGGAGGCTAATGGAAGCAAGGCGAGGGGCACGGCGAGTGTGAGCGAAAGCCCAGTTTGCTGGTCATTCCGAGACTATTGGAACCATCTGTGGCGTTTTAATCACAACGGCAGCGTGCTGAAAAGAAATAGCCCCGGCAGTAAAACGTTTTTTGCATTCCCTTCCTCTGTCTGCTGATAAAACTGTTTTATACGACGATGCTGGATACTGCCGAGATTTTCACCCACATGGACGCTCGTTTCCTTTTGTAGGCTGAGTCTCATGAAATGGAAGCAACGCAGATGACACGTGTTGTCGTGCTTGACGGAGCAAGCACGTGTGTGTGCGTGTGTCTGTGTGCGTGTGTGCGCAGGTTCATGTTTTAGTGACTACACACCTACATCCACACAATTGAGTTTTCCACTATTAATTTCACACATCCACCTGGGAAGGAGCCCATAGAGAACATCTGTTGACCTGGTAGAGTAACTGGGCCAAACAAGTCCATCACATTCAAAGTGGCCCAATTATTTGTTTACTTATTTTTTTTTTTTGCAAATGTTCCAGTCTGTCTGTCTCAGTTCCTAATCAAAAACACAAATGTTCTTGTGTTCAGGTAAAACTAATGCAAATGTTGCGAAATTCTCGTTAGAGTCGACATTTTTTTTTTTTGGGTGAATTCCGTACCTGGGGCTGTCGCAGTGTCTGATGGAAGAGGAAACTCCGCCTCCACACGTCCTGCTGCACTCCTCCCAGGGAGACCACAGACCCCAACCTCCGTCCACACCTTCCGGACGCGTGCCGTATGCCACGCACACTCTTTTGTAGCACCACTGCAACACATGCACACACACACACATACACAGAAAATGAAAACGTGGGTGGGATACTTGATAAAGACTAAACTTTGCTCGAAATGATCAAAATGTTCTCGTAAGTCTAACACACTTCATGGAGTTCAGGATGATTGAGGCAGTTTGCTCTTTCCTCTTTAGAAACAGCGCCTTGCAAAAGGTCGATGGTGTGTATTTACCCCTTTCTCTATGGTGTTGGTCTGACAAATGGTTCCCTCCGCGGCGGGAATGCTGCTGGTGATGCAGCGGTTGCTCTTGCTCATGCACCAGAGCTCGCTGCAGACCTCCTGTCGTAAAAAAAGGACAGCAGAGAGACGGTGAGACTCTGACAGGCTGTGACAACACAAGTATGGATGTGAAATCCTCCAGTGGAAAGCTGCACTGCCGTTCACCTCCCTCTCTGCTCCCGTTCAACAATGTTTATCTCACATGGGAGGCGAGGGTTCTCGTTTTATAGTGAACATATGCCATGACCACACAGTATCAATAATAATGGGTCTATAAAGCCGTGTGCCGTTCCAGATGTCTGCTCACTCTAAAGTTGGAGCCGTAAAAGATGGCCGCACTGTAAAGCCGATGTTTTTTTTGTTGTGCAAACATCGGTTAGGGATTGAAAAAAATATATAACTATAAAAAAATCAGCTCAGTCTGCTTGTGTTGGGAAGCTTTATGTGCTCACCCCGAGCATTTTGAATCTAAAATTGTAAAAAGTCAGCTTTTAAAAGGCAATTTTCAGCATCATTTTGGGCGATTTAATCTATCAACTCATAAGGCTGCAGAAAGCAGTGAACAGAATATCAGGGGAAAAAAAAAATCACTGTTCACTGTAGCTGCTTTGCTAATAACTCAAAGTGCTGCAGTGTCAACACTTGGCAATTAGGAGGGATTACTGTTCCATGCACGTCCACACTAGTCTGCATTCAATCTACTTCCTGTGATAAAATAATAAGTCGGATTCGCCCTCAGGGACAGGAAAGCTGCGCATGAATGCAAATGATGACAAGCAGAGCGCTGTAACAAGCCACTGACCGCATATTTGCACTGCCGCGATCTGACGCCGTACTGGAAGCGGCACTGTTCGTCTGCGTCGTAGGCCTGGCCCGGCGCTGTGGTCGGGTACACAAACTCCTGCTTGGGCGGGATGTTGTTTAGACAGGAGCCCATCCCTGCGCTGAAGCACACCCCGGGAGAAGAAACTGCTTTGAAGTTGGCATAGGAATTGTTAAGAAATTTTTTTGCCCGCAGCAAAACAATTACACAGGAAATGGATTTCGCTCATGTTAAGATCCGTCAGTGAAACGCTCCTCCGACCACCAGGGGGAAAAAAAAGAAATAAAAAAAATGCTGCTCCGACATCCAAGTGAATCCATGCTTCCAAACATTTAATTAGCAAATTATTTGTGGGTTTGCAGATATCTGATGGGCTGACTCACTCCAGGAAGCTGGTGATGTAATCGCGGCTGCAGGCTGACCAGATGAATGGGTTGGTCTTCATGGTGATGTGGTCAGCCATCAGCTTGGCCGTCTCCTGGCTGCGGGGTCCGCAGGCATTGCCCATCCCGTCGTGGTTCATTCCAAACCTAAAGGCCAGCACGACACGGTGACAACACTTTGAGTGCTGCGAGAAGCGCAGGGACGGCGGAAAAACGCACCACTGGGGATAATCACTGGGATCGAAAACACAGACATGTTCCTGCGGTTGTAAGTGGAACGTCAGTGTCGTCTAACACAACAAATTATATCCAAAGATGAACAAAGAGGATGTTTGTTGGGTTTTTTTCCCCCCTACTGGGTCTAAAACTGAAGATATTATAATTAACAAAGAAGATGCATCAGATCAAATCACCAAATCAGGGAAATTTCGCGGTACTTTTTAACAGCGAATGTTTGCATAAAAACACTGAATTATTTAGAATGTCTACCAATCTTAACTGAAAAGAAATAGTGATCAAGGGGAGACGGAAATAGAAATAGAATAGAAATAGATAGGTGAGTTACAACAAAATCGCATCTATTAGAAACCCCCCAAAAAATAAAGTATGAAGAAATATTTTTATTGTATCTCTATCTGTTATCTTTGGATTCATACAATTAAAAAAAAAACAACCAAAACAAAAATCATGTGAAATCTGAACGCAAATGAAGTGACCAAAAAGAAGTTTTCCACTGCAGTCAAAACTCAGCTTCTGGAGCAGCAGGACCTGAAAACAGAGCATCAAGTCTGAAGACTAGCGCTGAAAGACCGCTGAGGGAAATATGGTGATGCAATGCAAAATCAAATGATTACAGGTCATCAGCAATCTTCTAAAATCTTACTCAAATTTTCCACAAAATATGATATTCTACGCAGTGTACGTGGTCCAATTTTATTTGTGCCCAGGGGATTAATAACAGGGAAGAAATAGCGCTCACACAAGTGAGTTATAGCCCATAATATAAATGTGGAGAGTGAACTTGGAGGCCCGATCACAACAAAAAAAAAAGAGACCAGTGCAATGTTTTTTGTTTTTTTTTGTGAAAAAGCAGAGATTAACTTGTGACTTCTCCTGATTTACGGCGCTTCTGACGCAGCGAGAGCGCACACGCCAAAGATAAACGCTCGCCGGGAGAAAGGGATCGCAGCAGCACCTCGCAAAAATGACCAAAACACCCGCTGATATTTAGATGTCAAAAACAGAGGCGTCCGCAGGTGCTCCCTCAGCCACACATGCAACTCATTCCACTCTCGAGGAGTTGGGACAGAAAAACAATATATTAACTATGAGCGCATTGTCAGCCGACGCAGATGAGTCATGGTGTGAGAGGAGCTTGCATAAACCGTCGGTGCAGTGGAAACCCGAGGAGGGAGGGGCTGCCTTGGGGTCGGACAAGAGGGACGAGGAAGGGACACGACACCCCCCGGGGGAGCCGCTCAGTGACATCTTGTGTTGCCGTCTCTTCGGCTGGACGACAGGGGCTCCGAAACAGCTTTGTATGGTTCTGGATTTTATCTCAAAAAATGAAGAACAGCCTGCAATACAACGCAAGTGTCCATCTGAAAAGTCTTTAACAGTCTTACTGACGGGCATTTCTTTGATATATAAAGTCTTGGTCTTGTCTCGATCTCGATACTCTCTAGTCTTGATCATGTCTTGGTCTTGGTCGGTGCAGTCTTGACTACAACACTAATCTTATCTCAACAGAGCAAAAATTACATATGTAGCAATATTTGCTTGGACAAGGGTAAAAAAAAACAAAAAAACATAAAACAACAACAAAAAAACAGACTCAACAAATTTGTGAATCGTTGGTTCATCTGTTAAATCTTTGTCAAGACAGCAACCGTCACTCTGAGCCAGAAGGGTCTCTAAGTATGTGACGTACTGACAGAGTGATGAAGTTACAACTTTAAAAAAGGAAATAAACTACTTTGATCTTCCTCTCATTTGGTTTGTTTCCTTCAGCGACGGCCACAGCCAATCACCTGCCTCCGTTTGACTCCATCCACTGCATCCTCTTCTCTTACACCATCTAACCTCATGTCCACTTTAACTACATCCATAAATCTCCTCCTAGCTCCTCCTCAAGCTCTCCTGCCTGCCAGTTCCTTTGTCAGCGTCCTTCAAGATTCACTGTCCTTCCTCTGGACCCGTTCAAAACCTGGACTCCTCAGTCTCGACTCTCTGACTGTATCTCCTGAACATCTAATATGCTGCTGGCTGCCCCTCTGATGTTCTCCTTCCTGATCCGTTTCAACCTGAAATTGATCTGAAATCGATTTATGCCGTGTGTATGTGTGCGTGTGTGTTCATGTTTGTGTGCATGTGTGTGTGTGTGCATGCGCTCCACTCACGTGTGTCCTATCTCGTGGGCGATAGTGAAAGCTGTTCCTAGGCCGATGTCCTCGTTGATGCTGCAGCTCCGCTCTGGCTCACACATCCCGCCTACAGGAGCCAGTCCTGACACACACACACACACACACACACACACACACACACACACACACACACACGGTTTTAGGCTCTTCTTTTGGAGGGTTAAAGCTCCAGACGTGCAGCTTCTGAGGTTCAACTTATAGTTCTTTTTGGACTGAATCCAAAAATGTACATCCTTCATGTTGACAATAAGTGGAGGCACTTTAACATTTAAAGTCCCGACAAGCAGTTAAGGAACATTCCATGTTCTAATATTCAACACTATTAAAATATTGTGCTTTTTGAAGTGTTGTTGTCTGAAGTGCTTTGCCAGGGTTAAGCTGGGCTCTTCATTGCTGCATGAGTGCAATTTTCCGTGGTGTTAAAACAATGTTGATTAAAATATATTCAAAATAGATGAAAACACATTTTGCCTTTTCACCTAAGCCTCATGTTCTGACAGCACTGTGATGCAACTAACAGACTTTCTGTAGAAGTAAAGGCCTCTTTGTGACCTCACAATTGCAAAAAAAAATTACATGTCTAAATTACACGTCTGCAGCAATGCACAACTGAGCATCTGTGAGATGTTGCCTCTAGAAGACGCAGGCCTGACCTAAATCCTGTGTGGCCACAAACTGAACAAAACAGTACATTTGCATTTTAGGTAGAAAATAGCAGGATAGTGCAGAGTGACATGCAGCAGAGATGCTGGGATGCTGTTTGGACATGGACGCAGCAATCCATACTTGTGATGTCACTCTTGACTCGCAGTGCTCCTTGGCTGTAATGGAGAAAAAACCCTACGCGTGCAATCTTGTCAAGAGGAAAACAAATAATGATCCGCAGAAAGTCTCAGAAAGTGCATAAAGAAAAAAATAGAAACTGTTGTGGTGAAATAACTGTGGAAAAATACGAAAAAAAAGAAGTTCCCTGCTCAAAAATGTGCAGAATTTTTGCAGTTGTGCAAGTTTTACTGACACACGGATCAGCATCTATGACGAGCCTGAGCCAATAGCTCAGTTGTGTCAAGCTGGCAACCGGCAGAATGGAAAAAGTAAAGCAAGAGAGAGTGAGGCTTCCTGGAATATAAATATATGATGCCCACCATCCTTATCACCTTTCCGTGCAGCTCAACAAAAACCTCTGCATGCTGGTGAATTGCAGACGGTTGTTTTGGTCGATATTGTAACAATCGAGGCTGCACCCAGAGCGGAAAGTCTGAAAGTCCCTCTGTGAAGCATATGAATTGCAGCGCTGGACGGGCCTCAGCGTTTGCAGACTTTCCATGGAAGGATCCCACAGAATCCACAAATCTGCAAAAAAGGTGCCGAGTTCCAGACGCTGGGATTCGGCGTCAGGCTAGGAGCTGAAAGCTGCATGCATGCGTGCACATGCGTGTGTGTGTGTGTGTGCGTGCGTTGTTGCAGGCGTATTACCTAGGGTTTCGCAGGGCTTGTTTTTTTGGATGCAGATGTCGTACCTGCAGATGGAAAAGGGGAAGTCATCAGACTGTTTGAAATTGAACACAAGCTGGACCATCAAACAAATGAAGTTCAGGTGGTCAACGTAATCCTCGCGCACACACACACACACTGAGAAACCCATTTGAAAATAACGCTGTGCAGCCACAGGATTGCCAAGATTGCAACTGAAATCTGGCACGTTCGCGTTGATAACCTCCAACAGAAAGTGTCTTCAATCATTCTTAGCATTCCGTCGCCAGTCAACTTCCTTCTAACCCTTCCTTCTTCTTTTTTTTTTTTTTTTATCTTTGAATGCTGATGAAACCGGGGAACATTCTGCTGCAAACTCCCCTTCAAAGCCCAGGGAGAAGAACTCTGTGGTATTTTATAAAAGGACTAGGAACAGCACGGACAGGGAAGTCATTGGTGGACGTCTCGCCGTGTTGCCTCTTGTACAGCTAAACTAGCGGCGATACATTTATTCCATCCCGATGAGTGCGACAAAACGCACATTTGTCCAGCCACCGTCCCAGTTTTGCCTTCCCAAGTAAAAAAACAAAAACAAAAAACAGTCTCTGCGGGCTCTTCACCGTGATAAATCCGAAGCGTTTGCGAGACATTCCCTCTCAGTATCCAGGTTCCGCATCACAAGGATGCCCCGCAAAATTCCCCGAATGGTTACAGACGCTCTCACGTAGACATGAGGGGCCAACAGCGAGAGAGCAGAGTGACAGCGCGCAGATGGGCTTCTTAAAGAACAATAGCCGGAAATCGGGGACGGTGGTGTCATCGTCTGGACATTCTCTATCCTGCGCTTGATAAATCCTCACGTGAAAGAGCTCTCACAAGCACATGTTTCCAAAAAAAAAGACAAACACAGACACACACACACACACGCCGGGATGACACTGCAGCCGCTGGGCTCTGACCCCGTCCCCTCCAGTTGACCCCGTACTTGTTTGTTTGCTGCTGCCAAATTCCTGCGGTCAATACCAGTCAGTGTTTTTGTTTCGTCAGATTGTCACGCGTCTGCCATTGTCCCCCTGCACATCCTCCACACAGCCGCGCCACTGACACGGAGCACAAGTCGGGGAAACCGGCGAGAGGGAAACGAATCGAGCGCACCCTCTCAAATTCCGGGCCACTCTCGGCTTTGATTTCCTGCTTTTTCTCTCAGCCGTTTGCTCTGAATTTCTCTGCCCACCCGCGACTCCCCCTCCGCCTTCCGCCGAGAAAGTCAGTAAATGTGTCACTGGTTTGCCTTTTCCCTATATCTCTTTTTTTTTTATGCCGTCTGTCCAGATGCGGATCTGGGCAGAGCAGCCAGAGCTATTATCAACCCAGACAGGGTAAGGTCCTCCAACTGTTGGCTTTGATTTAAAAAATGTTTCAAAAAAACCTTTTGAGGATAGAGACTGCAAAGCAGGATAACAAAAAAGTTTTGTTTTTTTTAATTACACTGTAGACATTCATGCACACATTGTATGGAAGCGTATTGCTGCTCAGTGTCACGTAATTATGTGAAAGTTTCACATTTTTAGGTGATCATTTTCACGTTTTTACAAGACACTATCACGTTATTTTAAGGTCGTGAGAGATTCAGTGTCATGTAATTAGGTTAAAAATGTAATCTTTTTACTAGGTCATTTTCAAGTTATTTCATGATAATGAATAAAAACTAAACGAGCACTAGACCATCTTTTCGTGCATCTCAATAATTTCAGGATCTCACCATGACTCAAACTCAGCTTAAAGTACAGTTTAATCAAATGGTGCAAACAAGCCTCACGCCTTGTATCGTTTAGTTTCAATTTGTTATAATTCAACACGTAATGTGAAAATTGTCTAGCAAAAACGAGAAACTTCTTGTAATTAATTACGTGATGGTTTTTATGTAATAAAGTGAAAATGATGCTGTAAAAACATGAAAATTACCTGAAACTTTGACGTAATTACGTGATACTGAACACTTTTTTCCTTATTTTTTTTCTTAGTATGGCAGCAATATGCTTAGCCCTGCTGGAGATGTTGTTTTCGCTCACCTGGTGATAAGCACAGCAGTGTCGTGGTGGGCGATGCCGTTGTCTGGTATGGCGTTCCCATAGCTGCTCCGGTGCTGGATGGTTTTCTGCCACTTACAGAAGCTGTCCAGAGACTTTCCAGCGTGGTGGTTGATCTCCAGTGTCGGCTGTTCAAAAGCAAAGACAAGGAATACATCTTAGGAGTCAGAAATTGTTGAACTCAATATCAAGTTGCTCCAGTGTCAGAGCCAAAGGGAGATTCCGCCAGCTGGCTGTTAGGAAAGCGACAGCGCGATAAGCAGGGTCCCGTCTTCCTGCACTGCAGTGGCTGTGATGTTGGTCAATCTGTCTGCGTGGTAGCGTTTTCTGAGTCAGAGGTGGCAAAACTATTTACATTTTGCACTGAAGTATAAGTACGAATACTTGGATAAAAAAAACAAAACTAGTGCCACTACTCGAGTAAAAGTAAGAAAGTACAGGTTCTGAGTTCTATATATTTTGTTCTTTTTCAACTGCAGCCCTACCAAACTGTACTCAGTGATTCTTATGACCAGTGATCCATTATTGGATGTTTACATTTTTCATAACAACATCCAATTTTTATTATTCTCTGTACTGAAAACATACTGAACAGTAAACCCAAAACTGAGGTATCCTCATATAATCTCCCTCTTAAATATGATCCAGTTTTATATTTAACTACACAGCATAGTTACCTGCTCCACTTCAAGCAACAACAACCATAATAATGAGTGAATTATTTTGAACACTATTTTAAACACTTTAGAACCCAAAAATAACAAGCAATGTAAGAATGAGAACGTACAGACATTTGTAGTACAAATGAGTACTTAAGTAAATAAATACTCAAGTAAAGTACAAATACCTGAAAAAACAACTTAAGTACAGTAACAAAGTATTTGTACTTTGTTACTTCCAACCTCTGTTCTTTGTACACTTCATTTTTTTTTAGTTTTCTTCCAGAATGAGAATGGGAGTGAGCGGATGTGGGGATGTATTGTTTAGGTGAAAGGCGGCTTTATTAAAAGTGCAGTTGTCTCTGAGTCTGTTTCATGGCGGAGGAGCCGTGCAGCCTTACGAGTGCTACAGCGAGGAGGAGGAGGAGGAGGAGAAGGAGAAGGAGAAGGAGGGGCCGCTCCGCCAGGCACAGCTGGCGAGGACCCGTAACCCTGGAATGCCTGCGGTGACATAACTAGTAATTGTCTCATCCCATAGTCCCTCATTTCTGGGCACACCGCTGGCCGGGGTTTTATTTTCCACCAACAGCTCGTCCGTTTCCAGCCCTGGAAACCAGCAGCAGGCCGCTTGGAGGCTGCCATCACTCTCAGTCTCAACAGTCCGTGGAGAAAGAATAACAACGCTAATGCCGCCCACCGCTAATGAGGCCAGCCACCAGCTCGCTACCCCGTCAGGGGACGAGCACATCCGACAGGGCCCAGTTTTGAGGGAGCGCAAACACTGTGAATCATAGCTGCGCCCTAATAAGACAGCCGCGGCGGAAACCTCCAAACCGCACTGTAATGCCACTTTAATTTACCGTAATTCACCGGTCAGATCAGCAGAAGGTCAAACTCGCTCCCAACATCCCACCACGTGTTTTTAATGGCATCGCTGGCAGCTGTAGGGCAGTCGTCTGTCCCGTTTCTATCCCGGTCGGTAGATCTGCGCGACACCGAGCTGCTATTTGAAAGCAGCTGGCAAAATATCTTCCAAGACCAACCAGTGTGAGATCTGACACAAATCATAGTCGTTTTCAGCACTGTTTTTCCTCGCAATGGTCTCTAGGAAAGAAGCCTTAGACGTTAATTGTTCAAAGAAACTCAAAAAAAAAACCCCAGCATACTTAGCCCTCTGTTTACAGCCTTCCATTAAAACATGGTCTAAGATTCTCACGGACAGCTGCACTTTTTGGAAGGGGATTAAAAACAAGACGGTCAGGGACCTGAGGGGGTAACAATTAGACAAAAATGTTCCCCTTGTGATGTCACAAAGGGTTGATTTCCAGAGCCATGTGTTTTAGCACAGGTCAAGAAAAGTGTCGCTAACGAAATAAGTAAAGGAAGGACTTTCTCATTTCTGAGCAGTTCATTGACAAGCTGGAGAACCTTTGCTGAAGAAAACATTAGTCAAGTGACCCCCCTTGGTAAAGTAAATGATGTGCAATGGAAACTTTCACTCAAGCAAATTACCAATTAGAGCAAAGGAAGCGCATAGGAATCTCAAAGGCTCCACTGTATGGAGACCAGTAATGTCCATTTGCAATCGTAGACTGAACGACTTACACCCAATAGCAATAAAGGGACTAAAGGGAATAAAGTGACTTCGTCATTTCATCTTTCTTATTTTAGGATTAGAGGCAACTTCTTGTACCAACAGCAAAGGCCGGCTTACAGCTCAGCAGTAGAGCAAGCGAACAAATACGTGGTGGAAAGAAAAACTGTGACATGAACAAGCAGCACATAGACCCTGGGCAGAAAAGAGTTGTGCGTAAGAACCGGGAACAAGCAGAGAAGGACAAGATGTATGGCCGTGCAACGTGCTACTGCGGTTTATTTACCTGGTCCTCCATGAGCAGAATGAGCCGTGTCACCACAATGTTGACTGCATTCCCCAGGCTAGAATCCTGGAACAGTTTGGCAACCTGACCTCCAGAGAAACAAGAAAAGACCAGTCTTAAAAACAGCTGCAGCCACGCTCGGCCAACATAAAGTCAGCACCAGTGTATGAACCGAACATATGAATCAGCCACAATCGGGTTATCTGTGAATGATGTTGCATAACAGTTGAGCTCTGGCCGGTTCAAATCTGGAAAAACTGTTTTTTGACTCACTAACAAATCCACCTTGTTATCACCATCGGCTACATTTTTCTGAAATATCTTTATAGATTGTTTCAAATAAGATTTTGCATGTCGCAAAACGTTTCTGACTCAACCCGCAGGTGCACACAGAAGAGGGTCGACGGGCGCCCAAGCGTTTGCCGACAAGGGCCGTAAAAGTCGGAGCACCAGTGGCGCAGATGTTTATTAAAGAGCTGAACATCCGCGGAGAAGCGCTGCAAAACAAAACCACTGTTAACACCGACCGACGCTGCGCTCAGACATTTGTCATTAGTGGTGATTAGAGTCACTTGCCCCCCCCCCCCGCTTTGGGTTTTGGGGATTCTGTAACATTCCGGATGCAACCTGCTTTGTCACAATAGCAGCTGACCAACCCTTCATTAAATACATTCCTGACACGTGTGCATGCGTGCGTGCGCGTGCGCGCGTGCGCGTGTGTGTGTGTGTGTGCATGCACGCACCCCGGTTTAAAGTGATTAATGGTGTGTGAAGAGATCCCCGCGGACAGGAGGAGAGCAGACGATGACATACAGCCTCGGTCTGTCTGACTGGAACATGTGGTCATCCCAGAAATAGGTGTTTTTCTTTCTCCGAGCATTATTAACGCCGCTCCATGAGCGTTTTTTTTCTTTTTCGCTGATGTATTTCAAGCCAGCTCCAGTCTTTCTGCCAGATGATTGTAGGAGCAAGTATGAGCCTGCAGCTGAAACGGCTGCAGATGAGCTGCGATTTCTTTCCTGACTATGGATGTTCACTTGTCAGACTTCGATAAAACAAACAAACAAACAAAAAATCTACTGTACACCATCGCAGGCAATCTTGCGTTCCCACCTTCAGTCGCATGTTTTGCGTTGAGAAACTTACAATATTCATGAGGGCCAGGATGTACTGCTCGATGTCCCTGCGGCCGTGGTAGCCCACCATCATCTTGTCCGCCACCACCAGCGTCTCCACGTAGCGCTCGCGGCTAACCGAGCGCTTCAGGGGCAGCTGGCCGCGGCCGACGTGGTGCGGCGGCGTCTTCAGCGTGCGCTGCCACCACGACGAGCTTTTCATCGGCTTCTCGTCTGAGGGGAAAATAAATCACACACGACAAAAGCCAACGCGGAGCTGGCTCAGCATTTTTTGGGCCATGCTTTTATGAGGACTTTTTTCAGCGACGCCCTGTAAAGGCCGATTCCATCGCACCCAGTCTCAAGTGGGGAGCTCAGACGTGACCACAATCTGGTGCCGCTGGCTGCTGTTACAAATGAGCCCGCAGTGGTTTTGCTCCTCCCGCCTGGGCCGGAGTGGTGCTACTAAAAGATCCCGGAATATCTCCCCCTCTCACCGATGACTCCGCAGGATTGGCCCTTGTACTGGTGGCGGAGCGAGGACCGCTTGTAGACCACATGGGGGCGCCCCTCGGCTCTCTCCGCCCGCTCTGTGCTGGTGTGGTTGTCTGGCGAGACCAGGGGTTCAATCAGGTACTCCTCACCGCCCGCCACAATCACCCCCTGCTGCGAGGACACAGGGGTGTGGAGAGGAAGAGATCGACGGAAAACATAGTCAGCAGGTTGATCGTCAGAAATGTCCCACTCGAGAATCATGAAAGTTCTCATCAGTGGGGGGCCGTCAGGGCCACAGAGGCCTTCTCTGATGGCCTAAAGATACTCAGAAAAGTTACTTTTTCCAAAAAATATGACAATAAAGTTATTATCCATAGTCTGTTTTCCGCTGCTTCCAGTGTTGTATATTACGATAGAGTTTTAATCCAATCACATTTCAGCTAGTTTACGTTAGCCTGAAGAATCAACATTACAGACTCCTGTCTGCTGTAAGTGAACGGACCACAGTCAGTTGCAATAGCCAATCAGATCTCATGTCTGCGATGCCAAGGCCAACCACCTGGCCTTTCGCTGAACTAAGTACTCATGAGAGCCTGAAAGACTTAACTGACCCCAAAGATCCGAGGGCGGAAGGAGAAGGTAAATTGCAGAATAATTGGCGATTTATGATGTAAATAAAGTAACAATAAGTAACCTATTGTTTAACTATTTTGCTGTTGCATATAATAATCTCTTTACTTTTATTTTCAATGAATAGTTGGTTTTGTTATCGTCTCTTTGGTGTCCTACTCACACAGCGTACTTTTGCTGGACTTATTGAAACTTTGTTAGCTTACATCTTATAATGGTCAGTTAGTTCTGAGCTTTTACAGTATTGATGGTATTCTAAGTACAGCATCACTGAAGGCCTAGACGTAAAATGGACGACCTGCCACTGGTTTTCACCGATGGCCTGTTGATGAACTCGCCAAAAATGGCAACAGCCCATCATTTTCATCTCGTGCTTGCTACATCTTGCAGAAAATCTGTAATTTAACTCATAGTTTTGGAAATTTGACCCTTGGTGATATCGCACTCCTCCAACTTTAGAGACAACATGCGCCAACTGGGTGGGGTTTCATCACGTGAGATATCTTTTTTGTGTGTCTCACTCCAAATGTGACTTACAGTTTAAATAGAACTGTCACCATGAACAAAGTGCTCATTGGCTCACTGGTAAGTGTGCTAATCTCTTTTATTTATCACTGAAAAACCTACACAAACATCTCTGATAAGGTGCTGAGTATAGACGTCATTTTCATAATCCTCACCCTTTCTCCACAACGTCTGTTTACTTTTTTCGCACGTAGGCACGGCTCTTAACACCGGTTATTACAAATTGGACTCTTAAGAAGCCACAACAGCTGTGAGGTGATAAAAGCCCTGTGAGAAACGCTTTCCGACAGAGGGGGAAAAAACCAAAGTCAGCGAGGGGATGCGAGAGCCCCGCATTATCATCAGATCCCTAAATGTTCACACTATCCCACTACAAACAGCGCTCCCCTCGCAGGGCCCTCTGTTGGCAAACTGTGAACTCCTCTGAGAGTGGGATCAGGCCCCCGCAGAACAAACACGCAAGCGCACACACAACACAAACACACGCGAGAGGGATGAAAGGGGCGAGCGGGCGCGAGAAAAAACGAGGGAGCGAGACAAAAGCCGCTGCGCCGACGCCGCCTTAGGGATTCTTTCGGGCTCAGATGTGTTGGACCGCCGGTGCCGGCGAGAGTGTCTTGCCCCTCGAACCCGGCGCGGCAGATTTCAAAAGCGCCTTTAATCTCGTAATAAAGTTAGTGACGCTCGCACGGTCGCGGGCCGCTCGGCCCCGACCCGATGCGCTCACGCTGGTCTGGGACGACGCTAATTGCGTGTGCGGCTTAATCACGCTCGGCGAACACGTATAATCCACTGGCTGTGTGTGTGGAACTGTTGCTGGCGGAGCCCGCTGGCTCACCATAAGGCATAGGTGTCAAACTCTGTCCCGCGGGCCAAATTTGGCCTGCAATGTAATCATTTTTGGCCCACAAGGTATCACACAGCACATGTACCCCGAACACTACAAATCCCAGAATACTCTGCTGGTATTTTGGCACGTCAATCAGGACATCATGTTCATCTGAGGATGTTATTATGACTTTGTTGGTTAATTGTTGTTGTTATTTGTTATTGTTGTTACTTTTTTTTTTGCTTGAGTGTAATATTAAATTATTTACTGTTTAGTATTAAGCCTTGCTTGTTCCATATTCAGGTTGAAGCAAAACTTGTTTGGGTCCATATAACACGGTTCACTGTTCAATAAATATCAACGTTGGCCTGTGACTTTATTCAAGTTTTACATTTTGGCCCCACTGTATTTGTACTGTATTTGAGTTTGACACCCTTGCTGTAAGGGGACACACAGAAACACAACTCTGCGGACGGCAGGGATCAAAAAAACCGACGCTGCTCGAATGATTTAACAGGGGCGCGCTAACTCCGATATCGGAGGCCGAGGCTCAAGCAAGCGAGTCGACGGGTCGAATTAAGAGTTTTCTTACACAAGAACCGTTAGTACGCGTTTGAAAACGCCGGCTCGGAAAGCTGTTAGAGTTTCCACATGATTAAGAAAAAAGAAAAAAAAGGCCCTTTGTCGGGTTATTCCTGCCTGTAATTGCGCCGCTTCCAACAGTCTGCCTTGTTAAACGCGGCTGTGGCTAATGATCCGCTATTATAGGTCTGCTTTTCAAACAGCGGCATGCCAGAACGTGATGCGTTTCGGGGGTTATAAGTAGAGGTTTTTTAACAGCCTGGAACATCAAACAGGCTGCCCGTCCGGCAACTGTGCCCTTCCCACTCCGGAATGGTGCAGGCTGCTTCCGACGGCTATTGTGTGTCCCTCTGCAACAGACAATTATGGCTTGTCGCAGAAGCACACTGTGCTTGGCTGTGTCTGCTGTGCAGAGAGGATGTGCACTTCTCTCTGCAGCTCTACTTGGCCAATGCACTTGAATTTGGAAAGTGCTATTTCGGCCCATTATTATCTTGAGCAATTTGCACTCATTTCACAATTATACAACTGTCTTTGTTTAAGGAGTTAAAACTATGTCTGACTTTTCAGACCGGCCCTCATTTTATTCTTCTAGTACTTTTATTAATGTGGTGTTGTGCCACAGGTGGACATCTTCAAGCAGGGGTAGAACAGGATGCAGTACAGTAACATTTAAAGGGCCTTTTGTTTGATCAAAAACTGTTTTTTTGCTTTTTTTAAATCCTCACTTAACCAGCAGAGTTTCCAAATAACATGTTCAAAATCTTTCCCCACCCAAACAATGATAAACCACAAAAATACTCTTTACGCATTTTCTATCAGCTGTCCGGGAAACTCTAGGACACTGTTAAGCTGCTGTTTGCTGTTTTCTGTTGATGAAAACCATTATTACACGGTTCACACGAATGTGTCAATTAGTTCTATTCTGTGTTTATCATGGCCCACCATGTGCAGAATTGTAATGTTAAAGTCTTTTTTGCGGGATGGAGAAATTTAATTGTATGTGATTTGTATTTATAATAATAGTGGGACAACCAGTGAGGTATACGTAAGGTCTAAGGTGAGAGATGGCTAAGCTATGTTTTATACAATGGTTGAATGATGTGAATTATTCCGAAAAAGTACATAATTTACTGTTCATCTGAATCCGATCTGGAAATGGCTCCTCTGTGATGTCACAAAGGGCACTGATAACTTTCCGAGGTAAGTGACAAAACCCCCATGCTGGTGTTTTTCAGTGTATCTTTCCAAACAAGCGGAAGATCCAACAAAGCATTTATTTAGCACAGAAATCAGTTTTGTGGGAGGCTGTAAACAGCGGGCTGAAAAAATGTCTGGAGCTCTCGACATTGTTCAGTTGCTCCACTTGACCTTAGGCTGAAAGCTGAAGGTCTGAAGATATGTCTAATATGGGACCATTTATGTCTTTGAGGACTGAAATTGAGCATTACTGTGGTGTTGATTGCCAAGAAGACAGTCGGCACATCGGATGTGAACGAGACCAGGCGTCTGGATCTTACCAGGCCGTTACAGTTGCTGAGGGCCACTTTGCTGGAGTGAGGTTGGTCCTGGAGGTGTCCCACATACTGACAGTGAGAGGAGAAGGGCCGACTCCAAGCTAAGCGGCCTCTCTTCCAGTACTCCACCCTGAACTGCCTGGACAGCAGGCCTCCTTGCAGCGTCAGGTTGAGCAGGAACTTGTTTTGTGGTGTGGAGAGCTGGTAGAAGAGCTGGGAGATCGGAAAAACCAGGAAGAGTCTTTACCTCTAAGTTTCTGGATAAATAGAATGCAAAGCACGAAATGACAAGGGTGAACAACTTGGAAAGCGCAATACAGAGTCAGACGGGCTGTCTTCCGTGGTGCTTCTTCTCCTCCGCCGCGAGTGCTGAGGCTTTTCTTGGTTTTCCCCATTTGGTCCTGTACGTACCGGAATGGCAATCTCATACTGGCCTAGACTGGACAAGAAAGCAGCTAAAGGAGAGGGGAATAGAAGAAAAGAAAAAAGCAGACAAGTACAGTTATAGTTGAACTCAGTAAAGCCCAAAATCAGCTTAATCTAATTGTCTCTAATTAAGAACACTTGAGGATTTGGGACTTGTTTATTTTTCAATAACTCCGCACAGCTTTTTATTGGGAGAGTAACCCAGTTGGCAGCGTCCAGGCCCGCATGCTTTACTGGGCCCGTTGCTGACGAGGTCCTTCCACTCCAAGAGCCCCCTCGCCTTGCATGAGGTCAAAGAGATGTTGCCGTGGTTACACTGAAACTGTATACTTCCTGTCTGTCCCAGTCTGTTGCCGGGGCCTGGCGAAGATTAATTGTCCAAACACACAAGGCTCCGAACAGCTAACGTCAGCTAACTGACGGGGAAAGGTCACCGGCAAATATGCCCAGTTTTCATCAAACCTTTGGCCTCCGTTGGTGGAGACGCAGCCCGTTCCCACACTGAGCAAATACCCCGAGATCAGAGTTCCCTGGTACAGATTGGAGAGCTCTGTACCGGGGTGGGTGGGTGAGGGATGTGGGTGGGGGGCGCTCTGTAAGCAGCCGATAGGTCTGGTTTGAATCGAGTCAGGATGCATTTTAAACAATTAAGAAGAGTACATAAAATTGCCTGCAATGCAAATAAATCTGAATGGTGTCTCAAGGCCATGACAAAACCATTTGATCTGACAACATCAAAACCAGTTGCTGAAATGTGCACCTGAAGGCACCAGAACCACAGCAGCGCTATCCCCCGCCCCCGAAAAAAAAAAAAAAAAACCCGAAAAAAAACCAACAACATTAGCCTACTTTCCCTGAGCACTAAACTCTTTCTCAGGTGGCATTAACAAGGCCCTTAGGAAATGATCCTGGAGAGAAAATAAAGGCAGCCTCTTAAAGTAGATATAACTCACCTTCGAGGAAGCCCTTAAGGAGACCTCACACAGAATTAACTGCACACAGATTAGGCGGCAGTTCAAGTCTAAGGTTTGTGCCAAGTCGTTACTGTTTCATTTACTTCTTCTGTTCCACATAACAGATGCAAGAGAGTACATAGACCTGATGCTTTTTAACAGGTTTGTATTTAAAAAGATTTGCAGCAGTGTCTAAAAAGAAAATTGCTCAAATAGCATTTAGTGTTTTGGAAACATCATATTGATTTTGGTGTATTAGCTTTTGCAAGTGTTTAGTTCGATGAGATGCATGCAAAGAAAGTCCATGAATGTGTGTTACTGTATTCGCTTCCCTCGACTCTCTGACCTGAAGTCAATACAGCAACTCTACATGGTCGCGCTAAATTTAGCATGAAAGCTTCTGCACTGATAAATGCTCCCACATTGAGGCATCACCCCGGTCATTGTTATCACCAAAAGCCAAAAAAAGTAGAGGGAAACACTCTGAATGGAAAACTCTTCCACCCTCCATCCCCGACACGCCTACATGGCACCTCGGGCCAAACTCTGTCCTGCTTGTTTTCAAGGGTTTCAACAAGAGGATGGATGATCTGCAGCAGTCTGGTACAAACTATGAGATGGTGAGAGCTGAGAACATTTCCAGAGTGTAGCCCGTCTGTGCCTGCATTTCTGTATGAGCCTATACAACCGTGGCAAGTGTTGGATCTTATTTGGTTGTGCACAATGTGCTGACCTCAGCTCCACCCTCCATACCTTTGGAATGGAACACTGCTTCCCTTTAGACCTCACTAATACAATTTTGCATCTGTATAACAGCAAATCCAAAACTTGATAAAGACTGAAGTGTTCACTGTTTTCCAGCAGACTGAGGGCTGCTACATCAACTGATTACTGGGCCATGTTTTTCAGTGACATGTTCAATCATCACAAATGTGTGTAAAAACATGGGATCCACGTCCGTCAAGCTTGGCAAAGGAGCGCAAAGAATTAACGATAACCTGCCTGACAACCTCATACTTGACACTTTTTAAACAAACACACAGAAACTAACAAGATTACACAGCTGGACATAAAGAGGCCCAGAAATCACAGGAGATACTTTCATGTTCCTAATTTTCCCATTATTTCATTTGCTGTTGAAAGACGTTTACTCAAAAATGACTCAGAGGGGTTATCATCTGTGTTGAGTGATGAGCCAAGACCTGGACAAGAGTCAAGTTCAAAGTGGAGAGCAGAAGAGGAGGGAGGGAAGGAGTATCATAACAATGGTTTAATTGCCAAGATTGTAATTGCATGCTATTTATGACAGGACAACGATATATTAAAATGATTTTGGCCTCAGCAGGTGGTGGATTTTTATATGTACCTTTGATTAAAGTAAGAGGAAAAGTCTAATACAGATTTCATTTACATTACTTTGTCTTATTGTTAATGTTTGTCATATTTTTTTCCCTTTTGACTCAGTTTTTGGTCTCTTTTTTGGACTTTTCAGAGGAAGCAGCGGAAGAAACACGATTGTGCAACTTTAAAAACTGATGTGCCAGTACCTGCAAGGAACAGCAAATCTGACGAAATATGCAACGTCAGCGTTTGGAAGCTGCATTATTTAAAAAAGCGGGAGAGCCGGCATAGTATTTGAGACAGATGGCTGTGTCGGGTCAGAGGTTAAGTTTAGGAAATACACAATCACAGCCCTTTTCGGGGTGACGAGACACAGACTCTCTGGGATTTTGAGTCTTTGCCTTCAGGGGATCTTTAGTTATTTCAGCCTTTGTGTGTGTGCGAGGGAGCAAAGGGGACTGTGTGGTTAAGGGCGAGGGGTTAGGCGCGTGGCCACCACCACATAATTTGTGGAAACAGGGTTCAAGTTCAGTAGCCCCGACCTGCAGATCCTAGACCTCTAAAACAAGCAGGTCTGAGTCAAAACCCATGGCGCCTCACTTTGCCTAACCTTTCATGTACACCGTAATTTATAAATCTAAACTCATTATGGGAGCCATAATCTGTCTATATACGGCAAACTTACATTGGGCTGTCAACAGATTCTTGAAAGAAATCTAGAGAGGAGTTCAATATAACCCAAGAAGCCACATGTATATCCAGTACACCTGCTTGTGTTAATCATCAATGTATTGTTAAAAGGAGGGAGGATGCGTTTGTTGTCAAAAATCAGTTTTCTATGACAAATTGTCACATTATAATGACAAATAAAATTTGTGTTATAGATACAAACATGTGAACTAATTTGCCTCGAAGAAAATTATTCCTTATATGAATAAACTGATTGAAATTTAAACTTTTTGCATGCCAGTATGCTGATGGTGATCTTTTCCAACTCATTCTGGAGTTTACATACGGGACAGGATTCTACTCAATGTCAACATAAGGGAAGCCAAAAATGGTTAAATACCCTTTAAAAGTTAACATGTCTCCAACCTGTTGGTGTGGTGTCATCTTAGTGTCTGTTAGCTCACACACTGCTAGAACTTATCATACTCCCGTGAAGGCAGCTCCTGCAGTGGAGGCTGCAGTGGACATATTAGGCTTAAAAGATGATGTGACTCAGTGTATCATCCAGTGTATCAAACTGGCCAACTGAGTCTTCTGGATACTTGGATGATATTGCCTCAGTGTGGTATGAAGAGATGATATTTTGTCCACTGTTGGTTGGTTTTCATTGCAGTCTTTCCCTCCATTATTGGTTGTGTGGGTTCAAAAAAGTCACCAGAGCCTCCACTGATGTAGTGATGAGTACTTGATTAGTCAATTTTCTCTTTTGGGTCAACTGAACCTTCAGGCTTTTCAATTGCATTTAGACTCTTGTCCTTTTAGAAATAATATTATTTGATGTTTGATGGTAAAGGCGGTTTAAAACTTGAAAACTGACATTTGTCTTTGGCACAGCCCCTCATTAAATATCCCAGAGAGAGCAACTGCGTCACAATCAGTCTAACAGACAACTAACCTCTCTGAATCACTCCCACTGAGCTTGATTTTTACTCACCTTGCGACTGGGCAGACTCATCTTCTTTGTGACCTCCTGCGGCCTCGGTGGCAAACACGATGACTATGACAGTGCAGACAAGACCAGTCCTCCGTAGTGCTTCCATGGTTACTACAGTGAATGTTATAGTAACAGACGTCGGTGCAGTGGTCCCCGGCCGTCTGTCCCAACATGTCTTCTGCCCTCTGGGATGCCCCGTCGCCTAGCAGTGGGACAGCTCAGCACTCTGGTGGGCCATGTCTGCAGGTCGATCCGTGAGCTCAAGCAGACATAGCAGCCTCTGTGGCGATCGGCAAGCAGAGATGGATCCACAACAAGTCTTTGTTAAAAAAAAGCCAGAAGAGATCTATCTCCCAGAGGGGCTCAGCAAAACTGGTGGGTTCCAACTCCTCTCTGTAGCCCTGCAAGAGGAAAAACAGTTCAATGAGGAAGAGGAAGGCCAGTGTAGGGAGTGGAAAGGGAGGGGAGAGACAGATCCAGTCTCAAATAGGTGGGAGGCACATGGGAGACGTAGTGAAACACAGACTTAGCCAAAAGAGCATGAGATCCCATTGACCCATGCAGTTCCCAGTCTACCACGACAAATCTACCCCGGTTCAAATTCACCGTCTAGTAGACGACCGCCCAGTCCCGCATTGTTCCCCCAGCTAATCAATCTTGGATTTAGCGAAGGGCAAACACTCTGTCCTTCACCCTGATGACCAAAGACAAGAGCAGGTCCCAACCTGGGGCCCCTGAGGCCCCTGCTCCTTAAGCTGCATGCCCACCGGAAAGGAGTTCAAACACAAAGGAAGCCATTGATCTTGTAAAAAGCTGCACTTAATGCCCAAACAGGGCTTGAAGTGGGTATTATGTCAGAGGCTTTGGGGGTAAAATGAGCCAATTTGAGAGGAGCAGCAGGTTGCCATCACTGCTCCGCTGGCTGACTGTGGTGGCTGGTTGTATGGCTGAGTGCCTTCCTGGCTGACTGCCTGACTGTACAGTTTACTAATTGGCTGCCTTCCTAGTTAGCAGAGTGCCTAAGCAAAGGGTAAAACTACAGGGTGGACCGCTTTTGGCCAAACTGATGGTAGGTTGTTAGAATTTAGGCTTGTTTTAGTTTCAAATTCTGACACTTGTGACCCTAAAATCCAGACTTTAATCTCTACGACTTGAACAAAAAAAAACAAAAAACATTTTGTCGTCCTTTTCATATTAATGCCCTTTGCAAACAGTTTCTAATATTTCAGTGTCAGAACTTTAAGCTGATGAAGCGAATCAAGTCTGAAATTGGCAGACCTCGAGCACATTGGAATTAGACATGTGGACTTGGCTGATAATGGGACAAATTCATCCTTGTAGAAGAGGCCTCTTGTTATGACTGCACACCATCCGCATAGAATTTCACAATGACGGTAAAATGTCTCTTTCAGCAGTGGACATTTATTACTCAGCCCCGTTGCCAAAAATAGCACTTTTTAACAGCTACAAAAGAAAGCAGCGACTGCTTGTCAACACCCGACGCTCTCTTTCCAGGATGAAGTGCGCTTTGCCGTTTGCAACAAGACAATCTGTCGCACGGCTTTTGCGCGGCATTGATTTATAAAAATAACTTCACTAGATAGACTACAAAGATAGTCTGTAGTTTGCCCAGTGGGAATAATTCTCCTGGTACTCAGTGTTGTTCCTCCCACTTGGCCAATAGTTTTTGACGGTGACATCAGAAAGTTTGAAACCTTTTTTCTTGGTATTAGGAAAGTCTTAGAAATACGAAACTTGATGGATTAAGCAATCCCCACCTCCCCCTGCCAAAAAAAGAGTTCCCCTTGAATTTGTTTGCGGCTAGAGTTGTCCTGTTTTACAAACATCTCTTTTGGTCTGTGGCTGCAAAATGCAATTTGGTTCCACAAGTGAGCGCTGCTATCCCTCAAATTGTCAACAGAATAACACAATAATGAGACCGGGCAATCTCGTATGTAGTTGTACAATACGTTCATGATGGAAACATGTTACACACACAGTAAAAAAAAGAAA
Source organism: Thamnaconus septentrionalis (assembly GCA_009823395.1). Classification (NCBI taxonomy): domain Eukaryota; kingdom Metazoa; phylum Chordata; class Actinopteri; order Tetraodontiformes; family Monacanthidae; genus Thamnaconus; species Thamnaconus septentrionalis. The sequence continues at coordinate 15,939,546 of CM020508.1, read as the reverse complement.
GAAAGAAAAGGCCGTTATATAACGTTATTTACATAACAGCAGCCGGGACCAATCTATCGGTTCTCCATCTGCACCTCATCTAGATTTTATCTGCACGGTAAGAGTTCGCTTCTAACTTATAGACCGACACAGCAAGTCTGCTTTTTCATAACAGCGGGTAATTACTTCCTCAGACCCACGGTACCCTTTAGAAAAACAGACCTGCGCCAAGCGTCAGGAGTCACAGTTTCATGGGTGCCCTTCTTTCTCGACTCGAGTTTCCTGGCTGCGGATTGCAGCGTCAGCACACGAAGAAGACGAAGAAGGAAAAAAAGAAAAACTAAAAAAACAAAAAACAAAAAACAACTCAAGTCTGCCCACCCAGCTCAGCTTCGCCTCAGCCTCCCCTCCATCCTTCCCTCCCTCAGTGCCGTCTGGGGAGAGGAGAGCGAGCAGAGACGCCACACTGGCCCAGATGGCTGGCGGCTAACCAACTGCAGCCAAAGGTAATCGGAAGCAGATGGGGAAACCTTTTGGTGACGAGAGCAAAAGGGGGGGGACAAGTTGCCTCCTGAAAAGAGGAGAGGGTAGGGGGGAGGAAAAAAAATGAGCACAAAAGCCCAAAGGGTAATGAAAGAGGGACAGCAGAGCTGCTGGGGGCAGCTGGGTGAAGCATTCTGGAGTGTTAATACCCTGGACAGAGTGTGGAGGAACAATTTGAAAAGAGCCTTGATGTGTCTGCCCTCTATTTTATCCCTTTTTTTATTTTTTTATTTTTTTTTAAAGCACCAAGGGGTCCTTGCAAACGCTGCTTCTGCTCCCCTTGTGTGTGGAACAACTGTATAAGTTCTCTCTCTTCCCCACCCTCAGGCTTTCTCCCAGTCATTTCCTGCAAGAGCACAAACTCCCCTCCACTTTCATTACTTCTCCTGCTCCTCTCTCTCATTCCAAGCGGGGCTTATTAAAGTTGCAGCTTGATATTGGAGTCGCTTTTCATTATCACCAACTGCCCTTTCTTGTTTATTCGAAGATAATAGCGATTGACTGCCACCCACCCCACCCAAATACACACACCTTCCAGTGTCAGCCCGTCAAAGCTACATGCACTGCATTTATGGCAAATTGCTGATCCATGGTATAAACTCCGTCGTTGATTAAAAATGTTCCAAGCCTTAGCCTAGTGAGGATGCGCGCCCACCATGGCGTCAGCAACCGTCACTTTAGATAAGCAAGAGCATGGATACCCACTGTCCTTAACCGGATATTTCCGATGTATGCACTTTCGTTGCCTATTAAGGATCGCGAGGACTATATTATACAAATAGCATTAGTCGATATTGGTCGATAGTCTGCCTCACCCAGCTCGTTTGTCAACAAGAGCGCTAGACGGCTGACCGCTAATTGAATGCTAGCTGCCGACGTCCAAAACTCGTCATCGCTGCTCGCGCTACTACTGCTTCTTCTTCGTTGTAGGCAGGTGGCAACTAGCTTGATTGGTGCAATACTGCCACCCACTATGCTGGAGGGCGGAACAGAGCATTTACCTCCCCCTTTATCTGTATATATTATGAAAAAAAAACCACCCTAAATTATTTATTTATTTTATCATGCTACATATACATACATATATAAGTTAAAACTTCTTCAGCACTTTCCCTTATTTCCCACATCAATTGTTCTGTTTATTTTATATTTTTCAGAGTTACATATAACATGTACTGTTGTCATGTCCTTTTCACATTCACACAGCGCGCTATCGATGTTTTCCCATTCGAACATTACGTAATAGTAATCATCTTAGCTTAACTTCAGCTCAACTTCGTTAGTGGCTTTGCTCAGTCAGAATCCAGGAGAGTCATCACTTTGATTGTTGCTGTTGTTTGTTTTGGGGTTGTTTTTTTTTAAAGACAAACTTGACAGAATAGCAAGCAAAACAGCACAGATATTTGTGATTTGTTGTGTGTTTAGACCAAAGAAATGGTGCCCAGGCTGATGACTTTCCGTTTAGAGCTTACGCAAAGTGATGTTCTCCTATAGACTTTGTGAGAGTTCGGTGGTTTTCTGACCGAATGCTGCGTGTGCATATTTTCTGTGATGTTGCACTCAAAGGGGTCTATGGGCTGCAAAGAAGCGCAGCTCAATTGAGACGGAGCTGCCTCCCTGAGGTGACACTGCCGTACATCTTCTGCAGTGTATCGTGCAAAACATTCCCTCGGGGCTCTGTCAAAAAACGCTGGCAAAATCAGAAATGCGTGTTTGTCAGGAGGCCAGAGCGAGTGCATACTACAGTCATTGCCGGCCCTCTTCGCCATGTTTTGCTTGGATGATCTGGGAATATGGTTGCGTACGCCCGCATGTCGGTGCAATCACAGCCAAGGGAGAGAAAAAAGCTCCAACAGGTCGCACAGTTTCCAGTGTGATCCGAATGTGTGCAGGAGAAAAGACGGAGGGGAGAAGAAAGGGGTCGTTGTTAACAAGGGGAGGCAGAAAAGTTGGACCGCTCGGGATAATTAGGTGAGAATTTAAGGGTGGGCCAACTTTTGCGATGTAATCAAGCCAGTGGACCCAGAAGCATTTTGACATGTCTGTCATCTACTAGTAGGCAGCGACTGGCGCTGTATTTTTTTTTTTTTTTTTTTTTTAAATCCTCACATACATATCATGCTCAGTGAGGTTTTCTTATGCAGACTGTTAGTTACTGAGGTTCCAAGTTTTTAAAATTTACAGATCTATTGTAAAAGACCAAGAGCAATAGTAGACCTCGATTGCGTTTCACACGGCCACCCATTGTGACGCACATGACGTCAGAGAATATCCTCATCACTTTTATACTATTTGCATTTTCAGTTTGCGCTGCTTCTTGCAAGGTGTTTGTCATTTTCCAACAGGCCTTTTTCCCATTTTTATTTTCACTTATTCAAATAATGGTTTATTCAAAGCAAAGCAAATAATTGATGGATCAATCAATTACAAAAGTCATTAATAGCTGTAAACTATGACATTGGTTTCTACTAGGAATAGAAATCCATCTGACTGATTTGGCCACAATGAATGTGATAAACGGAATAGTACATCCAATCACCACCTTTTATATGAATTCTTTTCATGGTGGTAAGGGGGAGGGGCGGCACTTCACCTTTCCAAACGTTTTCTGCAGGCTCCTCACCAGATGACTATGTGAAATAAATCCAAAGGGTTTTGGGAAACGTTCCATCTGGCATGTCAGGTTAACGACAGTGTCCCTGTCTGTAAATGTTGCCAGGCAGAGGGCCGCTCTCCCAAAAACTAGCACGCTAATCAAAGCCACATGACCAACTCAGGGTAAACTCAGACGCAAAATGCCCCTCATAGTGTACCCCTACTACTACTACTACTACTAAAAGTAGAAGGGTTGAGTTAGGGCAACTGGACTTGTTCTGGTGACCTTGAAGATCACAAGTCCAGTTGCCCTAACTCAACCCTTCTACTTTAAGATGACCTGGATGACTGAGAACCTTCACAGACTACTACTACTACTACTACTACCACCAACCACCACACACACACACACACACACGCAGAGTTTCCACTTTGATCATGGAGGTTGAGTTTATTATTTCATTACACTGGCAATGCGGCTTCTCTTTTCTTATAAGGCCTTGAGGATCGAATTGCCCATAAGACAAATGTTACAAGTCAGACCGAGCGTCTCAGGCTGCCTCAGCAACAATTAATCTCTCTTTTGGGGGAAAAAAAACAAAAACGTGCAGCTGTCTGCGTTCACACTTGACACAGTACCCACAGTAGGTGAGAGAAGTAGTCCTAAGAACTGAGGGTATCTGGGGGGAGGGGGTGTTTCTCAGCCTGAACTCTAAATCTCTCTATCTCTCTGTCTGCTCCGGAGACAAAAAGAGTAAGAGGCAGGCATTCCTTTCTCAATTTCCCCAAATAAACAGTATGCAGATGAAAAGTGGGAACATAAACAGGCAGGCGAACCTCGGATGTGCTCCCCTTGCTCTGAAAAAGCAAGGGGAGTCCGAAACAATATTTAGCAAGAGAGAGAGAGAGGGAGAGAGAGAGAGGGGGGGCGCGGGGGGGAGAAAGAGAGAGAGAGAGAGAGAGAGAGCTGACTCGACACGAAGCGAGTCAGTCAGCCAGGAGCTCTGGGAACAGAGCACAGATGGCACCAAGAGGTTTTCTCTTCCTGCCTTTTATCACATCAATTAGTGGGCACTTTTTCATGTCTTCTTTGGGTCTAAGACTGGCAAAAAAAAAACAAACAACATCTAACATTTAGGCTTACAGTCTCCTGAGACAAAGAGAAATCTCAACACGGGAGCCATGCAGGGATCTTTGGCACGATTTACTTGAAAAGTGTGTCACGTTTAATGTCAGACTAGCTGCCGAGTCTTCCAAGAGGATGAGCTATATACAGCAATTGTTGCAAGTCTTAAGTAAAGCATGTTAACTAATTTTTCTTCTCCTCATCAGAAGCCACAACATTTGGAGGGCACAGACGTTACTTTAAGTCGACACTAATAACAACAGACAATAAGAGTGAGCGTAATGACTGAATCCAAAATATCATAAGCAACTGGGGTAGCAAAGCATGGAATACAGTGATTAATGTTTTTTCAACCAGTTGAATCATGATGGAAAATGATGGGCCCAAAAAAGGTTTGTTATTTCTTGTACGAGTGGTCGTCATTTTTCAGTTCCATTTTAAATCCTAATTCTGCCTCGAGTAAAAGTCATCAGCTGCGCTGCATTGGCACTTGCTGCTGGCGGGCTGAGATTCTCACACTTGTGAAATAAATGTCACACACATTACAGCTTTCTTCTGACTCGTAAACACACACACACACACACACACACATTCAAAAGTAGGGCAGTGATACAAAATCACGCAATTTTTAAGGGCTAAAATTGGTTCAAGAATACAAACAGAGAGTGATGCAACAAATGCACTACAACCTTAAAGTCATGCATGCATTATCTAGAAGAAGAAAAAAGCATGCCGATTTCCACAGACTGAGCTGTTTGACGTGTCACAAGCGACTCCTGCAGCTGGTCATCAGAGGGGCCGCAGGTGATCGCGTCGCAGGAAAAGCGCAGAAAGTTGCCGGCTGCTCCCCCAGCCGGTGAACGACGCAAGGTCAACCCCGCAGTGCAACACGTCTCTACCTGATCACATCATCCCCTCCTTAAGCAGCTCGCAGGAGGGAGAATCCGTGATCCGACTCAATGGCAAGGTCAGTGACAGCGCGCCGAGAACTGAGAGGACACCTAAAGTCACTGCACTTATTGGTGAGCCGCAGCAGTATGCCAGCATCATGTATGTCGTGGCCGGTTTTTTTTTGTTGTTTTTCTGTGCATGTGAAAGGTCGGCGTTCCGGTGATCGCGGTCCTACCTTTGCGAGTGTCCCCCCTGCAGAAGACTCCGCCAAGTGTCCTCTGTCCTCCGCAGTGCAGCGGAGAGGAGGCGGCGCCGGCAGCTCGCTCGCTGGGGAGACTCACTCAACTTCTTCCACCTCCACAGGCATTCAGGCAGGCAGGCAGGCAAGGCAAGCAGGCAGGCAGGCAGCCACAAGGCTGCTGCTGTCAATGTGATCGAGCTCCGTCAGTACTGTTTCCGCCTATGGCTTGCAAATTAAAAGTCACCCTAGCCATTTTTTTCTTTTCTTTTTTTCTCTCTCCAAGTTTTGACATGCTGTCCTTGAGTAAAAGTATGGATACTTCAGTAAAAAACAAACAAACAAACAAAAAACTCTGGTAAAAGTAAAAGTACTGATGGTTCAACTCCTTTCCTGAAGTGTCGATGTTCGTGTACGTGTATAAGTGACTAGTCCGCACTTCGTATACACACATCAGGTTTAATGAGCAGGAGCTAGTGACCACACTGCTGATACATGCATAAAAGCAGGACTACCAAAACCTAAAGGCTAACATGCGCGACACTCAAACAGGTGCATCCGGAACTACGGTGTTCGACGATGTCCCTAAGGAACGGCAGGCTCGTCTACTTGAAGTAAATGCTTTACTCGTGCTCAAGTGAGAAAGCATAGGTTCTGAAATGTACTTAAGTAAAGAAGGAATTATTTTTATTCTATTAATAAAACAATACAGCTGTTGATAATTTTGCAAAAAGAAAAAAAAAGTGGCAGCATAATCTGGACTGGAACCCATGAGCATCTGGATAATTTTTAACAGCTTTGGTGCTCTCAGTACTATAGTAATTTTTTTCTTGCTGCAGCACAAACCAAACTGTAAATAGTAATAGTTAAGAGTTTGTACAATATTTGTGTTTTTTTGTTTGTTTTTCTTTTAGCATACCTTTATTGTCCTGAATTGAATTGAATTGAATTATTTTATTGTCATTATACAAGTGCTACGGAATTTAAAAGTGCCTTCTTTTGGTGCAAATAGTAAATTAAATAATAAGCAATACATACTAGTAAAACATAACTATATAAAACCATAGTTTAAAAAAAAGAGGAAAGAATATTATATCAATTTAATTTGATGCAGATGTTTACTTTCACACATGGTTGACATTTTTTAGAAATGTATCTAAAGGTATTGAAAAGAATGTAAATGTTAAACGCGAGTTATAGCACAAGAAAACACCAAGAATGAAAGGAAAGTTGTATAAAACAGTGGTGAGAGCAGTGTCCTGCTACGGTTTACAGACAGTTACTCTGAGGAAATGACAGGAGGCAGAACTGGAGGTAGATTGAAAGAAGAATTGAATGGAATTTTAAATTAAAAGGATGCTGAGGTTTTGGACTGGCAGGCAGGGGGCCTGGAGGAAGAGCAAAGAGGAGATTTATTTCTGGATGTAGTGACAGAGAAGGTGAAGCTAGTTGGTGTGAGAGACGAGGATGCAGAGGACTGGGAGAGATGGAGGCAGACGAGAGGCTGGCTGTGGTTGTTGCATGCTTTTACTGTGAAGGAACTTGTGTGGGCCTCCTGCTCTGTCCGTTCGCCTTTCGTTTGGCTTGAGGTAGTGTGACCCTGCTCATCTGTTGCCTGGTGTGCACTCCAAGGAAGCAGCTGCAGCCGTGTGTGTGTGTGCACGTGTGTGTGTGTGTGTGTGTGTGTTGCGAGCTGTTAAGCATAAAGACAGGATACGTTAAAACGTGCAGCTTGGTTCAGCAGTGGGGTAAACCAGCTGAAGGCGCCACAGTCTGCTCCGCACTGATCACAAAACAGCATCAACGTAGCACAGTGGTGCAAAATCAAAGCACATAAAAGTTTTGTTTAATTGTCAAAGCAGCGGGCTCCGTGATGGACGGCTGGGAGAGGTGGCAGGTTGTTCCGTTTCCGTTGAGGGTATCGAAGATGTCCATCTATTCGGATTAATTAAAGCGGAACTTTTTAATTTGAAAGCGGAGCTGAAAGCGAAACTTTCTCATCTGAAGCGCGATGTGGATGTCATCTTGGAGAAGCTCTCGGCTTTGCAAAGGCATGTGGATCGTTCTGGTGACCAGTATGGACATTCAGGGTAGTCATAGTTTGAGAGTGTCTTTTTTTTTTCCTCCTCCTCTCCCCCTCTGTTCTCCCCTTTCTGTCCCACACTGTCAGTACTCAATCCTGCAGTCCTGCCTTTACCATGTTGTATTGTATTTGTGCTGAATATGTTTGGACGGGGATTGCACAATTTCGTTGTACATGTTTACGTGTTGCAATGACAATAAAGTCCACCTGTACCTGTACCTGTACCCAAAGCAGCGAACCCTCTCAGTTTGTCTAAGGCAGGGGTGGGCGAACTTTTTGACTGGTGGGCCACAATGGGTTCTAAAATTTGACGGCCTCTAAATATGTATGTGGGACATGTAGAAAACATATCATGTTGCTTTATTGTCAATTGAAAATGAACAAAAGCAAAGTTACAACAAAATATTGTATTTAGTTCTTTATTGTAATGACTCTTAAAACACAGGAAAAAATGGATGAAATACAGCTATTTTATGACTTACTTAGAATTAATATAAGTTCTTCAAGTTCGGCGGGCCGGATTAAAAAGTTTAACGGGCCGTTGTTTGCCCAGGCCTGGTCTAAGGAATGGATTATGTTAAGGATTATGAATTTCTATGTAAAGTCAACATTTCCTCCTCTTTTTAAAACTTTCTGCACAAAGACTGACTTCAGTCTTTACTGTGTGACTCTCTTTAAAACAGTGTTGTTATTGAATAGGAAACGAATCTCGTTAGTGTATCTCTTGTTAGTGTGTGTGTGTGTGTGTGTGTGTGTGTGCGAGCGTGCGTGTGTGTGAGGCTCGGTGTGAGACTCCTCTCACAGCACCCCACGCTTCTGGCGTGTCATCAGATATCTCTCTGGCTCCGAAGCAGCAACACTGCTCCACTTGGCAGTGACGCAGAAAAATGTAAGTATGTTTGGTTTTTGTTTCAAACTCGACAGGTGCAAACATTGTAAATACCAGGGAACACACAAAACCTTTTTAGAACATGCTAAACCTCAGGGTTTTGAGCTGGAGTTGTTGAAAGTAGTTTTTTTCACTGCATGTACCATGTGGCTAATTATTATCTCGAAAATTTTGTTTTGACTTTTCTTCTTCTCATTCAATGCCGAGAACAAATTGATAAGAATCTGTACAGCGCCAATGTTTTTAACATGATGTTAGAGGTTTGACAGTTCAACAAAATTGAAGCCAAATGAAATCTGTAGGCTGCAATAACCTGCATTATCTTGTATTTTATCTATTTTGCTTTTGACATTCGGGTGAAGTCAAAAACTTTCACCACAATGAGGGCGTTTGCAAGTTCCACAAACGTATCTTGAAGCCGTTTTTGTTTAGCCCAGCAAAGGCGTTGTTGCTTTAGCTTTCGCCAGTGGAGATTATATAGATAGCCTCTTTATTGTGCCTCGGAATAGAAAACCAGAATGGGTTGGTTTTTGCTTGTAACTTTTCAAAAAGTTTTTCTTTTTTTTCTTTTTACCACAGTGTGAGGTGTATCAGCAAAATGTTCCAGCCATAGTCAAGGCCAGATTTCAAGTTCAGAGTAACTGTGTTTGCACACTGTTCCATAATGTCATTAAGTCGTTATTAACCCAAAAGCCTCTTTATGACTCGTTGCTTTTCATCAAAAGAAACTCTTGAAAAACGACTGCTCGTGTTGCTTTTGGGCGAGGATTCGGAATAAAAATTCGGAAAAAAATCCTGATGAACACGAATCTCAACCGGCCTCATGAGTTTATCGCAATTATGAAAAGTAGCCTGATGCTAATCGTTTCTGAATGTCGGCCGTTTCCATTAATTCAGGAAACTATTGCAGTTTGGAACATTTGAGCCTTTCAACTGTTCTGCACTGTTCAGTCTTTTGTGCTTTTTAAAGGCCGCCTACGTTTCACGCTTCATCAAGATGGGGGTGAAAATCATCTGTTCAATTTGAGAACAGTTTGACGAACGATGGCCCCCCGCCAACTTCCTGATAGCGCAACCTGAAATAACACACAATAACTTGAGCCGCTGAATGATAGCCGAATATTCTTGATTTATTGAGGCACAGAGATTAAAGCTTATTTTAAAAAAAAAGAAAAAAAAAGGACACATTTAAATCAGTGACCTCATGTTTACATTGGTGCTTTTAAAGCTCAAATTCTAGGCCATAGTGAGGAAGTTACATGTTGACAAGGCTAGTTTAGTAAATTACAAGAGAGAGGTGTAGCAGAGAGATGGTTTCAACGGTTATTTATTGCCCCCAGAACAGTTTAAACTTAGGCTGCACGGGTTCCGGAGTCTAATCTTCCAAATTTGCTCAGGTTTGTCATCTGGCGAGGAGGATGTGGAAGAGCTAAAAGGCCAAAAGCCCACGTCTTATGCAAAATTCATCATGTTTTTTAAACAACAACACGCATCTCTGGGATGTAAAAGAACTGCCCATAAATGGAAAAAAAGTCCACCCTCTGCTTCTTCTGCTTGCCAATCTTTCTAGGTGCGAGTTAAAATGCACAATGATGTAAATCAACCCTTTCTGACTTCATAATGGAAAACAATCTGTCCTTAGTGAGGAAAAAACCCACAGCCAGGTTGTTTTCGTTCCCTTCTAAACACGTTGAACCTTAAAAAAAGATTCCAAGATACCCACGCAAACTAACAAACACACATAGTGTATTGTGTACTGTATATGTAATGCATTGTTTTTATGTTTTTAAACATGTGCCTTAGGCTAATGGATTAAAAATAGCATTTATGCTAACTCCGCCATATTTACATTGATGCTTTTGCTGACGTGTCAATTAATGTGCGTTGTCCTAATTAAATAAATAAAAATAAATAAATAAAATTAAATAAAAACACACGTAGCAATAACTGGATGCTGCAAATAATAATATCACCAACAACCAATTTTCTTATTTCAGTGTCAAATTCTATTTAAAAAAAAATAGTTGGTTTTCTCACATTTTATCTCCTGCTCTACATACATGTCTCCTGTTGCTTCCGACTACAAAGGGACAAAAGCAACGCTCTAATACAGCTACAAGGAGCAGCACTGCCGCGGTAACATTATTTGCAAGGTGATTTATTACCATTAGATGATACTGAAAGTTACACACTGGGCCTTTCATGTTGTACGACAGATTGAACTGACTGAACTTTACAACAGGTCAGAATGGGTTGAAAGTTAGTTTGTAAACTTAGTTTGTGGCGTTCACTGTCCAACGTGCGTGTGGTTCTGCTTTCAGGGCGTGTAACTGCAAACACTGCAGGTTATGCTCCTACGCGGAGCTGTGAAATTGTGCGCAGTTGGCCCACAGCTGGAAAATTTCTCTTGTATGCCTTCCTGTTTTTACGTGACTCACTGATCTGGTAATTATTTGGCAAGTCCAACGTCTTCCATTCTCATTGAAAACGGTTATTAATCAGTCAAAGAATTTTCCGCCTGGGGTTCAAAGAACGACAAACTATCACAATCGCAATCAAACTTTAAAAGAAAATCAATGCAGCTCTTATACCACATTTCTCTATTTATAATTATTTTTGTGTCACAAAGCATGCACAAACGGTGCATTTGCTAATGTGGGCCAGTGACACTTTGGTACTCTAGTTGTAGTAGTAGAAAATAAAGTGAGTCATTAGACTTTTTCCACTGCTCAGTGTGACTGTCTGCGTACCAGATGGTTTCCTTAAAGGGTTTGCATTCAACCACGTTAAGACTAGCGACTGATGACAAGGGCGCTCCACTGACGAGGGACTCAACGTTGACAACACAGAGGAAGTGTGAGGGTTGAGGGCTATGGGAACCATTGGCCACCTGTTCCTTCCACTGTTTTGCCCCTTTAACGGAGATGAAGCAGAAAAATGTGAAAATCTTTTCAAAGAGGAACACAAACCTAGAAAAGCCAATTCTGAAGATGAAGATTTTCACTGTTGGGTTGGTACAGGTGCTATAAGTCAAGCAGCATAGCTGAGTCTGTTTATTATGTCCACATTTGTTTCAAGTTTCAGTGTGTTTCAGTGCCTCATCGAAAGAATTGGAACTGCAGAAAAAAATGTGTGTTCTGTTTCTTAGCGTCACCTGAGAAACTGCAAAAACAGAGAGTGCACGAGCTCACAGGATTAAACCTTGGCAATATCTTCATTTTCAATTCATAATTTGATTGCTGTGTGGCTAAACACACTTTCAGAAATCCACTTGCTGTCTTACAATGAGGTTAATGACCGAAAACACACTGTCATGTAAAGAGGTTTTCTCACTTTGCTGACGTAACATTTTGTAAGATAACTTTTGCTTTTACAATTTTATGATTTCTTTCTCTCTTGTTTTTTAGCAAGCATTTCAAAGAATCACTTAGCTTCTCTTCAAACATGAGGGGCATCCCTTCCGCACCCTGCAGTCTAGTGCTCTCAGTGTGGTGAGACAGGGGTCTGGCCACAGTGGGAAGTCCTCCTGTGTTGTGTGTTTTCTGCTCTGCTGTCCACTGGGGATGTGGGAAACGACTCTAGCACCACTGAGGTTTTCACAACTTCCTGCCGTTTGATTTACATTTTCTTAGTCTAAGTGCACAAGTTCTTACCTGTCGGGCTTTTCGAAAAACAAAAGAAAAAGTTGCACTTGGCGTCGATCTGATCTTCTGTAACAAATACAAAGTAGACAGAAACATTGTGCTCCTACTGTTTCCTTTGCAGCGAAATTGAAAGAAAAACTTCCTTGTTAAAATTTTGTTCGAACTTTTGTTCAAATGCAGTTATTTTGTGTCAACGTACCATGATTGGTATCACCCTCTACTTTGAACTCCAACAGAGTTCTTTTTCCACCTCCTGTAACGCTGCAGTCAAAACCAGTTTCAGTTTATCTGATTCCATCCTTTCTCTAATGTAGAAATCTCGACACAAACCTTTGTTTGAGCCATCACGTTCTACATTTTACGAGCACATCTGTTGATTAAGGGGCATCCCTGAAATGACCTCCCCACCCACCCACCCACCCACCCCAAAAAAATGCGGTGGGAAAACGTTGTGAAAGGCGAAAGGAATGATCTAGAACCAGAAAGCACCTGCTCAGTCAACGGGGCGAGATGCTGTAGGAAGGAGCCTGTGAGGGCGGACTGCAGCTTCCTGTTGTGGCTTCACCACTTTGTTATTCTGCAAACTTGGTGCACTCTCAAAGTGTGAGTGCTTCTCGTCAAATATCGCATCCAGACGCTAAGACACCTCACATGGTACCTTGCTGCCGTGAAAACAAATAATCACACGAAAAAAAAGGACCTTTTTTTTTAACTTTTCAATTTTCTCCGCTGTTGTGTAGAGGAACACAAAAGGTGAGTTATTAATGTGTTTTCGATTGTTTGGTTTTTTTGCCTTCTGAATATCCGTAGCTTGAATTGTTTTGGAGATCAGGTGGAATTCGGTGGAAGGGATGTCGAGACCAAATTGCAAAAAATAAATAACTAAATAAATAAATCAACAAATAACACCAGTCGGAATATTGTTGAAACATTTGCCCAGGAGTCACCAACCTTTTTGAAACATAGAGCTACATCATGGGTACTAAGTCATATGACGGGCAACCGGTTTGCTAAAATCTATTAAAAATAACACATTTTCCCATTTAGCTTTGAGTTATATATAATTATTAAGGATACTGATTTATGTGAGGACAATAATCACGTTAGTGAGTTCTCAATAATTCTCAACAATGACTTAACAAGGTTGGATAAAATTTAATTTTAGACGCAGCTATTTCTTAGAACAGGCCTGCGGGCTACTCATGTGGTCCTTGGGGGCTACGTGGTGCCCCCAAGGACCACATGAGTGTTGTGCTTTTTTTAGAACAGGCCTGCTGGCTACTCATGTGGTCCCTGGGGGCACCACGTAGGCCCCTAAAGACCACGTGAGTGTTGGTAACCCGCAGGTAGGTAGCCCGCCAAGGACCACATCACATGAGGGTTGGTCCTTGGGGGTCTACCTGGTGCCCACCATGGACAACATGAATGTTGGTTCTTGGGGGGCACCACATGGTGACGCCTGCATTTGCCCCTCTGTCCTTCCAGCTCTGCCTTCCACCTCGACTCTTCTCTCCCAAGGCGCCATGATGTCCAACGACCCTGCCGCCGATCTGCCCTTCTTCTACGGAAGCATCAGCCGCTCGGACGCCGAGCAGCACCTCAAGCTGGCCGGAATGGCCGACGGCCTCTTCCTGCTGCGGCAGTGCATCCGCAGCCTGGGCGGCTACGTTCTGTCGGTGGTGTGGAACCTGGAGTTCAACCACTACTCCATCGAGAAGCAGCTGAACGGGACGTACTGCATCGCTGGGGGGAGGCCTCACTGCGGGCCGGCGGAGCTGTGCGAGTACTACAGCAAGGACGCCGACGGGCTGGTGTGCAACCTGAGGAAGCCGTGCCTGCGCCCCGCTGACACCGCCATACAGGCCAGCACCTTTGACAACATGAAAGATGGAATGCTGAGGGAGTATGTGAGGCAGACCTGGAACCTGGAGGTGAGAGTGCACTGGGAGTCTCAGTGAGGGCCCTGACAATCAGTAGAGGACAGAGCCAAATTAAAAATAAATAAGACATGGATAATAAAGGAAACATATCGTGTGCTCGTGCTCAGTATGTTTCCAATCTTGGTCTCTGTTCGTTGCCCAGAAACTTCTTTACATCTCCAGACACCAGCGTCTTTATCCCTCTGGTTACAGCCTCCTGACAAAACACTCACTTTGTGCCTTTGTGGGAAAACTGACGTGATGTTGAGGAGACAAGAGTAATGAAAAGTTGTCACTACCTTTGGGGAGATATTGAAGTTCCTTGTGACATCACAAAGGGCTGCCATTCCTGACCTCCTCAATTTTATAACCATAACACAGAATCCTCCAGATATAAGAGGTGTCCATGATGACTTTAACATGAATAGGTTCACAGTGAAAAAGAGCATCTTAGCAACAAAAAAAAAAAAGAAGCTGATTTTCCTTTCCTTTCTCCTTTAGATAGATAGATATCATATAGAGTCATTGATTTGACACAGGAAGTAGTGCACGGTGTTCTGCGCAGGCAAACATTTGAAATGACTCTCAACCTGAAAGTTGAAAAAGCCTCTCTTGGTGTGTGACGTACACAGGGGGATGCGATGGAGCAGGCCATCATGAGTCAGGCCTCTCAGCTGGAGAAGCTCATCGCCACCACCGCCCACGAGAAGATGCCGTGGTTTCACGGAAAAATCCCCCGCCACGAAGGGGAGAGGAGGCTTTACTCGGGGGTGCAGCCCGACGGCAAGTTTCTGTAAGTATTTTTTATTTATGGACTAGGAATGGGCACACCTGAGGGTCAAAGGTCACCATGCAACTTTTAACTCTTTTTTTGTGGGTCTCCAGGGTGAGAGAGAAAGACGAAACAGGCTCCTTTGCTCTGTCCGTGATGTATGGGAAAACGGCGTACCACTATCGAATCGACCAGGACAAATCAGGGAAATACTCCATGCCCGAGGGAACAAAGTTTGACACCCTCTGGCAGGTAGGCACCAACCCCAGACACCAGTCGGCCACTGTGATTTACAATGTGACAGCTGGTCAGAGGTGGAAAAGTGTTCACATTCTGTACTTAAGTAAAAGTACAGACACTTGTGTAAAAAAAAAAAAATACTGTGGTGAGTAAAAGTATTTTTTCAACTCCTTTACAATAAATGTGCTTGTGTAAAAAGTGAAAAAAAAGATTTTGCCATGAATGAAACAATACATTTGTTGATAATTTTGTAAAGAAATTAAAGTGTTGTGATAGAATAATCTGGACTGAAGTGACCACAGGTCAGAGGTCCTGAACATGAGCATCTGGATTATTTTTTTTAACAGTTTTGCTACTCTCAGTACTATATACAAATCAATAATCACCCCACCAAAATATAATCCAGCTTTATATTGAACTACACATCATAGGTCAAATAGCTCCACTTCAATCAACAACAACTACAATAGTAAGTGACTTCTAACAGAATGTGTATCTATTAAAACGCCTTTAAATACAAAAGTAGCGAGCATGTTTTTCCAATTTAAAGACGTTTGTGCAAACGCAGGGAGAAAAAGTAAAAAGTAACAAAAAAAAGAAAAAAAAAAAGAAAGAAAAACATTGGAGTAAAGTACAGATTGAGTCCAGTAACAAAGTATTTGTACTTCCCACCTTTGCAGCTGGTGGAATATCTGCGGATGAAACCCGACGGCATGGTGACTGTCCTGAGAGAGGCGTGCGTTCACGGCACATCTGCTGAAAAACGTGAGCGGTAGCACAAAAAAAAAAAAAAATAAAAATAAAAAAAAGTAAAATAAAAGATCTAATGTGCAGTTCATGTTGATGAGTTACCTTTTCAACACTGAGCTTTTCTCATGCCTCCTTTGTTGTAGGGACCCCCGTTCTTCCTGCCGTGGTAAGTACCGGTACTTGGTGGCTGCATTACTCACGGGTTTCAGTAGTGAGTGGTGAGTCTGCTCTGTCTTTTCCTGAGACTTGACTCAAATGCTGTCCTTTCAGAGACGGCATGGGAATGGATACACGCCGCCACCTGCAGGTCGGTCCTGTGCACCACTCCCACTCCTCCTCCCACTTTCGTTTACATTACATTTCAGTGATTTTTAGTTTTGCGAGAATCTAAACAAATCAAATTTGTATCCTAAGTTTGTTTGCAGGGCTTTTTTGATTTGTCTATCTTTTAACATATATTTTTTGTTGAAGGTACAATAACAAATAAAAAAAAAATGTATTAGCTTCATTTTTGGACAATAACTATTATTATTACTATTACTATTATACTATTAAATTTATTTGCTGATGCTTTCTGAGGGGAAAAGAATCTGTAGCTGGAGGTGTTTTATCCTCCTGCTATTTTAGTGAACACCATGGGTTTGTGGTTCACAGTTCTCAATACGCAAATATCCTGCTGGATGGCACAGAGAACCAAGGTCTCACAGTGTGCACACTGCATACACATCACGTTTGCTAAACAGAATCTGTTGTTGCATGTCATGTGTTGTAGCACTGCTAAGACCAGATGTAACAAAACTCCCAGAAATTGACGATTCGGACAACAACCCGTACCACAACCCAAACGAAGTGAGGAAGTTCACAATCCAGAGGAACCAGCTCATGATCGATGAGGTGGAGCTCGGCTCTGGGAACTTTGGCTGCGTCAAGAGAGGGGTCCTCCAAACTGACAAGTACATACGCTTATTAATGCTAGATTCTTGCTGGCTGCTACCCGCGCATGCTGAACAAGTGGCCCGTAAAAACGTCAATGATTCAATGTGAATATTTTCACCCTTCTCAGGCGTCAGATTGATGTGGCCATCAAGGTTCTGAAGAATGAAAACGAGAAGCTGGTGAAGGACGAGATGATGAGGGAGGCAGAGATCATGTACCAGCTGGACAACCGCTACATCGTTCGCATGCTGGGCCTGTGCAGCGGAGAGAACCTAATGCTGGTCATGGAGATGGCCGCTGCCGGTCCACTGCACAAATTCCTCTCCTCTAACAAGTGAGTTCAGAGTGGGATCTATGTGATGCTTGGGCTTTGGATGCACCATCCTTCTCTTTAACTGTTAAAGGTGCTCTAAACTAAAACACACACAAAAAAAACAAAAAACAAAGCATTCACCTTAGCTCCCATTAACACATC
Source organism: Thamnaconus septentrionalis (assembly GCA_009823395.1). Taxonomy (NCBI): domain Eukaryota; kingdom Metazoa; phylum Chordata; class Actinopteri; order Tetraodontiformes; family Monacanthidae; genus Thamnaconus; species Thamnaconus septentrionalis. The sequence continues at coordinate 15,922,466 of CM020508.1, read as the reverse complement.
ATGTCCTCTCAGGGAAACTGTGAGTATGGAGAACATTGTGAACCTGATGCACCAGGTGTCCATGGGGATGAAGTACCTGGAGGAGAAGAACTTTGTGCACAGGGACCTGGCAGCTCGGAATGTCCTGCTGGTTAACCAAAACTTTGCCAAAATCAGCGACTTTGGCCTCTCAAAGGCCCTCGGAGCAGATGACAACTATTACAAGGTACACACCTGCAAGACAAAATAACACTAATGAACATTCAGCACACAGGGGCATCACAGATTTCCTCTTCTGAGAATAAATTTATCGGGACTTTACTCAACTTTTTTCACAGAAATTTAGAACTCAATGCTCAGAATACTCATTTCCGACTACATTTACATTTTTTTAAAACCATCATCATAAATTCAGGACTTTTTCTCAACAAAAAAAAAAAATCAGTTATGCCCTAATACTTCACAATAAGTCAGTCCTCAACTTAATGTTTTGTCTTTTTCTATGTAGTAGGCATGCTGATATGGCAACAGAAAGAACGTAACACATGAATATCCATGTCTACACATCTATGTTTTGTCCATTTTTTGTCTGAGAAAGTCATGGAACAACCTATTTTTATTATCCATTTAGCCCTCCTTACCAGTCACCTGCTGTGTGTTGTTACTTTGTTGTGCACAGGCTCGCACTGGGGGTAAATGGCCACTGAAATGGTACGCTCCCGAATGCCTTAACTACCACAAGTTCTCCAGTAAAAGTGACGTATGGAGTTTTGGTATCACCATGTGGGAGGCATTTTCCTATGGGGGGAAACCTTACAAGGTAAAACAACCTGGAAATGGCAATTGCAGCATTGACCTGATGAATGTTGTACATCAGTCAGATGTTTCTCACTTCTATGTGATTGTTCCAGCAATCAAACTGAATCGCGTTTCTCTTTCTGTCCTGCTATTGTGAAGAAAATGAAAGGCGCGGAGGTGACGAGCTTCATTGAATCAGGAAACCGTATGGATTGTCCAGCAGCATGTCCAGAGCCAATGTATACAGTGATGAGAGAATGCTGGACATACAAGTAAGAGAGATCTATTAAATGAACCAGATTTGTCTCTCCATATGATTTAGTTGAAATGATTAATGTTGGGCACTGATGACTGAACGAAGTCAACTTCATGTAACACAATTCCCTTTGCTCCTCAAACTCAATGGATGAATAAACCCAGATGCCCAGTTATTTGATTTCTTGCATATGGAACACCAAGGGCTTCGGTGGACCTGTGGAGTCTTTAGAACATAGGTGTCAAACAAAATTTGGCCCGCAGTGGAATTATATTTGGCCCGTGAGAAAATTCTAAATCACTATTAGTACTGGCCCGCCGCTATTATACAGCACATGTCCAAATCCCAGAATGCTCTGCTGGTATTTTGGCGCTTCAATGAGGACAGGACGTCCTTTGAAGATTATTATTTAATTGGTTTATTGTTGTTATTTTATTTTTTAAATTTATTATTAGCCCGTGAAAATTGGTTGCTGTTGAAATTTAAATTAGAAGGTGCCAAATAAAAAAAAGAGGCATACGATTTTAATTTACATTTTATTTATTTTGATTGGTTTTTTTTATTGGAAATTAGATTTTGCATGTGTGCAGTGTTAAGTTATTTATTGCATAGTATTAAACCTTGCTTGTTGCATATCCCATGTCCCAGCGACTTTGTCCAAGTTTTAAATTTTGTCCCCACTGTGTATTTGACTTTGATACCCCTGCTTTAGAAAATGTGATTATTGATCTTTTCCCGCTTAAAATGCTAACCTCAGGATGCCATCTCTCCTCTCTCACCAGACACGAGGAGCGTCCTGACTTCAAGAAGGTTGAGGCGTCCATGAGGTCCTACAATTCCTCCATATCGACCCAGACCAGTCCCGAGGGGGCTGCGGCGGCGGCGGCCAAGCCTGTCAAATAGACGGACATAAAGGGGCACATTCTGTGTCAAGTCGCACAAAGCATCCATTCAACTGGCCATTAAACTACCAAAACAAAGAGCTTTTTTTATGAACAGTGCACACTGACCAGCTTTGGCTACAGTATCAATGCAGCTAAACAGGCCTGTCTACTGTGAAATGTGCATTCGTAAATCCAGCTTCAGCGCGTGGGCCATGTGAGGAGGAACTCTGTCTGTTCTGTCCATCTGTCCTGGTTTAAATGTTTAATGTCTGATACTGATGAACAAACTATTTCAATATTTTGAAGTGCAAATATCTGACGATGGATTTTGTTTTTTGTTTGTTTTCCTCACCCTTTACTCTCTGGCACCAAGTATGAGTTTCATGTTGTTTTGTGTTTCTTAACTGTTGAATAAAGTATTATAATATAGCATCAGCAATTTTTTTTTTTTTTTTTTAATTGTTCATAATTAGAATCATGGTCATTAAATTACTGAATAATCACGTGTTGTTGGCAAATACAATTTTAAGATGTAGGTCATAAGTTGAGTTCTTGATAATGAAGTCCCGCGATATACTGTCATGCAATAACATTTACAAACAGCAGGGCAGTGTGTTTTAAGCTGATTAGATAGAAAAGCGACAATAATGTCTTCAAGTGTGAAGAAGGAATATTACTGGAATATATTGCAAGGAACGAAAACTTTACACGTAAATGTCAACTACTGATATTTCAAAAGTAGTTAGTTCACTCAAAAATACTTAACTACAGGCAATAACTAGCGTTACTTGTTTTGGTGATGCTTTAGATACATGTACATACATGTTGTTGTTTTGCTGTGATGGAAATGTCTGCTCTGGTTCCCCTGGCAGTTATTCAAACTTGATGTTCTGTGGATTATAAGACTGAAACTCTGAAGCCGGCAATCAAAGGAAGTACTTCCGAGCTGCCAGGCAACGCCGAGAGCACAACACCGGAAGTTAGGGGTGGTACCTTTAAAATAATGGTGCTACGTGCTTTTACACACACACACACACACACACACACACACACACACACACACACACACACACACACACACACACACACACACACACACACACACACACACACACACACGTGTTCTAAATGTAATCCGTTGAATTGTGAATAAAACAACACATCTTGATCTTTTCAATGCAAGGCGTAGACGTGATGAGAAAGAAACAAAACTTTGTGTGACTCTTGTCCACCTTTACCTAAGTTTCAGGGACTTTTGCTAGATTTGACTCAAACTTGCATCGTCGGTTTCTCATACGGCGAAACAGAGATAACTTGGAAGAAGAAAAAAGAAATCAGGCGTTACATTTATTTTGAAGGGTATTACAGGAAGTTGCTATGAAAAACTCTACCTTGCCTCGGCTATACTTTTCTCTCTTCGTAGGGAGGAGTCAGACGGTAGTTTCTAGCGTAAAGTGACATGTTAAACGAAATAGCGGCGTTTTTCGCAATATGTATCGAAACATGTATCCATGATGTAGTCCATGTATGTTGTTGACTTGAAGTAATCAACAAGAAATTCGAATAAATCGACATTTTATGGTTAAACATCGAAGGAAACTGTCAGAACAGGAAGGCGGAACAAGTAAGTTCGGAAAAGTGGCTTTCAACTGGGCGATTTCGTCAGCGATTGAACATCAGTCGGGCGTAACGAGCGTATTTTATCCGACATTATGTACAATACCGTGTTGAGTACTTGTGTTTAATAATGTAGTTTCGGTTTGCGTCGTTCGGGCTTTTATTTTTTTGCCATAAGCAACAAGTCTGACCGAGTTGCTGTTAGCTAGTAACGTCACGAATAAACTTGGTACAGCCGTCATGTGCCCCGCTGTTAAATCTCTGGCTTTCATCCCCGAACGTGTGATTAGAACAACACAATGGCCTTATTGTTGTGGACATGTAGGTGCCGCTGCTGTTTAAACACAAGTGTAACTAATCTGGCTGTCGCCCGCGTTTGTCGGTAGCCGAAGGTTTGCCTTCGTTTTATTGTCATTCCGCGGATTCTTGGGTTCGCGGCTGAAAGAGGAAATGACTCACAATAAGACCATGTTTCACTCTGCCCCTTTTATTCGCTGTCACTGTTCAGACTTGCCTTCAACCTGCGATGCTGGCTCGGTCACTTCGGGCCTTCTCCACGCTGCACGGTTTAACTTTCAATGGCCCTTCTTACACTAAGTAAACATTTGGTTAATAATTATCAACCATACTTCAAAAGATGTCAATGTCTCCAAAACTGTGGCTTCATGCTTTTTTTTTTTTTTTATAAATTCCCATTTTAATGGAAAGAGTATTAATATGAATTTGAAGAATACGATATTACAACCAATTGCAGATGTGTAATTTGTTGTAAGTGGTTATTTTTCATGAAGCCCAGTGGGATAGCCACTCACGATTGTAATAGCCAAACTTTTTGATCTGGTGGGGCCACAATGGCTTCTAAAATTGGCCAGAGAGGCAGGAGCAGATGGATGGATTGTTCTGGGGACCCACCTCATAGGAGAAAAAGAATATAACATGGGACATTTAGAAAACGTGCTTTAATGTCAATTGAAAATAAACAAAAGCTACAACAAAATGTGTCTATGAAGCCACACGATATTTAGCTCTTTATTTAAATGACTCACTGAAAAATGAATGAAATACAGCTATTTTATGACTTACTTGCTATAAATATAATATCTTCAGATTTTGTGGGCCGGATGAAAAAGCTTAATGGGCCGTTTGTGGTCCCCGGGCCATAGTTTTCCTATGCCTGCCAAAGCCCTATTGATCTGCACACTCCTGCTCAGTTTTAACTTTGTGCTTAACCTGTTGCTCTGTTGGATACTTTTACCTGTTTGGAAATCAAGTTGCTTCGGACCTTGGTGACATCACAAAGGGGTTTATTTTGTTTAATCTGTTTTAAAGTAAAAGTGAAATAAGAAAGAGAATTAAAAGGTAGACTTTTCTCGTTTTTGTTTTAAAATATTGCTTAAATGATTTTCACAGAGTGGGACCTTCAGACTGAAGCTCCTTGTGGGCTTAATGCTGCTTAATAAGAATGCATTCATGTTTAAAAACGGCAAAGACGGTATAATCATGAACAGAAAAGCTATTGTAGCATAGTCAACACTCACCCATTCCATGTTTGTTAAAATTCTAGAGGTTGCGATGGTAATTTGTTAATTGAAGTAATATAATATTAAATGGCAAAGGATGACCTCATTCTGGCTACTTGAATGCATAAATGTATAGATTCTGTCATAGAATGTTCATGAATGATTTGGAGAAAAAATACTTTAATCAACTTCCCGTCCCCCCCCATCCCTCAATTCTCTCTGCAGAATTACAGACTGAATCAGAACTGAACAGCCCATAGCAGCAACTCTGCGCTGGTTGTGTACACAGTCGTCTGCTCGGTCTCATCTCAACAGCAATTAAGAAGCCTCCCAGCAAACAGAGTCGCCGCCGCCGCCGCCGCATGCCATCATGAACACTGCCCTGAAACAAGTCTTCAACAAAGACAAGACATTCCGACCCAAGCGCAAGTTTGAGCCGGGGACGCAGCGCTTCGAGCTGCACAAGAAGGCGCAGGCCTCCCTGAACGCGGGGCTGGACCTCAGGCAGGCCGTGCAGCTGCCCCACGGCGAGGACCTCAACGACTGGGTCGCCGTCCACGTGGTCGACTTCTTCAACCGCATCAACCTCATCTACGGCACCATCAGCGACTCCTGCACCGACCAGACCTGCCCCGTCATGTCCGGCGGGCCCAAGTACGAATACCGCTGGCAGGACGAGCACAAGTACAGGAGGCCGACGGCGCTGCCGGCCCCCAAGTACATGAGCCTGCTCATGGAATGGATCGAGGTACAGATCAACAACGAAAGCATCTTCCCCACCAACGTCGGTGAGTGTTTCTGCCGTCCGCAGACGCTTATTTTGCATCTGCGCCACTTCTTGTTCTTGCGAAAACCACAGGCCCGCTGACGTCACGACTGACAGATGTGCAAGCGACACTGCTGCCTATCATCGGATGTTCGTGCAAAGACAGGAACACTGAATAAGCTTGCACCTGAACATTCTCTGTTGACTTCATTTAAATGTAAAATTTCAAAAGTTTGATTGCTAAACACTGCAAATTCTTTGATGTTTAAATTCTATTTTTTTTATTATCTGGTAGTAAAAAATATTTATTGTCATGCACTTTCTCCACCTCAAGTCTGGGTCGCAAAGAAAATAGTAAATTAGAATTTTAATGGCTGAATGAATGGAAGACAAGGGAGCTTTGTCCCCCCAACCCCCATTTACCACCATTCCAAGTGCTCTATATTGGGGTGTGCAAGGCCACATTTATTAGATTACACACAGCGATGCACATAGCAAACATTACCAGATAATCCTCTGTTGCTGCAGCACTTACTCCCCTATTATCTCCCGTTTGTTGCTCTGCTCGTATGCATGTGCCCCGAGCTCGCCATCTGACTAACTGGAGAAACATCCAAGCCAGTGGATTTACAAATGGGTCACACTATGAATAGAAGCAGCCCCTGACGCACTTGTCCTCTGTAACAGATTCCTGAAATGTTATTGAATTAGCCAAAGCAAAATGACATACCATATTAATCACCTGACTTAAAGCTTGGGGATGGTGGGGGGCTTCTCTGCCAAGTGACTTTTCCATTTACATTTGAAGCGATGCTTGTTTCCATCTTGAGGGCCTCCAGAGGACAAAGGAAGGACAATTGAAAGCACCAAGAAAACCCGCTTAATCATTTCATTACCGTCGCTTGAAAATATTAAACGCTCGGCTGTCTTTGAGGCGCGGAAGCAAAAGGTCGCCCTGGATTGACCCCCGGTCCTCTCCATCTGTCTCACTCGCAGGTACTCCCTTCCCTAAGACCTTCATGCAGGTGGCTAAGAAGATTTTGTCTCGTCTGTTCCGGGTGTTTGTTCACGTCTACATCCACCACTTTGACCGCGTGAGCCAGATGGGGGCTGAGGCTCACGTCAACACCTGCTACAAGCATTTCTATTACTTTGTCACCGAGTTCAACCTCACGGACCACAAAGAGCTGGAGCCTCTGGTGAGTTAAAGGGGGAAATTCAAATATGAAACACATTATGTTGATTTTTTTTTTAATAGATGGAACAAAATAGTTGATCTATTTTTACTTTAGGGTGAAAAGTAAAATATACTACTACTAGCTAAAGTTAAATGATGTTACCAATTGAGGTGCTGCATTTAGTGTTTTACATATATTTTCCCGAGTTTAAGAATAGGAAACTTTTTTTGTATTTAAAAAGAATTTTTTTTTTTTTTTTTAAATCCCATTTTGTTGCCTTTATCATTGTGCCCCTAGTGGACAAACCTGGTAAAGGAGTGACTGTATTTAGACTGTCGAGCATTTATTGTTGCATTTGTCGTGATCTTCTTACTTACATGCCGGCATTTATGCTGATGCTGAAATAGATTATCCGTCCTTCTATCCATCCATCCATCCATCCATTATCTTCTGCTTATCTGCCATCTGTTTTCAAAGGCAGCAGGCCAAATGGGATACTCTTAGCATCTCTCTTCGCAGCAACCCCCTCGTGTGCTGCAACAATTTGTCTTTGAAAAAAACAAAACAAAAAACGTGATGGCTACGCTGCGTGTGAACCCCCGCACCCTAATGAAGAGTTGCTGCGTGTGAACCCCTCAACCCCCGATGAGGAGTTGCACCACGTAACATGACCTGCAACAAGATATAATTTCCCTTCATAGTTATTTCTAATGCATCTAAAATAAACACAGCATGAGTGACCCACATCAGCATGCAGGAGTTCCATGCCAGCAAGAATCCTTTGTGAAACCAGATGCTGTTGCCACCCAGCATGTTCACGCCACTCACAATAAACCTTCATGCAAGATTCATTATTTTCTCTCCTCTTAAAGGGCAATTTGAGGATTTACAAACTGTTTTTTTCTCGTGTACTGTTGGTGGTAAGGTCATCAGTCACATCGTGGCAACTGCAGAGCTGGGTCACTCCTAACCCCTGCTCCTGATTCTAACAGCAGCTGACAAAGCCACCAATCTCTCTCTTGCTCCCTCTCTCTTTTCTTTTGAAGTAAAAATGCTACAACGGCAATGTTGTATCTTAAATCGCATCATCATTACTTACTTGCTGGAATAGCCCCGACTCCCCACGCACGTTAAGCACAGTGTGCCAAGGAACTAATGCTTGAAATGCTTTGAGTGGCAGAGTGTTGTATCATGTGTCCCAAAATGGAAATACTCACGTAAGGTATCTCAAAATTGACCTGAAGCGCCACACTTCTATAAATACACTTACATTCTGTCTTTAATTTTGTTTTTCTTTTAATCAACATCTCCATAAAGTCAGACAGAGTATGCCTTGTGTTGTTGGAGGTCTCGTGCTTTGTGACCAAAGGTTCACATTTTGCAATTGCAGACAAGTTTAATCTGGTATTTTTAGCAGCCCCAGGGACGCCCAAATAGCGGTAGATAAAAGTTAGATTTGGTACCTTTGTGTTTGTTGTTCTTTCCCCCGGATTATTTTCCAACGAACAAACGCATAATATTTACAGAGTTAGTTCACTGTGGCCATCGTCTTGCGCGCGGCGCGTATCCCTTGTACTTGTTCTAGCTCACGTTACCGCGTCCTTGTTTTCCCGCAGAAAGAGATGACCTCTCAGATGTGTCACTGAGGGAGCGCCGCGACCCCGCTGACACGCCGGACCCAGACATCCGTCCATCTTGAATATTGCAGCAGACGACTTAAGGAACAAACAAATTCAAGAAGAGTCTATTTTTATATTTAAGTACTGTAATCTATTTTAGCCACATACTGTAGGTTTCAACTAAGATCCTTGGTCTTATGAGGTATTGCATTCTGTAAGTTTTTCAGATATTTTACAAGAGCAGCCTATTGAGAGGTTTATATTTGTGTTGATGTTGGGTTTTTTTTTCTTCTGTTTTATTTGAATCATTCCAGAATACTTCTGTCGTTCCTTTTAAAGATGTAGTATGAATTGTTCCAAATATAAAATCAATGTTATTTCATTAAAATTATTTCCCACTCTGTTACAAATGACATTAGGTAATCACCGCTTGATTGACACTGTTTGATTTTTTTTTTTCCCCTCGACACTTAGGATAATGTCACCAAGCCTAATTTATTGATCTGTTTCCAATATTGTTTTCTGTAAATTTGTTCAAAGTGCAATTTTCTCACCCACAACTGAAATTTTATTGCAGTAAAAAAGGATTATTGTATTTTAAAATTAAAGTATCATAAGAAAAATAACATTGTTTTCTTGTATAACAGTAATTTCTGTGTTCTGAATTCTTTTTTCTAGCTATTGAAATTGAAGTCGTGCCTGTTTGCATTGCTGCACAAGTTAAATCTCGAAATGAACTCGACACATCGATTTCGATGCACGTGACTGGTATTATCAAGCCTGTCATTGCACACTATGGGCCTCAGGCCAGGCTCTCCGATGTCAAACCTGCAGGTGTTTGTTGCAGATTCTTGTGGCAGTTGAAGGTCACACGAGACTGGCAACTCACATGACAAAACTCTTGGAACAGCGCCGCGTGTCACAACCGTCCACCGGGGGGCGCCAGGGACCAAAATCATCTTTGATGAGCTGCTGCAAACCCCTAGTTCATAATGTTGGCCTTACGCAAGATGCACAATGTCCCAGTTATTGTGATGAAGAGGGCGAGTGGAGTCCTTCTTGGCTTCTGATTCGGGTTAATGATTGCGCTAAGCCTGTTATATAAGTTAAAAGGCCAGATTGTACTGTGGTGAATACACAGAGTTCTTGTTTCGATCGACCCGACTTGGCCTGATTGGGGGAAACAACATTTACGAATGGACTGTAAGAACAACATCACTTTTGTAATCAGTCACAATGGTTTGGACTATATCAAAAACAAGAAAGCACCTGCAGTTTCTCAGTGACAAAATGCTCCTGGAAGAGGACCAGTCTATTGTTAGTAAAATACTCCATCCAAATTTTAATTAGGTAAACACATTGATGGCTTGTTCAAGAAAATCGGCCCATAAGCAATAACGTTGTCACCATACAGAATGTTTTCTATTATTTCATAAAGTACACTGCAGTAAGAATGCATCATTTGGGGCATATTTAACCTACCAGGGATTTTTAATGTACAGGAGAAGGGCTTTTACAAATTCAAATCAGCATCACACAGGCTAGGGATTTATTGTGAAACAAACAATAAGCTGTGTTGCATGCATCTCATTCCCGAAACAGTCATTTCACTTTGCATAGACTATAATGTTACTTTATTGATCCCCACACATCACTTGCTAATGTATACATTCATAGAGAACAAACGTGTCATCTCTCTTTATTCAGATCCCATAAGCTTCCACAGCTGTGGTTGCTTCCTGCATGGTGTCCATACAAAATAAAAACAAACATTACAGACATATAAACATACATGCATACATAGTACACGGAAGTTCACAGAACCTGGAAACACTGTATATACATCACTCCAATGCAGCACAAGCATCATTAACCTCTCAGTAAAAAAGTGTAAAATACCAAGTCACCTGCAGGAGCAAAGTCAGTTTTAAAAGTGACAATATGTAATACATCATAGTGTAAGCGTCTATGAGTACAGCAAGCATGAGGGCTCACCCGTGTGGTATATCTGCTCTTGATGCTTCTTATGTTAACTGGCAAGGAATCCCACTGACTTACAGCTCTGAAAATGAAAACTTTATGTCTTAGATTTGTTTTGGGCTGTGGGAGGACAAAACAGCCTTTCCTGACCCGTCTAGTCATATGACTGTGCATGGAGCCAGTCTGAACAAACAAAGCTGTGTGGTGGTGGCATAATAAAGCTGAATGGTGGTGGCATTAGAATATAATGTACCACAGTTGTGATAGAAGTAGTGTATGTATAGTTATTATACTTTTTAGTGTAGTATGTTTGTTTGTGTATGTATGTGTTCATACACAAACACTCCTTAAAACTATATTTCATGGAAATAAAAACTACAAAAAGGGATGACTTGTCAAGTCATACTAATAGATTGGCCAAGGCCGTCAAAGAAAAATAAACTGTTTCTACATTTCACCCCCTCTAAATAAACTAATATTTGGACAAATAAATGGAAATCCCACCTAAACCAACATGATGTAACATCCTGCCCCAATAACATCAACTATTGTAATGACCTCAGTCCTGACTGCAATGTGATCCTCTTAAGGGATTGTCTATCCTCTCCCCACCTCCGCTCACAGAAGTCACTTCCTACAAAAATAAAAACCCTCCTCCATTGTGCTCATGCGTTACGTCTAGTACGTGCAAGATGTGCTTCTCTTTTTTTCCTTCTCCCCTCCCTCTGGTGTTTTCCTCTCTCGGAATGTACCGAGCAGGTTGAAGGCCTCAGCCGTGCCGAGACGGGGAACGGAACTGGAGATTGGCCAAGAACAGGGAGGAGCGTATCGGGCTGCATGTGAGCTCCTCCCACTGCCAGGACTGGAGCGCCAGCACCAGCCTGTTTTGATGGTGCAGTGTGATTATTTAGGCTATGAGAGATAATGTGACTCAGCAAAGGCCAGAGTGGGCACACACCCTTAACGGTTTTGTGGCTGGAGGGCCAGTTGCCTCACGCAGCGCAGTAATTACATGGAAAGTCATGGCTTGAAAGGGCCTGCAGCTAACAATGACACAGAGAAGTTCCCCTGAGTTGATGACTTAAAGACAGGATGCAGCAATTAAGTTATTTTAGTTGCCACAAAACAAGGCCCATGGCCTTTTTGTTTATTTGTTTGTCTGTTTTTTGCTAATTTATTCATTTATAATATGAAGCATTTTTTCAGGGCATAGTGAAACTTTCAACTTCTCATTTCAAATATGGTTCTGTGTTGCAAAATGCAAAAAAAAAGTGTGATTTGAAGTTTTCACACCATTCCTGAGGTTGAGCAAGCCGGCCAATCAGGAGATTTATTATATGGCAACACAACAATGCACTGCAGGTCAGTGACAGACAGCATGCAGGTGATAGCACACTGCACGTAGAGGCACAACATCAACATTGCGCAACTGCGAGAGTAATTTTCCCCTGTATCACGAGTGTTTTTCTGCAATTTTGAGAGCTGTTTGCACAACAGTACAGCAACTGCTGACAATTGCTGCCGGGGAAGGAACAAAAAAAAGTCACTTTCAGTGCTTCTGAGCACGTCCAGGGAGAGAAAATACTGCAGCGCACACTGCAGCACAGCCAAGGACAGCACTTGGATCACGATCATATACAAGGTTTCTAGGAACTTGAACAGCCGGAATTATCTTCGAAAGCCGCGCTTTACTGCGGAGTAAGAACGGGTGGTGAAATGATACATGGCAACATTGGAACAAAAACATATTCTGAAATCTGTTTTGTTTTACAGCAGTTTTGCTTAATGGTTACATCTATTCACGTGGTCCTGGAGGTCGCCGCAGAGTCACACTTTAAATGCCAGAAGTTACGATATGTTATGCTATGCAGAGCTATTCCCCCCCTCCCCTCTCCTGCCCTGACTGGAGGCTGTATGCTTCCAGGAAGTTTGCTCACAGACGCGTTCCTTGAAAAGGTACAACCTGCACCCTGAGGCACTGCGACCTCAAAACTGGAGAAGCACATGCGGCCTTAAAGCATATCTTCTTGGGTCTTTGACAGTTTTACTCGAGCAAGTGATTTGTCAGACTCCCTCACATCCACATGCACAGACTCGAACGGTGCGTGGGAGAGCTCTGTTTGCATTCAACAGCACAGGATTTTTTTTTCTTTTTTTTGCACTAGCACGTCTGGATGCTCAAAGGCAAAACTGCCTTCTTTTCAATTACTCAAATTGTAGGTTTGGCTTTTTTCTGTAATCTTGACATCCTCATGTTAATGACAGAATTTACATGTTTTACATGGCTCGCAAAGCCCAATGTATATTATTAACACATTAGTTTCTCTCCTTTTACGGACTGGTTTAAGTTCTATTGCTAAATTTGTGTTTCCAATTTCAAATTTACCTGCTGCAAATCTACATTAAAGTTCCAACCGAAGCCACGCAAACGTCTGAATCTGCAGCTTTACATCCAAACAGAATCAGCACGTCGCAGCGGTCTCGCCTTGAGCGGCTGCGGCATCACGCTGAACAAAAACAAGAGCGACACACCTCTGTTATATCACGTTTCAAAGGGGAATAACGCCTGACCGGACAGAGTCGCCCCCCTTTCGAGAGTCTCCTTAACAACTGCCGTCCATGTCAGAAACGAGGCCTTTGCCACCTCAAGTTATTTACGATGGCCCATCCCCTCGCCTCCTCCTCCTGACCTGTAGTGGCACAGACGCGCCCCTCTGCACTTTGGCGCGGGATCTTGTTTTGCTGCTCAGACCCTCGACTACACCATGTGCTTCAAAGCGGAGGGGCTTGCGTAATATTTTGCTGCCAGCAGAGCGTATGTTTGGGGGGAGCGAAAAAGTGAAAAGAGGAGCGGCGGAAAGCAACCAGTCACAAGACATTGGCCTCGTAAAAAAAAAAAAACACACATGGCCTTAACTTAAACACCCTTGATAAACAATGCATTAGTACTGTGCAGAGCAGGTCTGTGGACTTAACGTTATACACACATTTGAAAAAAACAAAGTACGATAACAAAGAGGGCATATTGGGCAATACGACATCCGTGTTCCTCAGCATGCAATGCAGCTTATGTAAAAATGCAGAGAAGTTGCTTCCAAACCCACACTGAGGATACACAGCACGTGGATTCATGCACGAGAGCGTTAACAGGAGCCAACAGAGGAAGTGTTCAACCCACCTCCTTTAACACCACCGTCAAAATACGGCCTCCGTTAATCCCGTGGCCACTTAATGAACTTGTCGCGCCTGCATCAACGTCGCCTTGGCATTTCACAGACGAGTCAAGACGGCGCGTAACGCCACATCATCAGAACGCTTGCATTTCTTTCATTATCACAGCAACGAGAAGGTTGCCCCTTCTCTGGCTTTACCGCCTCACAAGGCTTGCAAACGTGTCTTGTCAGTCAGTCTTTGCACTGACGAGGTGGGGGGGAAAAAGGTGATAGCAGTGCATGCGTGCGTGTGTGGTAGATGGTGACAAGCAGCACATGGCCATTGTTCAAACATTCAACTTCAATTCATGGAATGCAAGCGATCGTTCTGCAGTGAATGCAAAGGGTTTGTTATGTTTTTGGGGGGATTTGTCCCGTGTCGCTCGCTCAGTACCAAAGTCATATGTTCGCAATGGCACAGAGATATCACTGGGACAATATCAAGCCATGGGTTTAATCGAATAAATGTGCATTTATTAAAACTTGTGTCCTATTTCCCCTTTTCCTCAACCTAGAAATACACACGAAAATAGTTGTTTTTGAAATAAATCACTGACATTTGGTTTCTTTGAAGATAAAGGCTTTATGTACACAATAAAAGATTATAATCTTAGAAATTAGAACATTTTGCTACTAACCCGGTACTATCAAACAGTACAAATGCCTCAGCCAACAATAAATCTGCCTCCAAACACATTCGGGGAGAATGCCACAAAAATCTGTTTAAACTCTTGGTACTCTAAACACATTTATTATTCCATAGTTGTAGTGTAAAAGAAATTAGATTGTTTGCATTCTAGTGTTGGGTAGACATTACATGTTTATATGTGGAAAATCAAAGTGCCAGTTGTGTGAGACCTGTATTTGTCACTAAAAGGCTCACCAACGTAGAATTTTTCTGGTCGACTGTGGCTATAGATAAATGGTGTAAACACTGGTATACATGTATTTTTTTTTTTTTTTTTAAAGGGGAGAAACAAGTTCATTGACAGTACAGACACAGCGGGGGTGAGGGGTTGTCGCGGATAGATCGCATTCCTTGCTTGCTTGCAATCAAAGCTGACACTGTTGTTCGCTGTATTAACTGTCTGTTTGCAATGTGTCCACTAACCGCACAGATCAGTTGTACTGGTTGGTCTGGTTGTGTCTACGTGTTGCACTCTCTGCCCTCCACCTCCACCGGCACTGCAACCCGCAACCTCTCTTTCATCAAAACACAACAGTCATGGCCGCTGGTGATTATTGTGCCTGCGCGCGCGCGCGCACGTACTCGCCCGTTTCCTTCCTCCGCAGCTCCCACCGAGCGAGCGACCGACCGTGCGGCCTCTCAAACAAAACACATCCAACTGGCCGCGTACGATTTCGCGTTCAAAGCCACTTTGGGCTGGGCGTTTCGCTTAAATGCCTTTATAATTTAAAAATTCAAAATGACGGAATTCCTCTTCTTTTTTTTTAACGATTTCGTGTGTTCTTTTTTCATTTTGTCATTCAAGACCTCGCTTCGAACAGTTTTAAACGAACAAAGGCGGCGCGGTAGGAGACAGGTGAGACGAAATGGAACGCGGCCGCAGTGTCCTATTCCAGAAAACACATGATCCCTCCAGTCTGGCGACGCGGCCGGTGACGTCAGAGGGGCGGAGGCGGAGCCAGTTGTAAGGTTATAAAACCACCCACGCTGTCGCGTTGGACGCCACCTTCCACGCACCTCCCTATCTGGCATATCCCCCCCGCGACCGTCCTCCGCGGCCTCCCAGAGCAGCGGCTCTAACAACGACGCCAACACTGGAGCTGTAAAACCAACAACGGGGTGAGTACGACATTTTCGTAAAAGAAAAAAGAAAGCCTTATTTTCGCGCATAATTGGGTTTGACAATACTGTGGGTTTACGGCTTCATTTTTACGTTCGTCGTCTTGAGACTGCACAGTCGGTAAAATAATTACTTCTTTTTTCTTTTTCTTTTTTCTTTTTTAAACCTGTGCCTCGGTAAATGTTTTCAGTGAATTGCAATGACGTAAACGTCATTTATGCCCCTATTCATGAATTGACAGCGGTGGGGTGACATGTCGGCTAACCATTAGCATGTCGTTAGCGACTCCCATAGACGCCAATAACCGCCGCCCTCAATGTTATAAAGTGAACTAGAAATGCTGTTGTTTGTCATGTTGTTGCCGTGTCTGACAAAAAAAACAGAAGCGCAGAATTATATTTCGCTCGTATAACGAATACATTCTTAAACGCAAATGTTCGAACCGACCGCAGCCAATCCGGTGGTGGGGCACGTACAAGCATGGCGTAGTTGCTTATTGCAGTCCAGTTGGCTGCACAGCGAGCGAGCAACGTGATAAACAACCAAGCATGGCTTTTCTCTCTGTGGAACTTCCTGCTTTACGGTCAGCGACAGAGAAAGTCTGGTTGCAAAAAAATCTGGCCAGTTCGCTGCGCATTGTTGTGGCGTGTTGTGACGGCTCGTGTTTTGTGTTTTGTTCCGCCCACAGGCCTCCCGTTTAAAACGCCGCAGCAAGATCAGCAGCCCAGCGCAGTGAGGCCAACTTGCGACTCTCTCTGAAACCCACTCGTTTCGGAGAAGTGCAAATTGACGCAGCCATAAAGGGAAAAAAAAGACCCCACTGTCGCCGCCTCAAATTAACCCAAATCAAACCCACCCACCTTCCTTCGAATCGAAGCAAAAATGGTTCAAAACAAGATTACCGAAGTCACCGGATTCCACCGCTCCTTCAAGGTGAGTTTGTGTGAATATTTTCTGAATGTGAATTTGATTGTTGGACTGCATTTATTTGGCAGCGCGTGTGTTAGTAGAACCCTACCACCTTGCTAAATATAAACACTGCTGATCGCCCAGATCGTTCTGGCTGATGCAAAATCGGCGTGCATGGCCCCAATGTCACATGCATGTGGAGCTCATGAACGCGCAACATGAGTCACTGGGAGTTAGTTTGCAGAACCTGCTTGGCTCGTGCCTTTGTGTGTTTGCCAAGGGCTTTGAGATAATTTGGAGGCTGTGCAGCGGCCGTTATTTTTCTAAGTCTCCTCAGCTGTGTTTCCAACGAGTCAATTGTTAGTTTATGTTTGGCACGGCGGGAGATAATGAGGGTTGGGACTGAAACTTATCATTATGACCCTTTGATAAAACACCACTTCTTCTGCCTTTTTGCTCGCAGGGCCAAAATCCGTTTGAGTCTGACGACTTCACCAAAAATGGATCCCACCTACTTGATTCTTCTTTTAATTTCGATACCTCCCCGCGACACGGTGAGTACGGAGGCTCCATAACAGTGACATGACTTTTTATACTTTTCATACAATACGAACGCACAATCCTAGCACGTTGGAATAAAAAAAAAAAATCACTGTTCTGTCTGCGCAGACATGCCCTCAAGTCAGCCCATCGACATCCCTGATGCCAAGAAGAGAAACAAGAAGAAAAAACGTTGCCGGGCAACTGACAGTTTCTCTGGACGATTTGAGGGTATGAAATTTTCACCTCTTGTGTCTTTTTCGGCTTAAGCCGCTTGATATGTGATGCGTAATTCAACCTAACTTGTCATTGTGTCTTCTAGATGTCTATAAACTGCAGGAAGAGGTACTCGGAGAAGGCGCGTATGCCAGAGTGCAAACATGCATAAACCTCATCACCAACAAGGAATATGCAGTCAAGGTAAGCAGCCTTCAGCTTTCATACCCGTGTGTCGGGGCTTGTCCATCGGTTCCCTGGAAGTGTCCACACCGCCGCATTAAACACGTCCGCTGCTTTGTGCAGGCTTTTCAGACTCTTGCAGGGTGAAAAAAGAAAAGCGACAGAAAGTGTTGTTTCCACGTTGACGTCTTTTCACGGGGCACTTTTCGAAAATGTTTGTTGGGAGAAGGAAAGTACCCTGCCTAAGGGAACCTTTCCTCTCTCAGAGTTCATTGCACTGTAGCGGATGTGTCTGCGGGCTCTCATCTGTGTTGTGCTACTTTGTGCTTTGCTTCTTTTTTTTTTCTCTCTCTCTCCGTGAGTGCAACAAGAGCTGCTATTTGCAGGCCCTCCCCCACCGCTCACTGTTTTTGTACACGGCCAGCCTATCTGTGAGCTCAGAGAAAGGTACCCGCCCCTTTCCTTTTACTCCCATTGCCTGCAGAGGACGCTCATAGCGAGAACATTGTGTACTGGTTACTGTGCCAAAACAAAAAACCACATTCGGGGGAAGGAGGAGGGGTGCTGGGTGAGAGTTATGACCCAGGGTGTTTATGCTGCTTTGTTCGCTCTCGCGCAGCGTATTTGTACTTCCTTCCCTCTACAAGTGGGACAGGAACTTATGAATCCTCACGCCAGGATACTTTTTCCTTTTGCAAACTGCAACGCACGTTTCCTCTCGTGTGGAAGCAAACGTGGGAGAAATCTAAATCTAAGGTGATTATATTTTTTCAGGCCCATTGCCTGAAAGTCTTTTTCTAATGCTGTCGGTAAACACAAAGGCAATTTGGGAACTGCTTAACAAATAACTAATTCAGATAGCTGTTAAAATTTTAATACATCATGATATTCAACAATATAAAAATAAAAAAAATGACTCCAAACCCAGACTGCAACTGTGGCCTGTTGCTATTGTTTGCCCTGGGACGGTCTGGTTTATCCCCTGGGACGCCGCAGCGTGGGGTGGTGGGGCGAGGCACGAGGGTCGCCACTTATTGGTGTCACTGTGGAGTCACGGGGGGCTCAGACAACTCCTTGCCAGATGTCCAGTCTCTCCCCTCCCCCTCCAGACAGGGTGGGGGAAGCTAGTGAGCTCCATGGGCTTCTTGTGTTGTGGTTGTAACAAAACCCCCCCCCCCAGAGAAGCCAGGACAAACGGTGCAAGGCTGCGCATGCCTCCCGCAAAACTCCCGTCCCAGCCGGCATTTTACAATCGCAAATTGATGTTTGAACTGGCAAAAAGTGGGGGGCATTTTTCTGCAGAGTGTTTTGGCCTCGCCCTTTTGTATAATAACGCATTGTTCGGCTTTGTTTGGAAACTGGAGCCGCGTGTGTCATCATCATCATCACGGTGGGAGGTTTGTATAGTGATGGAGGGGAGAAAGTGAGCTGATTCGGGGGGTTGTTTTGCTGCTGACTCAGACCGGGACGGCACGGGGCTTTGGGCTGCTTGCGGGTCTCTTGTCAGTACATTAATCCTAGACACACACACCGAAGCCCTGGCCCCACTCTGCCTCAATGGCAGCTGTAATCCAGCTACCAGGAAGAGAAACACGCATGGCCTCTGAAACAGACAATAAACACGTCCCGAGCTGGAAAATTCAAGCCTTTTGCTTCGGTGTCAGCAGTCTGTCTTTCAGTCTCTCTTGGCGCCGGCCAGGGTGCAGCTGGGTCCTTTTACAAAGGTTTATTTAGTTCCAGGCTGTGCAAAGATTTAGCACCGTTTTGTTTGTTTGGATTTTTTTATTTTTGAGATTTGCACAGTTCTGGATTTTTATGTGTCATTCAAAAGAATGCTCACAGTTCCATAGAGCATTAAACAGTTGTTTTCATTCTTATGTTTCCATTTGATTTGGGTTCCGTCTCTGCTTCGGCATTCTGCTGCAGAAGTAGGTTAAACTGTATTTGAGACGTTGTGAAAAGGTGGGATATAATTAGTAGGCAGATGCAGGGTCTGGTTTAGCTATAGGAGCTTTGTACAACCTAATTAGTGGTGTCCTGCCTGGTCCACTGTAAACAAGGTCATGGGTGGGGTTATTGTGGTGCTGTGAGAGGGGATAGCTTTAACCCAGATATTAACTCAAACGCACACAAGCTTGTTTTTTTTTTTCCACCAACCCCTCATGCATTTCCCCGAGACGCCTTGGTATCCGTCGCCGTGGAACATATAGGGCAGACATGTTTGCATGGTAGGATATTTATAGTTGGTGATGTTCTCTTTCAGATCATCGAGAAGAGACCGGGTCACAGCCGCAGCCGTGTCTTCCGCGAGGTGGAGATGCTGTACCAGTGTCAGGGACACAGGTAAAAGCAACCCCTGTCGAGCTTGGTGCACGGAAGCCGCACTAAAGATTATTGCCGCCTCACTTGTTTTTTTTTTTATCCTCTTTGTAGTAACATCCTGGAGCTGGTCGAGTTCTTTGAAGAGGAAGACAAATTCTACTTGGTGTTTGAGAAGCTCCGGGGAGGTGAGGAAACAGCTGCAGCAGCAGCAGGACGTCTGGATCCAATTCCCTTGTTTATTTACAAGCACTCCCTGTAATGCATCTTTACAACCTCTAGAGTGTAGCTGGTGTTTTGTGCCTGTGTGGTGAAAAGCGTTGGCTTTTTCCCTTTTTTTTTTTTTTTGGAGTGGAGATGACGTAGTCTTGTCTCTCGTTACATCAGGGTCAATCTTGGCACAAATTCACAAGAGACGCCACTTCAGCGAGCAGGAAGCAAGTGTGGTTGTGCAGGACATTGCCAGTGCTCTAGATTTCCTGCATAACAAGGGTAAGGCCAAGAGGTTTTTTTAATGGTTTATCCAGTCTTCATTCCAGCTGCTTTTAAGCTTCTTACTGATGCAATACCATGTTTTGTTCCAGGAATGGCACATCGAGATCTGAAACCTGAAAACATTCTCTGTGAGCGTGCAGACAAGGTGAGTTTGCTGCAAATACTTTCCCCCTCTAACGAACTGGTTTAAAAGGCAGCAAGGTAAAAAAAAAAAAAACACAACAGATTTTGTTAATAATGCTGAATCTTTTCTTTTTTCAGATTTCTCCTGTCAAGATCTGTGATTTTGACCTGGGAAGTGGAATCAAGCTGAATAGCGACAGCTCACCCATCTCCACTCCTGAGCTCCTCACTCCGGTAAGCTCTCGTGCTTATTGCAAATTCGTCAGTGGCTTTAAAGATGGAACTTTGTTTTCGATGACAATGAGGAAGTCCAAACATAGCTGTGGAAATGACTTCATACAGCGAGAGAACAAATTAGACGTTGCTCTAGGACAAGGTCTTGGTCGTGTTTCTCTTCAGACCGAGTTTAGTGCCGTCTGGACAATCAGGTGGTTTTCAGGCTGTAAAAAATGTTCTTATCAAGTTGAACTGGCTTACTGCCTATTGGATAATCTGAAGTGGCGTTAGCTATAGACCGGCTTGCTGATTGGGAGAGAGAGAGTTGTTTTTTTCTCTCTCTCTTGAGGTTAAGATAGTTCAGTGTTTTGCAGTTTCCCCATCATTCCCTAAATGCCATTTTTTTTTTTCACTGGTGCAAATCCCCAACTGCCTGTTATGTCGCTTATCAGTGATATATTAAAGCCCACATGTTTTGGTCGTCACTGTTTAACTTCCCCCTCCCTCACTGTTGTCAAAACTCAAGTGGCTGGGAAAGTGGGAGCCTCGCAACCTCAAAAAGCAAAGTTTAGCCGTCAAACCTTGCACTGTGTGTCGACACATGTCGTCTACTGACGTCCTGCGAGGTCGTCTGCTGACGTCCTGCGAGGCCGGCTGGACGGACCGCAGCAGGTGAAGGATTGTCCCGCCTCCAGGAATGTTCGGGGCAGATAGTGGGGGGCGCTCTACATGTGCAACCTATCTTTCTTTAGCTTCAGCTAATGGTCCGTACGTGCGCTACATGGGAGGGCCGCAGAGCGACTCGTGTTTAGTCTAGCAGGGGTTTTGACGGTGGAGCGGCAGCAGCCGGGCCGACACATTGGTCGGCCACCGTGTTTATTTAAGGTTGCCTGCCTCCCTCATATGATGTAAAGCTTGAGCTGGGGATTTATTTTAACAACTCCCAACATTCAATGCAGTGGCACTGAGATGCCAGCAGAAAAAGAAACGTAATGCCGAACTGCAGAATGTGGCGTGATGGTGTCGGATCGCACTGTGTGTGCAGGAACGACCTTGTAACTTTTAACAAGGTCGTGGCCTAGAATATGAAGAAGTTGAAATGAAAACACAAAACACACCACTTCTCATTTCCCCTTCGTCCCTGCGGTGTGTGTGTGAGGAAAACATCCACCCTCCCTTTTTTTTTTTTTGCTCAGTCTCCACCCAGCGGCCACAGCTGTGCGTGCGTGTGCGTGCGTGTGCGTGTGTGTGTGTGGCCTTTATGTTCGTTCCACAAAAGCTCTGCATTGGACTCGTTCTAGAAACTTAACTCTCTGCCCACGTACCTAGCAACTGAGATGTGATTGGCTGAACCAGTGGGAGGGGGAGGTGAACTGGGCAGGGACAAAAACAGCCTGTCTGCTCATGCGCGCTGCCTTGTTTTCTCTGCGTCAGTCGCCGGGACAATGTTATCCGATTTCCTTTTTTCTTTTTTCTTTTCATTTCGTCATTGCTTCACACACCACAGTGACACGCTCCCCGCCTCGCACTCCTTACTTTACTTGATGTTTTTTTTTTTTTTTTTTTTTTAAATTACGTCCTGTTGGTGTTTGGGGAAAAAAATGCCGTTTGACTCTGTTCCCGTTAGTGCGAATGGTTAAAAAAAAAAAGAGAGAAAATGACACCCACAATGTTGGGAAGCTCTGACCAGCAGACAGACGGGACTTTCCAAGAAAACGCTAATTTTAGTCTCCGAAGAAGTCCACGCGTGTTGGCTCTTCTTTTTCTGGCTCGAAAATAAAAACTTATCGAGTGTCAGAACACGCACAGCTGTCGGACTCTGGAGGGGAACTGCAACATGCGACTGCCAGATACCAGCAGCTGACTGTTAAAAAGTACAGGCACGACCCTGTGTCATTATTATTACTAGTATTATTATTATTATTATCATCATCATCATTGCCTCGTTTGTCTATACTCACAGACTAGGTCTGTCGCTGTAAGCTTCTCACAGTAATCCTGTAGTGTACAAAACAAGGAGAGGTGTGTCAGTGGTGTCACCATGGTCCGACCAGTCACATGGTTTCAGGAAAGTCCCGGGGTTGCAATATCAGCTAAGCCTGCGGGCAACCGCAGCTGCTGCGAAAACAATACGCCGCTTACAGGACGATTCGGTTTGATGTGACTGATGCAAAGTCACGAGACCAGTGCAAGTTCTTGTTAAACGCTGCGCCTGCCCCTCCACCAACCCCTGTCAGTTTTCCAACACGGCCGCTAATTGTGGTTGATGCCTGTTTTTTTGCGGATTGACTTTAATTGGCGTTATTTGTCAAACCTTTTCCCCGGGTAGCACAATTCTTGACTCGGAGCACCTTTTTGCAGACCAATAAATCTTTGTGGCTTTAGTTCAAGTGGAAGCCGAGTTTGGCCTGAATCCAGTGATGGTGGGGGGTGGTGGTGCTAGTCTGTCTGAGGCAGTTGGCCCAGACGTGTTGTCGGCGAAAAAGCGTTGGGGGTTGGGGTTTTTCCATTCAGCAGAAGCAGCTTTGTCTGTGCCGAGATTCCTGTGCAGCAGATTTCATTACATAAGGGTGCGGAGGGGAGGAGTTGGCAGACAGCTGGGATGTGGAGCTGCTGCACAATGGACCCCTGCTCGATGTAAACGCGTCCTTCCGCAGATCGGAGAAATGAAATAAACCAAAGCCCGTGGTTCCTCATATTTCAAGCTCCTTTGACACAAATGGCTAAAAAATAATATTTTGACTCACTCGAGAGGGAGAGAAATGGATTCCTTAAATGGATTGATGTTGCTGGGGGGGGGGGGGATTAGGCCAGGTTCAATTTATTAAGGAATCCTGAGATGTAAAAACACGAGTTATGCAACTTGATGAGGCAATCATGAAGGATTTCTCTGTTCTGCCTGTACCCTCGTCCTGCTGAACTAGCGACCTGCTCCCGTTAAAGTATTAAAACAGCGTTTATTTGTGTTCCGTGTTACATAACGGACGAGGGCCCAGCCCAGCCTGTGGCTCCGCAGGACAACCAATCCTCTTTTCCTCGCTCAGGATTTGGCCTAATTTCTTCCGCAGACTACATAACACGGCAGTGACGGGGGGCTGAGCCCGTCGTTGGCCCGCGGCCACGCTCGCCCTGGTCTGCTTGCAGCTGGGTGGTTAAAGCGGTGACTCACCGCTGATGCTGCTGCCGCCGCCTACCGCCGCTAACCTGCTTCACTTAAAGACTGAACACCATGTTCCAAACTCGCACAGCGAACAGACCTTAATGGGTTTAAAAAAGAACAAACCTCTGCAGCGGAGCATGTGATTCTTACCCCCCCCCACCGTCCTCCCACGGAGCCTGAACGCAACCACGAGGTCTCAGCTGAGCGAGGAATGTGCACTGTGCCCAATCTCGACCGACCGCTTGTGTTCTTTCACACTCGGCTCCGCTCACTTTGCCAGCGTGTTGTCCGCCTGCCGTTTGCACGGCTTCTGACCGCTCGTCTCCCTCTGTCCCGCAGTGTGGATCTGCCGAGTACATGGCGCCGGAGGTGGTGGAGGCGTTCAGCGAGGAGGCCACCATTTACGACAAGCGCTGCGACCTGTGGAGCCTCGGCGTCATCCTCTACATCATGCTGAGCGGCTACCCGCCCTTCGTGGGCCGCTGTGGGGGCGGCTGTGGCTGGGAATTGGGGGAGCCCTGCCACACTTGCCAGGTACAAAAGAAAAAAAAGAACGAGTAAAAACACACTCATTCAACCCGTCGGCTCTTTAGCTGGTCTGGTCACAATGTTTGAATCTGCTCGTCCCTGGTCAGTGGAACTCAAGTCGAAACGTGTCTGTCCATTCCAGAACACCTTGTTTGAGAGTATCCAAGAAGGAAAGTACGAGTTTCCAGAGAAAGACTGGGCTCACATCTCCTCAAGTGCCAAAGACCTAATATCCAAACTTCTAGTCCGGGATGCCAAAAACCGACTCAGTGCCAGCCAGGTGCTGCAGCACCCCTGGGTGCAAGGGGTAGGTGCTCCTACATTTCCCTCCTGGATTTGTCCCATTTAAACCAAATACTTTTTGGGTTTTAATCCACTGAACCTCTTTCTCCTCCTCAACAGGCTTTATACGATACTTTGCCGATATCCATCTTTCATCAGAGGTGAGAGACGCTCGCAGCCGTTCCGAGTGTAAACGAAACATTGACTTTTGTTTCCTGTTGCCTTCATCGGATTCCTAACGTCCCCCTCTTTCTGCCCAGCAGAACCAGCAGTGCCAGGGACTTCACATTCTTCGCCGACAAGGCCATGGCCGTGAACCGGCAGCTGGCCGAGCAGGATGGCATGGAGGACCAGCACCAGCAGCAGGACGTCCCGTTCGTGGTGACGGCCGCCGGCTCCTCCATGCAGCTCTCTCCTCCCTCCAACTCCAAGCTGGCCTGGCGCAGGCAGCGAGGCAGCCAGCCCAAGGGAGGGCCCGTGTCTGCCGCCGAGCTGCGCAAACTCCTCGCCCCCCTCGTCGTCGTAGGAGACTGTGCCTGAACCTCTTCCATCCCCAACCGACCGACTGACGACCTTCCGTTAAGATCGCAAGTCCAGATCCAGGACTGCCACCAACCTCCTGAGACTCTCCCAGTCCAGGCCGGTTCTGCCCCCCCCCCTCTCTCCGACTCCAGCTGGCCTTGGTCCCTCTGCCGTTCAGGCTCTCTTCTTGCCTCGCTGTCAAGGGAGTTGCCTCTTGCAGCCCTTTTTTGTTTTTCCTCAAAAATGCCTTCTGCCCTTCTGTAGCACTTCTGAAGCACATCAAGCCCGGGGCCTGCATTCTGCAAACACACTCAAATGTTGAAGTCAGGGTTTTGGGAGAGGAGAGGAGAGGAGAGGAGAGGAGAGGAGAGGAGGGGAGGGGGGACAGACGTGTAATTGTCTGGGAAAAAGAAGTATTTTCTAAGTTATGTTTTTCCTTTTTTTTGTTCTTTCTTCTTTCCATAAAACTCAGAAGTCACAACACTTCAAAAAACAAAACTCAGCTCAGACACCAAAGGACAACCTGTTGTGCTGCTCTGATGTTATAACTGGATCCACTGTGAATTAAGTTGGAAATGTTTTCTCTTGCCTGTATGTATATGCATTAACAGCCCATCTACTAGATGCATACAAGCTTATGCAATATGCCAAGATGAAGGCTGCCTTGTCTGAAAGGGATTCAGTCGAGGGAGGGAGGGGAGGGGAGGGGAGGGGGCGGGGGGGCTGAAAGGGCTGTAAGCCAATGCTGTCTGTGCCTGGTGTGGTCCGTGATGTCTTGACGGGACCGGGGACTTCAAAGTCGTCCTTTGTTTCGGTTTTCCTTTCTCTCATTTAAAGTTCCTCATCGCAAAGCCTCACTTGCAAATGTCAGAGAGGGAAAACACTCAACCAGCTCGCTGGCCCTGAATTTGATGCTTCTGGGAGGTACAAAACAAAATGCATATATTTTTGCTGTGGCCACGATGCCCTTACTGTTTCAGCAAGTTTATTATATGAACGTATGCTAAATTAAAGGAGGCCACACCTTCTCAGTGTTTATACATGCCCGTCTGGCAAGTCCAATAGGGTTGAATTAAACTATTGCACTTGTGTCACGACGCAGTGCCACCTCCAAGACTTCTGAGCGAGCGCTCCAGCGAAATTCATGTAGGGTAAAATGTGTCGAACAGCTATGTTAACGAAAAGTGGCTCAGTGACTCACTATTTGGGATTGGTGATTGTCGCCACAGCTTTCTTTTGCTTATCTTCCACCCCCAAATGTATGCACCGGTCGGTTCTAACCTCAGAATTTGGCAGTACAGGTTAGAATTCCAATCAGCGGTTTGAAAAGCACATCTTGGCCCACGTAACCTTTGTGGCACTTATCGAATGAGTTGTTTTTTTTCTTTTTTGCCTGTAATGGTTCATCATTGTCTTTTTGGAGATGCCCGTTTCAAAGTCACATCACATTACAATTTTAAATTGCAATTAAAATGCAACGAAGACAATATTTTCTTTTAAAAAAAAAAAAAAAAAAAGGAAAACATTCCAGAAAAAGAAACAAAAAAAAAGTCTTCCACTGAGGTGTAACTGTATTACGTTTACTTTTTTTCATGTTTGGAAACTCCATGTCAATGTGCCACGCAGACATTTTTTTTTTTTAAAGGCTGTCAATAAGCTTTTATTTTCTACATGGTGAGGTTTTTTCCATGCAGGTGCTGTTCAGATCAGGTGAAACAAAAGATGTTGTCTTTACCTTCTTTTTTTTTTTCAATGTTTTTTTTCTTCTTTTTTTAAGTTTGTTTGTGCTGTATGAGGCAAGATGGTGAGAATTAAGTTGTCCTGGAGCGTTCGTGCCCAGCGAAGGCGAGTTTTTACGTTTTTGTTTTTTTAACGTGTAGCAAGTCTGCAATAATCTTTTGTTGCGATTGTGTTCAGCTCATTCTGACACTGACAGGTAATGGACTGGTTGGTGATCAGGTCTCACAACACTGTAGCCATTTCACCAAAGAGGGTTTTTTGAGTCGTGACATTGAACGTGCGATCCGTCACCTAGCAGTGGTGAGTGGGGGAGTGGGGGATCATCTGATTGTCCGTGTCCTGTTGCCAGCACTGCAGCGATGGTACTCTGGGAAAACAAAAAATGGCTCACTTGGTGTCAAAGGACCCATAATGCTGATAATGGGACACTGTAATTGTTCTAAGATACCTTTCTACAGATACATACAGTTCTGGGGTTTTATGTCTTATAATAAGACTTGAATTTGTTTATGCAGCTGTTTCTTCTCCGTTTTGGGAATGTTCTTTGCTATCCGTAATCTCAAAGCATTAAGCTAATGATCAAGGCAATCTTGGGGGTTTTGAAATTACCGGAACAGTTCAGTATTCTGCCTTTTTCTCCATTATTGAGCATCAGACATACTTGTCCCTACTTTTTGATAGGGTTCGATACTCAAAACGCACAGACTTTTGG
This sequence comes from Thamnaconus septentrionalis, assembly GCA_009823395.1. Taxonomy (NCBI): domain Eukaryota; kingdom Metazoa; phylum Chordata; class Actinopteri; order Tetraodontiformes; family Monacanthidae; genus Thamnaconus; species Thamnaconus septentrionalis. Next base: position 15,894,904 of record CM020508.1, on the reverse strand, counting down.
CCACACTCTGTTATATCTTCAATGGTATAGGAGTTTTCTCGGTCGTCACCATTTCTACTTTTGTTAAGTGGCAGTAACTTTTTGGACTGCCTTTTATTGGGGCAAGGGGGACAACGTTCCATATCCTTAGGCCTTGCAATTCTTTCGTATTGTAAGTCATTTTGAAGTAAGGAATTGATCAAATTCATTCAGACAGTCCCATCAACCCCCCCGCCCCCACAAATGAATGTAGCCCACAGGCAAGCATTTACAATCCAGCACCATTCATACGATGTTGAATAAATGTTCTGTTCGTGGACATGGTGTGGGGTCACTCGTGTCGATACATCTTCAATTTTTATTTTTTATGAAGGCGGACCCTGATTTGAAAGCAGTCTGGCTCACCCCAAACCATTGACATTATGGCAAGGCATCCAAAACAAACACACCTTTTGAAAATTAAAAAAAAAGATTTAAAATAAGCACTTTACTGTACCATGTGAATGATTGCAGTTCACTCGAAGCAACCTTTATGACAGTTGCAGCAGATTTTGTATTGTTTTTCTAAAAAAAAATGCAATAAAATTCTTTGAACTACGAACATCTGGCTGGTTCTTGAGATCTCATCTTTCAAGTGAAAACAGGTCTAACACCACTGCAACTCTCCCTGCTTTCTGCCCTCTCGTATCTTTTCTGTTGGTTATTAACTTGCGCTCTTATCGGCTGACCCAAGGCTGAGGCCATCTCTTCTGATTCGCAGCTGTAAATCCTGTTTATCAGTAACACCCGTTGATATCTGAGCCGTCACGTGGCCGTCCTTGGCTGTCAGTAAATATGAGCTCAGTTGTTTCTTCACGCTGTGAAATGTGAAGGTGGTTTCCCCTTGCGTCAGTCACAGTGAGAGCTGCTGC